>ONZH01023920.1:0-25366 GCA_900303285.1 Rhinella marina | reverse complement strand
TAATTATTCTCCAGAACAAACTGTAGACCCTCCAATAGAAATTGATCTGTTCTGGATTTAATGTATGGTCCTCTAACAATGTATCACGTACACAATGTAAACCCAGACTATGTTGAATATTTGAGTACAGGGACGTTACATCTATACTGAAAAGAGCGTATGATTCATGCCAGGTGATGTTACTTAATTCTCGTATCAACTGGCTGGAGTCATGGAGGTAACTTGTAAGAGATTTTACATATGGCTGTAGGAAGAGATCCAAATAATGCGATAGATTACTTGTGGCACAACCGGTATTAGAAATTATGGGTCTTCCTGGTGGATTTTCTACATTTTTGTGTATTTTTGGTAAATGATAGAAATATGGAATACATGGGGATCTCGGTAATAAAAAGTTTTTTTCTTTTTTGTTGATATATTCCTTCTCATATGCTGTATTTATTAGATCTCTTAGTTTCTTGTTCAGATTTGGGAATGGGTTATCCTGAATTACTTCATAATGTTTGGTATCCTTTAATATATTCAGTGCTTCTGCCTCATAATCTATAAAATTTTGAATAACTATACCACCGCCTTTATCGGCGGGACGTATGATTATTTTTTCATTATTTCTGAGTGTTTTAAGGGCGTTTGATTCACCCTTAGATAGATTTCTTTTATGTTTCGTGTCGCTTTGGGATGTAGTCACATTTTTTAGTTCCATAGACACAAGATCAAAAAAAGTTGGGATGCAGTGTCCCTGGCTCACGTGCGGAAAAAAGATTGATTTTGGGCGTACCTCTTGATGTATATATAGTGAAGGCTCACTAGTCGATGCTACTTGTCTGTTTCTTTTTTCTAGTTCAAAATGACGTTTTATGGTAAGATTCCTCCTGAATTTCTGCAGATCAAGGAATAATTCAAACGGATTGATATTATTCTGGGGGCAGAAAGAAAGTCATTTTTGTAATAGGGACTTTTCATATGTATTTAATATATGGCTGGAAAGATTAAAGATTTTTACAGTCGGAACTCTTTTATTTTTATTTTTATTACTATTATATTTTAGTTGTTGAGACCTTTTTAAAGTATTAAAGGACTGGTCGACTTGCCCTTCTTGTTTTTGTTTTGTTTTTTGTCCTCCTCTTCTGCCTCGTGGTCTGATTTTCTTTTTCCAGACACTGGCTTGAAGTATTGTGTAATTGGAACTAGGACCTTCTGTGTGAGACTTTTCTCTACTAAGTGAGGGTCCTGGAAGTGAGTAGTATCCATTACTTTCCACGCATGATCTAAAAAAGGCACCAGGACCCCTGTGTTAGCGCCAGTATTATCAATAGTAATGATGTTACTATCAAGATGGCCCTCTTCTTGTGATAATGTTGGATGTATAGTGATGATGCTTGCAGATGATACAACCAGGGGGTGACAGGTGATATTGTCCATACTCTGTACTGTTAATGTAGGTTGGGCTGCAAGGTTGAATTCACTGTTACAACTTAATCTGTTTGGAGTCTGGTTCCTAGCTTTATATTCAAAATACCTTGATTTCAGTGCCCTAAATTTTTCTAAAAATTCCTCTGTGGAGGTATTATCCTCCATATTAGTTGTGATTAATGGTTTATTTTCACGGGTTTCACTTGAAGTATTTTTAGGAGCTATATCCATTACTGGGTTATGTATATGCAAGTTACTCTCAGTTTGTACTGTGCTTAGTTCTTGTGTATGAGGAAGGGGCCTGAGTGTTGGTGTTTGGTTGGTATTTTTGAAGGTGAATTCATGAAGCCTTGGATTATGACTATTCTAGCCACTTTTCGTTACTGGATTCTTAGTATGTCCACTAGAGGGTTCTTTTTGGCTACTATATTTCTTATTTTTATTGTAATGGTGATATCAATATGTGGGGCGTACCACACAAGCTTTACATTGTTGTTTAAATCAACATCGACACAATATCCAGAAAAGATACCAGAAACTAGTATTTCTAGACATTGCAGTCAAATGTGTGATAAAGAAAAACATCCAATAACCATTACCCCCATAGATTTTATTCCAGAAAATCCATATAACAGGTTTAATAACCTACAGAAGCGGGAAGTATACTGGATATACCAATTAGACACCCTCTCACCATATGGTTTAAATGAATTGAATGAGACTATTCTGTAACTATGATAACTATTCATTTTTTTTTCCTTTCATTTATTGATAAAGTGCTTGATGTCTAGTTCCTCTATCGGTATTATATGGTATTATCTATGTATCCATTGTATCACCTCCTATTATGGATATATACCATCTATGTATCTATGCCCTAAGGTAATTTAGGTTATGTATACAGGTACACTAGAGGTAACATTAGGAGAACAGTATAAATAAAAATAGGACTGTAGGTTTTGATTGTATGTATGAGAAACTTGATATTCTCCAAAAAATAATTCTGAAGATACTGAACTAAAAGAAATAATAAACAATAAGAAAAAAGAAAAAATAGAAAATAAGAAGGTAAGGAATAAATAAATAATAAATAAATAAAAAAATGTTTTGTCCTTAAGAGAGAATCAACACTAAAGATAAAAGAACCACACAAGCCACAGGTATCGGCATATGACAGCGCGGCCTGCACTAGAAAGAAGGGCACAGCGCATAAATGAATACACAGTATTCATTTATGTGTGCATATTCATATAAGGCATATAGTAGCTACACAATTTTATACCAACAAAAGCCCACTTACTTTCTGTATTTTGCCATAAACACCTCCATTGGACCCCTGGATTGTCTTGCAGGTCTGGTACTATAGCGTTTGAGTCACAGCGCTGCAAGCTCCAGGGGGATTACGCAACTAAAAACACGGTATGAGATAGATGCCGATATCGGCACCATAATGTGTTTTCTTTTAAAATGAATTATATTTCATTTTTAACTAATGTTTCATTTATGTTTAGGTTTTAGGATTAAGATTATTATGTATCTTTTACCATTTGTACCTTTTGAATTGTAACTATCAATCACGGGGAATGAAACGCCCACTCTCCTCCTAGGAGGTGTGATACGCGCCAAAAATTGGTTTTAAAACTTGGTGTAAGTTACCAAAAAATTGTAACAGTCCTGAGGAAGAAGGCAATTCGCCTTTGAAACGCGTTGACTGATTTTTATAATAAAATACAGTACATTTATCTACTGCATCTGGTCCTGTTCCCTACCGACAGCGCCCACAGAGGTGTTCCAATTTTTTTCCTCCAAATTATTTGAAGCATACTTCGTAAAGCCTGCAGGGCAGGCTAGAAGAAGGAACATCGGCAGCAGCACCAGGGGACTCCCGTTAGTCTGGTCGGGCAATACCAGCTGAGCGAACAAAAGTGGTTGTGACTTCTTTTCACAACTAGAGGGGTAAGCGCAACCATTATTTATCTCTCTCACATATCTGATGGTACTACACATGAGGCGCTGCCTTTATATTTTTATCTTTTACTTTTTCTGAACAAGGAATACAGACAGAAAGTGCACACAGGTATGTCTGGGATGTGTGTGCAATTGTCTGTGGAGCACTGCTGTTAGCTATATTGGTGAAAATGAGGTGACAGACTCCCTTTAAGCCGGACAAGTTCCTCTAGAACATCGGCCTCTGAAAACACTGGGGCTAAAACCTTACAACTAGAGTCAATGCTATGTCTAGCCATGTTCTGATTATGAAAGTCGCCATCTGAAAAAACTGAGCAGAAGTAGTTATTCAGATGGTCAGCGACCGTCTTATCCCCATCTATATACAGATTTTTTCCATTGCTAAGTTTTGTAATGCAGCAGTTTTTCTTCTTCCTGTCACTAATATATCTGAAGAAGCAGCATTAATACTCTGTTTTGTCTTCTTCTGTATAATTTTATACACTTCTCTGTCTGCTACACTTCCAGACTCTTTAAACCTCTTATAGGCAGACTTTTTATCATTCACTATAGCTCTTACCTCTCTAGTAAACCATAGAGGATTAATTTGTCTAACATATAGTCTAGTTGCCTTTAAGAGAACTTCTTTAAATGCCTTCCACTGAGCACTCATTCTTGCTGTTTTATCCCACCCTTTTAATTCTTTCTTTACATATTCTCCCATAACCTCAAACTTGGTCTTCGTAAAATCCAATACTTTGGTTGCAGAATGGGATTTCTCACAGTCAGTTTGGATTTCGAACCACAAACATTGGTGGTCACTAGAACCTAGATTTTCTCCCACCTTCACCTCAGATACCAGATCCCCATTTGTAAATACTAGATCTAGGATATGTTCACCTCTAGTTGGCGCTTTCACCAACTGTTTTAGGGACATCCCCGCCAGGGCCTCTACTATGTTCCTACTTTTGCATGTGGACGCACAAGGGATATTCCAATCAACATCAGGCATGTAGAATTCTCCCATAACTACAATATCTCCCTTTACTGCCATTTGGGTAATCTCGTCCACCAGCATAATGTCATGCTCTTCAGATTGCCCTAGAGGCCTATAGATAGCACCTACTCTGGTAACAGATCCCTTTTTATTTTGCAAGCAGACCCAGAGAGTCTCCAACTCCTTACATGAATTTTGGATCACTGTTGATTTTATGGTATCTTTAACATAAATGGCTACCCCACCCCCCCTTCTCTCTGCCCTATCTTTCCTATACAAAGTGTATCCCGGAATGGCTGTTTCCCAGTCATTGCAATTTCTGAACCATGTCTCTGTTATTACAACCAAGTCCAAATTATCTCTACAAACTATTGATATTAGCTTGCAGAGCTGTTGCCTAAGGCTACTTTCACACTAGCGGCAGTCCGGATCCGGCAGGTGAAGGGTGCCGCGGGTCCGGACTGCCGCAGTACCATATACAGACATACATACATACACACACAAACACATACATACTGACATACTCCAGGCAGGCAGGCAGGCTGCACGTCTTCACGCCCAGGAGGCGCGCAGCTATGACGATTCCCCACAGCGCCCTCTGCTGGGCGCTGTAGGGAATTGTCATAGCAGCGCTCCTCCTGGGCATGAAGACGTGCGGCCTGCCTGCCTGGAGTATGTAAGTATGTATGTGTTTGTGTGTATGTGTGTGTATGTATGTCTGTCTGTCTGTGGTGACGGATCCGTCCTGAACTCCATTGAAAGTCAATGGAGGGCGGATCCGTTTACCATTGTGGTCACACCAAACGGATCCGTCCCCATTGACTTGCATTGGGGGTCATTCCGGATCCGTCTTGGTGCGGATGCCTGGACCGGAGAGAAAACCGCAGCATGCTGCGGTTTGTTCTCCGGTCTGAAGACGGAACGGAATGCTTTCAGGAGCTTCTGTTGTCTTCAGTTCAGTTTTGTCCCCATTGACAATGAATGGGGACAAAACTGAAGCGTTTTTTTCCGGTATTGAGCCCCTATGATGGAACTCAATACCGGAATTTAAAAATGCTAGTGTGAAAGTAGCCTAAGCTGCGAGCATTTGTACACATTACATGAAGAACATTACATTTATCACCAACAACTCCATGTACCTCCCTGACAACATCACCAACATCATCCACCGTACTAACATCAGTATCTAAAGCACCAGCGACCACTTCATCTGCACCAACAACTGTATCTACCACACTAACAGATTGCTGATCAAGACGCTCAATACCCTGGTTCATCAAAACTGTTCGGGGACAGAAATCATTCTCCTCAATAAAATTCCTGTCCCCTCCATCTAGTTTAAATGCCTGTCGAAAAAACACCTGAACTCTTCTCCAAGTACCTCAGTACCTTTGTGTGACGGGTGCAGACCATCTCTCTTGTACATGTCCTTACTACTCCACCTACTAACATTGTGACTAACAAACCCAAAACCTTCATCTTTACACCACTGCCTTAGCCAACCTTTGAACTCCAGGATACGACATGCCTTAATATTTTGAGAGTGGACTGGCAAAATCTCCGAAAAAGTAATGGAATCTGTCATTCTGCTCAGCTCCAGGTTGAGACTTTGAAATTTCATTTTTACCACATCAACATTATTCGATCTGTGGTGAAGTGGGACAGTTACAGCCCTTTGTAGCGTGTATTATTGTCAAAAAAGGTTGATTTGGCCTACAGCGCCAAAGTTCTATATTTTTAAAGCTACTGGCATTTATTACTGTTGCCAAAAGAACGTATTATTCGCTAAGTGCTGAAGTGGGACAATTACAGCCCTTTGTAGCATGTATTATTGTCAAAAAAGTTTTAGTTGGCCTACAGCGCCAAAGTTTGTTATTATAAAGCCTTGTCTCATTTATTAGTGTTGCCAAAAAAGTGTATTATTCGCTCGGTGCTGAAGTGGGACAATTATAGCCATTTGTAGTATGTTTTAATTTCCTTTTTATTTATTTATTTGATCTAACAGCATGTCAGACAGAGAAGTGACAGACCCTGCACAGGGAAGTGGAGGAGGCCTAAATGTTTCTGGTGCAGGCACAGGTCGCAGCATAGTAAGGGGGCGTGGCAGCAGGGGTGACTTTGAGAGGTTTGAGTTCCCGGTGTTATTTAGAGGTCGTGTCTTGAACAGAAACCCAGCGGTTCTTGGATGGTTGACTCGGTCTTCGACTTTGTCGCAAAGGACATCAGACACCCCCAGCCACATTAGCATGGTGGCAGCAGCACCCTGCCACCCGTCATTGAAGATCCACTGGACTACTGGGCAGCCAAACTAGATTTGTGGCCGCAATTGGCCAAGTTTGCTCTGGAAAAGCTGTCCTGCCCAGCCAGTAGTGTGGCATCAGAGTGGGTGTTTATTGCGGCGGGGGCCATAGTAACACAAGGAGAACTCACCTATCCACCCAAAATGTGGAGAGACTGACCTTTGTCAAGATGAATCAGACGTGGATCAGCTAGGATTTCCAACCACCAACGTCTGATGCGTCAGATTAGATCATTCATGCTGTTTTTTGACTGTTTCTTCTGGCTACCTGCTTCACCAAATATTCTGATGCTGCCACCCGCCTGATGCCACACATCTGATGCCAAGTGCTCCTTCTTACACCCACCATCGTCAGCGGGCAGTGTTATTGCCACCCACCTGCCCACGCTGTTGTCGTGCCACTCTATAGTCTGCTAATGCTGCTACTGCCTCCATAATGTCGTCGTACCATTCTGTAGTCTGCCATGCTGCTGCTGCTGTTGCTGCTACTACTACTGCCTCCATAATGTCTCTGTACCATTCTGTACTCTGCCCATGCTGTTGCTGCTGTTGCTGCTACTGCCTCTATAATGTCGTTGTACCATTCTGTTGCCTCGAAATTCTACTTACTGACATTTCAAATTTGCTTGGTGGGCCTGTGACTGCGAAATTCTACTTACTGACATTTGATATTTGCTCAGTGGGCCTGTGACTGTGAAATTCTACTTACTGACATTTGATATTTGCTCAGTGGGCCTGTGACTTGGAAATTCTATTAATAGACATTTGATATTTGCTCCTTAGGCCTATGACTGCGAAATTCTACTTACAGACATTTGATATTTGCTCGGTGGGCATGTGACTGCGAAATTCTACTTACAGACATTTGATATTTGCTCGGTGGGCCTGTGACTGCGAAATTCTACTTACAGACATTTGATATTTGCTCGGTGGGCCTGTGACTGCGAAATTATACTTACTGACATGTGATATTTGCTCGGTGGGCCTGTGACTGCGAAATTCTACTTACTGACGTGATATTTGCTCGGTGGGCCTGTGACTGCGAAATTCTACTTATAGACATTTGATATTTGCTCAGTGGGCCTGTGACTGTGAAATTCTACTTACTGACATGTGATATTTGCTCGGTGGGCCTGTGAATGCGAAATTCTACTGACTGACATTTGATATTTGCTCAGTGGGCCTGTGACTGCGAAATTCTACTTACTGACATTTGATATTTGCTCGGTGGGCCTGTGACTGCGAAATTCTACTTACTGACATGAGATATTTGCTCGGTGGGCCTGTGACTGCGAAATTCTACTTACATACATTTGATATTTGCTCGGTGGGCCTGTGACTGCGAAATTCTACTTACAGACATTTCATATTTGCTCGGTGGGCCTTTGACTTGGAAATTCTACTTACAGACAGTTGATATTTGCTCGGTGGGCCTGTGACTGCGAAATTCTACTTACTGACATGTGATATTTGCTCGGTGGGCCTGTGACTGCGAAATTCTACTTACTGACGTGATATTTGCTCGGTGGGCCTGTGACTGCGAAATTCTACTTATAGACATTTGATATTTGCTCGGTGGGCCTGTGAAATTCTACTTACTGACATGTGATATTTGCTCGGTGGACCTATGAATAAGAAATTCTAATTACTGACATTTGATATTTGCTCAGTGGGCCTGTGACTGCGAAATTCTACTTACTGACATGAGATATTTGCTCGGTGGGCCTGTGACTGCGAAATTCTACTTACAGACATTTCATATTTGCTCGGTGGGCCTGTGACTGCGAAATTCTACTTACAGACATTTCATATTTGCTCAGTGGGCCTTTGACTTGGAAATTCTACTTACAGACATTTGATGTTTGCTCGGTGGGCCTGTGACTGCGAAATTCTACTTACTGACATTTGATATTTGCTCAGTGGGCTTGTGACTGCGAAATTCTACTGATTGACATTTTCAATCTTGTCGGCCACTCTGTGGTTGCTGCCACTTGCACAGTTTGTCGTTGTGCCACTGTGTGGCCTCGTAATGCTACAGCTACTGCCACTGCCTCCTCTACACTGTCGTCATGCCACTCTGTCAGACCTTGTACAGTCACAGGCAGGTCAAACTTGACAACGCTTGACACTTGTTCTACGTCAATTCCTCGAGCATAGACATTAGTGGTCATGAGAACTTTTCCCTTCCTATCTCTGTCATCGTGTCACTCTGTCAAACCTTGTACAGTCACAGGCAGGTCAAACTTGACAACGGCTGACACTTGTTCTACGTCAATTCCTCGAGCACAGACATTAGTGGTCATGAGAACTTTTCCCTTCCTATCTCTGTCGTCGTGCCACTCTGTCAGACCTTGTACAGTCACAGGCAGGTCAAACTTGACAACGGTTGACACTTGGTCCACATCAATTCCTCCGGAACAGACATTAGTGGTCATGAGAACTTTACCCTTTGTCGTCATGCCACTTTGGCCTCGAAATTCTGCTACTACTGCTGCTACTTGCCCACTCTGTCGTTGTGCCACTGTGTGGCCTCATAATGCTACAGCTACTGCCTCCTATATACTGTCGTCGTGCCACTCTGTGGTCTTCTGGTGCTACAGCTGCTGTCACTGCCTCCTCTACACTGTCGTCATACCACTCTGTGGTCTCCTGATGCTACAGCTGCTGTCACTGCCTCCTCTACACTGTCGTCCTACCACTCTGTGGTCTTCTGATGCTACAGCTGCTGCCACTGTCTCCTGATGTTGCTGTCACTGTCACCTTCACACTGTCTGGGGGGGACTCTGCTAGTTTAAGCATGTAATAGAACAGGTTCTGTAAGAAATCTATGTGGAATCAGTAAATTGGTGTAAAAGGAGTGCGCTCTTTGGCGCTCTAGTAGGATCTTGGGCCTCTGCACGGTTCTTTATAGCTGGCGCTAACATTGACCTGTAAGGCTGAGTTCAGACTTGAGTTATTTGGTCAGTTTTGGCCCCATAACTGCCCAAATATGTAAAGTGTGCAGCGATTCTAAGAGTGACATCTGTTATCTGCCTGTCATACTGTCTCACAGTATTGTTTCACTACCACAGCAGACTCCCTATGCGTGTTACTGCAAGGCACAGTGTTGTACACCACTATACAGGCTCTCTGCAGGCCGGAAGTAGCCGCTTTTTAACGCAATTCGCCATGAATTTATTCGGATCGAATCGAATCGTTTCGGAAAATTCGGCGAACCAACCGAATCGAATTTTTGAAAAATTCGCTCATTTCTTATCACTTTATATTCAATTTTTTTTGGGAGGAAAAACAACCAAAAAACAACAAATTGGCCATTTTTACTTTTTTCAGTTTTGTTGTTTGTCATGGGGATAAATATCTTTGGATTCTAATAGTATGGCCATTTTTGCACGTGGTGATGCCCATGATATTTTTTAATTATTTCTGTATTTTTATTTTAATTGAAAGGAAAGGGGGTGATATGAATTGTTATATTTTTAAAAAGGTTTTCTTTTTTCACTTTTAAATAGTTCCCATGACGTCACGTTCATTGGTCACGTGGCCTAGGAGCAGCTCAGCCCCATTCAAGTGAACGGGGCTGAGCATGATACCAAGCATAGCCGCTGTACAATGTACGGCGCTGTGCTTGGTAAGCTGTGAGAAGGTAGCGGCGCTTACAGAAGTGCTGATACCTTCTCAAACAGCTGATTGGCCAGGGTCCCTGGTGTCGGACCCCAACCGATCAGATACAACGATCCTGAGGACAGGTCATCAGTAGTAAAATCCTGGTAAACCCCTTTAATAATTAAGTACAATTATCACAATTCACAATCATTAATCACTTAAGGGGTCATTTATCAAACTGGTGTAAACTAGAACTGCCTAAGTTGCCCCTAGCAACCAATCAGATTCCTCCTTTCATTTTCCAACTGAACTTTCGAAAATAAAACTAAGCCAGTTCTACTTTACACCAGTTTGATAAATGACCCCTTTAATTTCTTTCACAACAGTATCACATGATATAATTAGATATAAAGCTTAGTAGACAGTGTTACACATGATAAGATTAGATATACAGGTCAGCAGACAGTATCACACAATAGAATTAGATACATCAGCTCAGAAGACAGTATCACACATGACAGGATTAGATAAACAGGTCAGAACACAGTATCACATATGACAGTTTTAGATACAGCAGCTCAGTAGACAGTATCACACATGATATGATTAGATACACTGCTCACCAGACAGTGTCATACATGATACAGTTAGATACACAGGTCACAGACAGTATCACACAATAGAATTAGATACAGCAACTCAGAAGACAGTATCACACATAACATGATTAGATACAGCAGTTTAGCAGATGGTATCACTCATGATAGAATACACACAAAATGATAAAGCCCTTTGGCTGAAATTAATTTCACAGTTATAATTCCATTTCCAGGTCTTATAACCTTACTTATGCTCAAGTATTAGGTAGTAAAAGTTGTATTACAGGCACATTTTGTATTTGTAAACTTGAGATGTGTTTGTTAGGCACTCCATTTTGTGCTACACATACCTGTTGAGATAAATGAACAGTTAAGTGTGGATACCACTGTATAAGAGGTGCAAATGTACCCTCAGGGTATACCCTGACTTTCGGGTTTACGAAGGGAATGGCACGCAGATTGAACCACCATTCCTAGGAGTTAGTGGGAAAATAGTGTGGGACTTAGTGCATCCACTGCTGAACCAGAGTTACCACCGCTACTTTGATAACTATTACACCAGCATTTGACTCTTTAAGTCCCTAAGTTCCAGAGGTGCTGTAGCTTGTGGCATGGTATGCAAAAATCAGAGAGGTTTTCCTAGGTCCCTGCTCAGACAACCACTCAGAAAGGGCGAAAGTAGGGGTCTCTGCAATGAGCACATGGAACAAGAGGAATTTACTTGTACTGACCACAGTTCACTGTAACAGCAGCTCCCCTGCCCCTGTTTCAGTTACCACTACCCCCAAACTAGACTACATCCTGGACTACAATACAAACATGGGAGAGGTTAAACTTTCAGATCTAGTCCTAAAGCCGTACAGTGCCATGTGGAAAACAAAGGTGTGGTACAAAAAGCTGGCCTGCACACTGTACAGGTGGCACTATATAACTCTTACACAGGGGTGTAGCTATAGGGGGTGCAGAGGTAGCGGTCGCTACTGGGCCCAGGAGCCTGAGGGGGCCCAAAGACCCTTCTGGTGCATAAGAAGACACCGGTATTATATAATGTTATATAATAGCTGGTCCAGTTACACCTCTGGCTGGGGGGAAGGGGCCAGGTCGACAATTTGGCATGGGGGGAGGGAAGCACTGAGGGAAGGGGGACCCAGGCTGAACTCATACACCAGGGCCCATGAGCCTTTAGCTACGCCCCTCCTCTTACATGTTATTTCAAGCTACAGGCCAGACTATAATGTTCCTTCATTTTCAAGAGGTGGTGATCAAGCCCCTAATTTTTCAAAACCAGGAAGGGGAGGGCCCCAATGCTTCTGGAAAGTATGGTGCCTTTCCCTAGTTAAATCCCCCAAACAGCAAGTAAGGTAAGGACCTAAAGAAGAAGCAGAATGTGTTCCAAAAGGGGTATAAGAAAGGACACCATTTATCACTGCAAAACTTGCCCTGAAAAACCTGGTCCATGTTTAAAAGATTGCTTCAAAGCATACCACACATCCATGCAGTACAAGTTTTATCTAGTTACCTACGTACCCTGTAATTTTCCACCCTATTACACTCTGATATACTCAACACAGCTTACATATTCACTTTTCACCATCCATTACACATTCATTTCTGAAAAACACCTGTAGGGTCAAAATGCTGACTACACCCTCTGAAAAATTCCTTGAGGGGTGTAGTTTCCAAAGTGGGGTAACTTCTTAGGGATTTCCACTCAAGGGGTAAACTCAGAGTCTCTTCAAATGTGACATTGCACCTGAAAACCATTTTAGCAAAATCTTCCTTCCAAAAGCCACATGGTGGTCCATGTTGTGCCCATACACACACTCTCAAAAATTCATAAGCAGAATAAGTAATTTATTAGTTGTGAAATAATTAAACAAAATTGTTTAATATTTAACTGGAAGTTGTGTTCGTGTGGAGTACCACTTAATTTAGACAACATAGAAAGCTTGTAAATTGACACTTAAAAAGAGACATTTTGGTCCCCCTGGACCTTTATCCCAGTGTCACTATAAAATGACATTGAAAAACTAAGTGAGTATAAATATATATATGTTTAAATTTCTGGAAAAATGTTAAAAAAGGAAAGGTAAGTGGTAATAATATTTGGTGTAGTATGAAAGTGAGGCAATGCTGTAGTCATATAAACATTAAAATATTCTGAATAATATGTTGTTCGTAAATATAGCATGCAGCAGTAATATAGCATGCAGCTATAAGACAGACCACAGGATGGCAGCAGAGTGCAACTCATTAGATTCTCTCCCAATTGTGGAGGAATGAGGAATAAAATAAACTGAAAATTGGTAGTACAGGTCATATCAGCAAAATCTGCCCTACAGAAGCCTTATGATGCTCCTTCCCTTCTGAACTCCTTTCTGTGGTACAAGAGAAAAAATGTATCAACATAGAAATTCTGCAAAAAAAAAAAAATAATAGTAATAATAATAATAATATTTTTTTATTTCACCTCCACTCTTCTTTAATTCCTGCAGAATACCTAAGGTTTTAACAATGTTTCTAAAATCTTTGCATAATTTAAGGAGTGTAGTTTCTAAAATGGGCTAATTTATGGGTTGTTTCTATTATGTAAGCCACACAAAGTCACTTCCCAAAACTGAATTGGTCCTTAAAAAAGACAATTTTCTTAATAATTTGAAAAATTGCTTCTAAAATTGTAAGCCTTCTAACGTCCTAAAAAAGAAATTTAATTTTACAAAATCATGCTAACATAAAGCAGACATATGGTGAATGTAAATTAATAACCATTTTATCACCATCAAGTTTCACTGTCTGAAAGGCAGAGAAATACACATTTAGAAAATTGCTAATTTTTCCCTAAATTTTGGATTTTGTTTTTAGAAATGCGTAAATATAACATACACCCTATAAGATACACTGAATTTTTAGATGCGGACAACAAGAAAAAATATTTTTCATTAGACCACAGGTCAGACCACCAATCAGACCCCCAATGTTAATCAGACCTCAGCTAACAGCCCCAATCAGACCCCCAATGTTAATCAGACCTCCGCTAACAGCCCCAATCAGATCCCCAATGTTAATAAGACCCCAAGACCTCAGATCAGACCCCAATGCGAATGACCCCCAATCAAACCTCAGATAAGAGCCCATGCCTCTCATCAGTCCCCATATGCCTCTCATTAGCCCCCAGCAGCCTTTCATCAGCCCTCATATGCCTCTCATCAGCCTCCAGCAGTCTCATATCAGCCCCCATTGCCTCATATTAGCCCCAATTGCCTCTCATATTAGCCCCCAGCAGCCCCCATTGCATCCCATATTAACCCACAGCAGCCCCCATTGCCTCATATCAACCCAGTAGCCCCCATTGCTTCTAATGTTAGCCCCCATTGCCTCAGATCAGCCCCCAGCAGCCCCTATTGCCTCATGGGTAATAGAATTAAAAAAAACCCACTTACCTCTCCTGCTCCAGACGCCGCTGCTCCTCTGATCCAGCACTCTTCTTCCTCCTCCATCGGCTGTGCTGTGATCTGATGCGCACAGTGTGAGGTCACAGAACGCCCTCACGCTGTGCGCAGCCACAACACAGCCAACACCCGAGGACTAGGAAGCGTTGAGTACAGAGCCTTCACCACTTCCTGGTCCTCTGGTACTAATGAATGCTTCCATAATTTTTATAGTTTTACTACTTTAAAAAAAATAA
The DNA here is from genome assembly GCA_900303285.1 of Rhinella marina. Taxonomy (NCBI): domain Eukaryota; kingdom Metazoa; phylum Chordata; class Amphibia; order Anura; family Bufonidae; genus Rhinella; species Rhinella marina. Next base: position 10,823 of record ONZH01023920.1, on the reverse strand, counting down.
AATCAAAATTTTCTTTGCATCACCATTTTCTGACAGCTATAACTTTTTATATATCCATCCACAGAGCTGTATAAGGGCTTGTTTTTCCAGGCCGAACTGTAGTTTTTATTGGTACCACTTTTGTGGTATATACGACTTTTTGATCACTGTTACTCAATTTTTTTTGGGGGGGAAAGGTGACTAAAAATTGGTGAATCGTGTGTTTTTCATTTTTTTTTCCGTTATAGCGTTCACCGCACAGGAATTTAAAAAAAATATTTTAATAGAGATCTATTAGGGTGAATAGGATTTTCATATGCTCCCTGCCATGGTAAGCGATTGGAGCCAACCATTTCTCTGCATGGGCTCCAATCGGAAGGTGGTGTTGATTGCTGGACCTGAGGGGTTAAATGACCTGGTAAAACAGGATTGCTGTTCCCCATCATTGCGGCCGAGTGCCTGCTGTATGATACAACCGGCACCCGTTGTGTATGGAGTGGGCTTACTGCAGCAGCCTGCTCCATACATTACCACAACCACCGTGACATACAGGTACATGACGGTGGTTGAAGGGGTTAAAGACCGATTGAGGGGGGCGTGGCTTGGCCGTTCAGCAAGATGGCGGCATAATCCCTGAGCTCCGCTGCTCCGCTGCTCCACTTGATTTTGGGGACTTCAGTGTAGCAGCAGTGTGTCCTATGGGGAAGAGGCCTGCTCCTAAGAAGCCCAGGGACGCTCCGGTAGCTAATTTGAGGGGGCAGACACTGGACACTTACCTTGTCCGGGGTCCCGCTGTGCAGCCTTCCAACTGCGGCCTACTTCCGCCTTCTCCCTCTTCAGCAGTGTTGCCTCGTGGTCCGGTGGCTCCGCTCCTCTCGCAGTCGCAAGATGCGCGCTGCTCTGCAGGAGCTCCAAAGTGCCTCCCTTTGTCTCCGGAGGCTCGGGAATTTATCCCCCAGCAACCCCAGCCACAGTTGGGCCCAGGATTGCCCCCACTGGCACAGGATTGTGCACAACATAGTGCTGCCATGCCTCCTAAGGTGGCAGCCAAGCAGGCCAAACAGGCAGCAACACCATCACAGAGACGCAGGGGCTGGGAAGAACCTCCAGAGGACCCCCAGCACCCTCTTCTGCAGGAAGACAGCAATGATGGGGTTAATGCAGCATGGAGCCATCCCTCTGACTCCGCTGAGGAGGGTGAGGACACCACACATATCTCACAAGCGTCAGCTTTTATACAGCAGACGCTACAACATTTGCCGACTAAGGAAGATTTCAAGGCACTCATTCCAGAGGTGAGAACAGCATGTAAATCAGAAATATCCTCTCTACGTCAGGATTTTAAGCTTCTTGCCTCTCGCATAGATACGGTGGAAAATGACCACGATGATACGCGCAAATATATTGCTCATCTTCAAGCCACTATTGTGCATCATGCCTGTACCATCAGAGATAACTCTCATCACCTAGAGGATTTGGATAATAGGGGACGTAGGAATAACATAAGGGTCAGGGGCCTCTCTGAATCTGATAAAGAGGAAAACTTGCAGGACATTCTTGGAGATCTCTTCAATCTTGTACTGGGGTCAAATCCCCCTCAAACCATTAAACTGGACCGAGCACACAGAGCGCTTCGCCCCAAAGCTTCATCTCAGCAACCCCGTGATATGATCTGTTGCGTGCACGACTTTCAGTTAAAGGACTAGATTATGGCCAAAGCTCGTATGCTGAAGTCTGTAGATTTCCATGGCTCCCCGGTGCAGCTGTGTCAAGATCTTTCGTGGATGACTTTGCAAAAGAGACGTGCCCTGCAACCCCTACTGTCCAGCCTCCGGGAGCATAAAATTGCCTACAGATGGAGGTTCCCCTTTGCTCTGCATGTCACTGTGAATGGGAAGACATCTATTATCAAATCTCATGCTGACTTGCCAGATTTTTGCTCCTCTGTGGGAGTCCCTGTTCCAGCAATAGATGACTGGGAGGTTCCTGAGCCGTCACCAGCGCCGTTCCGGTGTGGCGCACTGTCAGGCAAAAGAGGCATCGCTCCCCACCCCAAGATGGATCACCAGGATCTGGGTCTTGAGTCTTCAGTTCAAGCTTTCTGTGCTACTGCAGAGTTGGCTTTATTGTCCCCTAATGTATATTGTCTGGGTCTTGTACTCGGGCCTCTTTTCTTGAGCAGCCGTTCAGTTATGGTACTATAATGATGTTATCTTATGGTATTTCTAACCTGTTGCTTTTTTCTTTTTTTCTTTTACTCTCTTGGTGTCTACCTGCTCACACCTATGTGGGTTCGTCACCACCGGGAGCGTCCAATCACACTCCCATCAATAGGGAAATTTCTTTAGCCCTCTATCTCCTCCTTCATTCTGGTGTAAATGGAAGGAGAGTGTTGGGCGTTTTGCCTTTTCTTTGGGTTTTTTCATTGGCCCCTTTCTGGGATTTTTTGCCTAATGTCAAGAATTATTCATGTTTTGATTGTTTGTGGTGTCTTGTGTCTCACCCTATTCCCGTTTGTTTCTCCCTTCTTAGTAAGTCAGTACTAAATAGATCAGGCTGTAGGCTCTGGATGTTCCTGTTGAAGTCGATATTGACTTGGTTCTCCTGGTGGAAATCTCGCTCTGCTATACTGGCAAGTATGACTCTTTCTTATACCTTAATCATGATTAAGATTATATCTCTGAATGTAAAAGGCCTCAATTCTAATGTCAACAGAAGATTGGCTTATACAGAATGCCGATCACAGAGGGCTGATTTGTTTTTCCTCCATTAGACCCTTTTTGATGCAGAGGGATCTTTTAAGTTTATGGCTAGAACATTCCTGCGAGTATATGCTGCTTCTACGAACAAAAAGTCAGCTGGAGTGGCTATCCTTCTTTCTTCTAACTGTCCTATTCAGGTTGAGTCTGCTATCACAGATGTTGGGGGAAGATATGTTATTCTCCAAGCTACATTAAATGGTTCTACACTTATATTATGTAATCTATATGCTCCAAATACTTCACAGATTCCCTTTCTAAATAGAGTGCTTTTGAAATTGACTAAATACCTGCCTGCTGCGCTGATTATAGGAGGTGATTTTAACCTTGCATTCTCTGAGCGGTTGGATAGGATGTCGCCCAAGGGTATTGCATCCTCACACTCCCAATGTAGAATCTCACGGCTTTTTAGACGCTTGATTCGAAAATTTGCACTCTATGATTTGTGGCAGGTTAACTATCCAACTGCCAGATCATATACCTTTTATTCTAATCCGCATAAAACGCATATGCGTGTTGATTATTTTTTTGGTAATATACCCACACTTCGGATGTTACAAGATGTGGATGTTGGCAATATTACGTGGTCTGATCATGCCCCAATTTCAGTTTCCCTTAAGACATCTGGGTATTATCTTAAACAATGTCATTGGCGATTAAATGAATCGCTCCTATCCAGACCGGCACTTAAACAAGAATTGCATGCTATTCTTACTGAATATTTCTCTCTTAACCAAGCTTCTGTATCCTCAGTTTCTACCCTCTGGGAAGCGCACAAGGCAGTCTTTCGTGGGCAGTGCATTGCGTTAGGTTCCAAGCTAAAGAAGGATGTGGCACTGCGTCAAAAGGTACTCACAGCTCAGCTGAAGGACTTGGAAGCCCAGTTGACAACTCGGCCTTGCTGTCATTTAGTGAGGTGTATTGTACTCTTGCGTGCCAGGTTGAGGGAGTTAGCCATCACAAGGGCAGAAAAGTCACTATTGTATTCTAGGCAACATTTTTATGCTTGGGGAAACAAGCCACACTGGCTAGGCAATTACAGGATCTTAAAACAACAGGCACCCCTTCAGCACTACGTAGGGCGGACGGAGCTATAATGTATGGCCCTGCTGCTATTTCCACACTTTTTAAGGAATACTACTCATCTCTGTATTCTCTCCCGCATCAGCTTCCGAATGATCAAACCGAATGCCGTGCACTTTTCTCCTCCTTCCTAGACAAATGCAGCCTACCAAAACTGTCCCGAGAAGCCTTAACCTCTCTTAATGCCCAGATTACAGCTGAAGAATTGGAGGAAGTGATTAAGGGCCTCCCAAACAATAAATCCCCTGGTCCAGACGGTCTGCCCTATTTATACTATAAATCTTTTACACCTCTTCTATTGCCACATTTATTGTCTTTATTTAACTCTTTATTACAGGGAGCTCCAATCCCTCAGTCGATCTTACATTCTTATATAACATTACTTCCTAAACCGGGTAAAGACCCATTGGATTTTTCAAAATATAGACCAATTGCCCTCCTTAATTCGGACTTGAAAATATTTACGAAGGTCCTTGCTAATAGACTCTCTTATTGGCTCCCTCAATTGGTTCATAAGGACCAGGTGGGCTTTGTCCCATGCCGGCAGGGTGGAGACAATACAAGGAGAACTATCAACCTGATTGATATCATTAATAAGCAAAAGCAACGTGCTTTACTGCTAGGCTTAGATGCCGAAAAAGCATTCGATCGACTGAGTTGGCCGTATATGTTCTCTGCCCTGCGGGCGTTCGGAATATGTGATCCCTTCTTAACGGCCCTTTGTGCATTGTATACACATCCTACTGCCACTATTAAGATGCCCCATGCTCATTCCAGTCCATTTCCAATATGGAATGGCACAAGACAAGGGTGTCCGCTTTCCCCTCTTCTCTTTGTTTTGAGGATTGAACCCCTTGCGGCTGCTATTAGGTTACACCCAGACATCCATGGTATTATGGTTAACAAAGTGCATTTCAAGGTCTTGTTGTTTGCGGATGATATTCTTCTTACCCTGACGGACCTACATACTACTCTTCCAAATCTTTTTAAAACTTTGCAGGAATATGGTAGGTTATCCGGTTATAAAGTAAACACTACTAAGACGGAGGCCCTTCCACTTAATGTCCCTATGTCAGATCTAAATTTATTGCAATCTAATTTTCATTTTAATTGGAGTACTCGGTCTCTCCGTTATTTAGGGATTCAACTAACTCCTTCCTACTCCTCCTTGTATAACATGAACTTTCCTCCCCTATTTCAGAATCTCAGAGCCCTTATGAATAAATGGAAGTCGCTACCTATTTCCTTCTTTGGACGCATAACAGCGGTCAAAATGACCATTCTCCCTAAACTACTTTATTTGTATGAAACTCCACTAAAGGCGCATGGAGGGCTGTCAGTCCCTGATGTTACTAAGTATTATTGGGCTACGCACTTAAGACGTCTCCCAGCATGGTCGTCCCTCTATGCTTACTCCAGATGGATGGAGATAGAAAAATTGTGGATGGCACCTATACACCCCAACTCTCTGTTGTGGTCCTCTTCCCCGACTTCGGGCTCAGTTCAGTTATTAGGGCCAATGTCCCATACCTTACATATTTGGCAGACATGTAATAAGCATTTTAAATTAGCTTCTGAGAAATCATCTATGATGTCTTTCTTATTTAACCCAGCACTCCCAACTAGTACTTCTCCGGACTTTTTTAAGCCATGGTTTTCTAACAAACTCTTTAGATTTGCAGACATCACAGACTATAAAACTTTGCGACTTTTACTATTTGATGGTCTTAAGTCCTCCTTCCAACTACCGGAAGCCGCTAGATACCACTACATACAAATATAGCATTTCCTCACGTGTGTATTTAAATCCCAGCAGGTGTCTACTCCATCCGCTTTTGAAAAGTTATGTAAACTTTCAGATTCTACTAAAGGGCTTATATCTGAGATATACCTTATCCTTTCTGCTCCCCCCTCTTCGGCACCTATTAGACATGCATATATGGTAAAATGGGAATCTATTCTTAGCCACACAATTTCTCCAGGTGAATGGGCTTTAATTTGGAGGAGAGCCACTGTAACCTCTTCATGTATTTCTTATAAAGAAAATATTTATAAAATAATGATGTTTTGGTATCATACTCCACAATTGCTGAATCGCCTGAACCCTACTGTGTCGGATAGGTGCTGGAGATGCGGGGTGGGTGTGGGTTCACTTATACATATTTTTTAGGAATGTGCTTTACTCTGTCCTTACTGGAGAATAGTGCAAACCACCTTACATCAAGTCCTGAGGATAAAGTTCCCTCTTTATCCATTTTTTTAATATTCTGAATATGCCCCCTATGTGGTGAGCAATGGATGTTATTCACTCCTGGGTAGGAAAGGGTAGTCACGGTTGTCATGGGCGATGGCACGGGGGTAATGGCGCAAGAGGTTCTGTAGTACCTTTCCCAGGGTCAGCTTACTCACAGAGAATACTCCAATGAAGCAGTGGTAAGGTTCAAAACAACTTGGTAATTTATTGTAGGAACTTGCAATACAGTGAACGGTCTGTCCCTGGTGGTAACCAGGATTAATGATGGCAATAACACAGTCTCTTTCAAGATCAGGTAGAATATGACGCGGGAGGATACTTGATATGTCTTTTGATCTTTCAGAGCTATTTGTCTCTTTAAGAAATATACTGACTAATTATAATATACACTCACCGGCCAATTTATTAGGTACACCTGTCCAACTGCTCGTTAACACTTAATTTCTAATCAGCCAATCACATGGCGGCAACTCAGTGCATTTAGGCATGTAGACATGGTCAAGACAATCTCCTGCAGTTCAAACTGAGCATCAGTATGGGGAAGAAAGGTGATTTGAGTGCCTTTGAACGTGGCATGGTTGTTGGTGCCAGAAGGGCTGGTCTGAGTATTTCAGAAACTGCTGATCTACTGGGATTTTCACGCACAACCATCTCTAGGGTTTACAGAGAATGGTCCGAAAAAGAAAAAACATCCAGTGAGCGGCAGTTCTGTGGGCGGAAATGCCTTGTTGATGCCAGAGGTCAGAGGAGAATGGGCAGACTGGTTCGAGCTGATAGAAAGGCAACAGTGACTCAAATTGCCACCCGTTACAACCAAGGTAGGCAGAAGAGCATCTCTGAACGCACAGTACGTCAAACTTTGAGGCAGATGGGCTACAGCAGCAGAAGACCACACCGGGTGCCACTCCTTTCAGCTAAGAACAGGAAACTGAGGCTACAATTTGCACAAGCTCATCGAAATTGGACAGTAGAAGATTGGAAAAACGTTGCCTGGTCTGATGAGTCTCGATTTCTGCTGCGACATTCGGATGGTAGGGTCAGAATTTGGCGTCAACAACATGAAAGCATGGATCCATCCTGCCTTGTATCAACGGTTCAAGCTGGTGGTGGTGGTGTCATGGTGTGGGGAATATTTTCTTGGCACTCTTTGGGCCCCTTGGTACCAATTGAGCATCGTTGCAACGCCACAGCCTACCTGAGTATTGTTGCTGACCATGTCCATCCCTTTATGACCACAATGTACCCAACATCTGATGGCTACTTTCAGCAGGATAATGCGCCATGTCATAAAGCTGGAATCATCTCAGACTGGTTTCTTGAACATGACAATGAGTTCACTGTACTCAAATGGCCTCCACAGTCACCAGATCTCAATCCAATAGAGCATCTTTGGGATGTGGTGGAAGGGGAGATTCGCATCATGGATGTGCAGCCGACAAATCTGCGGCAACTGTGTGATGCCATCATGTCAATATGGACCAAAATCTCTGAGGAATGCTTCCAGCACCTTGTTGAATCTATGCCACGAAGAATTGAGGCAGTTCTGAAGGCAAAAGGGGGTCCAACCTGTTACTAGCATGGTGTACCTAATAAAGTGGCCGGTGAGTGTACTTGAGATAAAGACTTGAAACTGAAACTTGACTTTAGATAGAATCACAGACCTGATCTGGGATGCTTCAGCCGGATGGCACAGGACTTAGAACGGAGACTTAAGACCTTGAGAACGTTACGTGTCGTCCAATCCAGTGACCGGGGAGACAGCGTGTGAGCCACTGACACGAAAGTCAGGTTAAGTGTTGGCAGGAGACCAGGAGGACCCTCAAACGTGTGCTCCTTACCACAGCAGGCGGTGCAGTATATATAACAGATGTGCCTTGCTGAACAGTGTGAGGTGTGTGGAATCCAATCCAGCACAGATTCAGGCTGAGAGGTAGTTTTGGCAGGCTTGGGCCTAGTTTTGGGGAGACATAGCATGCAGGAACCAGCCTGGTTGAGTCCCTGACTGGACTGCCCACTACACTAAGGGCTCCACACCACTTAGCAGGGTGGTGGGGGGCGGAGTAGCTCAACCTTCTGGCTCCCCATTGGTTCAGTGGTGAGTTGCAGAAGGCCACATGACCAAGTATCCTACATTTAGGAAACACATAAGTTAGGACCAATCAGATTACAGCTATGCTGTATGTGGAGACAATGATGTCATAAACCAGGAAATACATAATATGCAAGGGGTGTAATTACACAAAATGACCATTAGGTGGTGCTAAAGTATAAGGAGTGATATGCTTTATGCAGAAATACACTGTAAATAGGAGGTTTTACCACATTAATGTAAATGACTATACTAAACTCTCCATGGTAATTGTCAATGGCAACAAAATACCATTTGGGGCCATTACATTGCTCCCTAGTAAGAAATAAGCCGACCTCGGCGACCCTTAAATATACCGAGGATATTGAGAATTACTTGGTAAACAGAAAACACTTATTTGGCAAAACAATGTAATATGACATAACATAATAGCCTATATAAACTGGATAACCGAATAAATCTTGCCAGTGAGGTAGAGTCTGTTAACCCGCAACGTCCAATCACTGTCCATTGTAAGGCTCTGGTTCAGGGGAGGCAAGGTGTGCATAAAACTTGGTGAACGTTTTTGCAAATATATACTAACCAGCTAGACTATCTGAACATAGGTATACATGTACAGAAATATAAAGTAGGTTAGGCTAGAATAATTAGTATTCCCTGTAGCGGGCAGGGGGTGTTCCCTTAGTGGAACGTTCAGAGCGCCTCAGCACGGGGACATTTTCTGTATCCTCTGGTACTTGGTGACTTGGTGCTGGTACTGGCATTTGTAATGGGGATGACACAGGCATGGGGACCCACTGATAGCAGCCAGGAATCATGAACGCTGAATTTCTGATGGCCTCTTCAACAGAGGGTTGATTTAGAGTGACAGGAACAGAGGTAGGAGTATAAACTGGAGTTGGTGGATTGGAAGGCGGAGTCAGGATTAAGAGATCCTCTTTTGTGCAGGGTTTCATCCTGTTCCTGTGAACGGTCTGCGGAGCCATCCCAGGTTTCTGTACCTCATAGACGTCTGATTCTGGGAATGGGATCGCAGTGATTGTGTAGGGCTCTTGCTCCCACAGAACATCCAGCTTATCTGTACGGTGGTGTTTCTTCAGCCACACTTTTGTTCCTACCTCCAATGTGGTAGTATTAGCACGCTGATTGTAGTAGTGCTCCTGTTTCTGGCGAGCTTCACCCATCCGACGATCTACAATTTCTTTAGCTTCTTCAATTCGCCGTTGGTGTTCAGTTACCCAGTCAACGTTTGGTAATGGGTTGATGGAATCTGGAACCTGTATACCGAGTGCTCTATCTTGGGGCAGTTGTCCTTGACGACCGAACATGAGATAATACGGTGAATAACCTGTAGAGCAGTGTGTAGTATTGTTGTAGATTTCTACAAGTTCATCCAAGAGTTGTGGCCATTCTGCTTTATCTGAAACTGAGGCGGTCCGTAGCATATTAATGAAAACTTGGTTAATCCGTTCACATAAGCCGTTACCTTGGGGATGGTAGGCAGTTGTGCGCAATTTTTTACATTCATGGAAGTTGCAGAGCTCCTGAAACAATTGCGACTCAAAGGCAGATCCACGATCAGACAATACGGCTTCAGGGCATCCGTAGTGCTTCACATATTCACGATAAAATGTGATGGCAGTAGTTTTAGCGGTCAAGTCCCTAACTGGTACTACTACGACCCATTTGGAGTAATGATCCACCATGGTCAATGCATAGGTGTATCCTGAGTGAGTGGGGGCTAACTTGACGTGATCCAGTGCTACCAACTCATTTGGCCTATGAGAGGTAATAGGATGGAGCGGAGCATGGCCTTCTTTCTTGTTGGCCTTTGTCAAGTTACATGCAGGACACTCATTACACCAATTTTCTATGTCTGAGCGCATTCCAATCCAATAAAACCTCTGTCTGATGGTAGCCTCTGTCTTATGGATTCCAAAATGTCCAGATTGATCGTGGTACGCATCCAAGACGATTTTCGCATCACGTCTAGGTATTAGAATTTGATGGAGTCTTTCTCCTGAGACAGGCTCCAATGTGTTCCTGAGGATCAAGCCTTTGTGGATAAACAACCTCTTCCTTTGTCTCCATAGGCGTCTCAATTCAATGTCAGGGTATTGCCTTCTTAAGCGTAGGGGAACTCTTCCTGCTGTGAGGTAATCAGAGATTTCTCCTAATACACGAGACTCACTTTGGACGGTTTGCCATCTGGAAGGTTCTAGGCAAGGGATCTGACTTTTGTTCAGAATCTTCATCTGTCAGAGTTGCGGTGACAGTACAACTGAGTGGCGGACCTCTGGTAGAATGGGGGCATTTCTACATCTTCCCATTCATCTTCTCTGGAGGTTCTTCACCTGTAGGTAGATGTGATAAGGTATCAGCATTTACGTTGGTCTTCCCACTTCTGTACTTTATATCAAACTTGAAGTTGGCAAGTCTTGAGGCCCAACGTTGCTCAAGTGCCCTCTAGCCTAGCAGAGTTGAGATGGGCTAGTGGATTGTTATCCGTGTACGCGGTAAAATGCGTTGCAGCCAGATAGTCCTTAAATTTTTCTGTAACAGCCCAAACTAAAGCCAAAAGTTCCAATTTAAATGAGCTGTAGTTATTGTCATTTTTCTCAGCTCCTCGTAAGCTTCGGCTGGCGTATCGATGACCCGT
>ONZH01023919.1:0-11988 GCA_900303285.1 Rhinella marina | reverse complement strand
AGTTTTATGTCACCCCAGCAAGACACCTGTCACCTGTCCCCAGTCTAGGCAGAGTAGGGGGGAGTTGTACAGAAAGATGGTGAGGGATTACCTAGCTGACCATACCAACGTCCGGACCGATCACTCTGCTCCATACAACTACTGGGTTGCAAAGCTGGACACGTGGCCTGAACTGGCGCTGTACGCCTTGGAGGTGCTGGCCTGCCCTGCCGCTAGCGTGTTGTCAGAGCGGGTCTTCAGTGCAGCTGGTGGCATCATCACCGATAAGCGTACACGCCTGTCAACTGACAGCGCTGACAGGCTGATGCATATTAAAATGAATAAAGAATGGATTTCACTGGAATTCAAATCTCCTCCGGGGGAAAGCAGCTAAAGATTAATATTACTTATGTATCCGATTCCTCTTCTCTACTCCTCCTACTCCTCCTCCTCCTTGTCGTCTTTGCCTAACGCTGACCCAAAAAACGCCATTTTTTAGAGGTCTAACTGGCGCTCTTTTACCACAATTTTTCAGGAGGGCCCCCAAAAGGCCCTCTCTTCAAATAATTTTTCTGGAGGTCCACCTACAGGCCCTCTCTCTAAATAATTTTTCTGGAGGTCCACCTACAGGACCTCTCTCTAAACAATTTTTCCAGAGGGCCCCCTACAGGTCTTCTCTCCAAATAATTTTTCCGGAGGTCCACCTACAGGCCCTATCTCCAAACAATTTTTCTGGAGGTCCACCTACAGGCCCTCTCTCTAAAAATTTTTCCGGAGTTCCACCTACAGGCCCTCTCTCCAAACAATTTTTCCAGAGGTCCACCTACAGGCCCTCTCTCTAAACAATTTTTCCGGAGGTCCACCTACAGGCCCTCTCTCTAAGCAATTTTTCTGGAGGTCCACCTACAGGCCCTCTCTCCAAACAATTTTTCCGGAGGTCCACCTACAGGCCCTCTCGCTAAACTATTTTTCTGGAGGTCCACCTACAGGCCCTCTCTCTAAACATTTTTTTCCGGAGGGCCACCTACAGGCCCTCTCTCCAAACAATTTTTCCGCAGTGTCAACTACAGACAGTGTAAGACGATGTTTCAGGAGGCGCAAGTACCGACATTTAAAAAAATTTTTTTTTTGCTGAGGGTAGACTTCATGTACTAAATTTTTGGAGGCTCAACAAAACCCATTTCACTGCATTCTCAGTCGGACAAAGTCATTGGTGGTGTAACCGCCATGCTGTGTCAGACCAAATTTTTGGTGCTTCACCAGCTACTGCATACTTACTCAGTCACTCTGTTGTCACCGCCGCCATACAGGGCCACGAAAAATATTTATGTGTTTCGCCTGCTACCGCACTGTCACTCGCTCACTCTGTTGTCACCACCATAGTGGTTTGCAAAGTCTGCACATTCCCTTTTTTATCTCCAAGTGATCTATACTGCACGTCACGTAAAAAAATAGGTTCTTTTGCTCTCAGTGATACAAATCCATTTCATAAAATCCTTTCTTTCTCTTTAACTGATCTATACTGAACGTCACTTTTAAAAATACGTCTTTTTCCTCTCTTTCTCTCTCTTCAAACTATTTTTCCGGATAGGTGCCGTATACGGTATTAAACTGAGAAGAATACATACAACACATGCCCCTCTCGATCAATTTCATAGTTGACAACCGTACCGGTTGATGGTAAATTTTTAAGTTGGGGTCCTGCGTCGTCATTCGAACTCCATCCGGCTGTTGTCACCACCACACACGCTAGCCAAGGGGGCACTCCTCAACCTCCTTCCCCCCAGCCTGTCCCCCACCTACAGGCCCTTTCTTCAAACAATTTACCCAGATAGGGGACGTATTAGATATTATACTGATTTTTGTTTGTTCCTGTTTTAATTGGCTCCTGACCTGTGATAGGCAGAGCATGGACACGTCCCCTTAGCTGCAGTAGAAAAGACACTCCCCTGGCCAGAGCAAGCTCTTTTTCCTTTTCCGTGTTCGAAAAATTCATGAAATATATGGTCCCAAGATAGGGGACGTATACGATTTTTAAACTGAGAAGAATCGATACCACACATGCCCCACTAGTTCGAGCTCAATGTTGACAGCCGTACCAGTTGATGCCAAATTTTTAAGTGGGGGTTCCATTACTACCAGCCTAACCACCACCAGCATGCGCAGGTATATGAGTGCTAAACACTATGGAACCAAGGTCGTCCGTTCCCCTCATGCGGGTCCCACCACTGCTCCTTCCCCTGTGTCACTCGCTGCCTCTGCGAGTCAACCCCCATCCCAGGACCCCGGCACGAGCGCCTCCCGCCGTAAAACCACCCCTTCACCTCCATGATCCTCCACACTGTCCACCAATGTGTCCCTACGCAACGTTCAGCTGTCATTACAGCAGACTTTGGAGCGCAAGCAGAAAAAAAGTTCAGCCCACCTACATGCACAAGCCCTCAACGTCCACATACAGGACCACGCTAAATTTTTAATGTGCTCTACCTGCTACCGCTGTGTAGCTCGATCAATGTTTTGTCGCAGCCATACAGGGCCACGCTAAATTTTTAATGTGCTCTACCAGCTACCGTCGTGTAGCTCATTCACTCTGACCGAGTCTGACCCTGGGGCCGCTAATGTACTGCCCAGTTGGAGGATTGCGGGGCTTACCTTGTTCACAGTTTCTCAGAATTACTATGCCACTTCCTCCAACCCCTCCTCCTCCACCTTCGAATTACCATCCGTGCTTCACCTCCTGCTACCTCAGTCTAACTCGGTCACTCTGTTGTCACCGCCATGCTGCGTCAGGCTAAATTTTTGGGTGGCTCACCTGCTACCTCATCTAACTTGGTCATTTGTTGGTGTCACCGCCATGCTGTGTCAGGCTTATGCCTGCATCGTGTGGCTGGGGACAGGAGAGCAGTGCCAGCATGGGCATGGGTGATGGACCTTCGTTGCACCTAGTTGGGTGCTTCCCTATATATTCCCACCATGCCAGCCATGGGTTGTACATAAACTAATAACAGGAAAAACAAAAAAAAATGAGAAAACTATTTTACAGGAGGATCAACCGCAGACACTCCAAAACAATTTTACATGAGGGAGTGTCTCCCCGTCTGCCATTGTATTCGGTCAGGCTGTCCGTAGGTACACCATCTCTGTCGTCCGCAGAAGCGGCCACTATGAGGAAGGCCACGGCAAGAACATCCCCTTTTCAATTGAGAACAAGTGGAGACTTGTAGGAGGATGACAGTTTTCTTTGGCAGTGGATTCACCTTCCCCTTTATCATTGCCAGACAACAGTTGGTGAAAAAGTAATTGGCAATGATGAAGAAAATGTAACGGTGCAGTGGACCGTCTGTGAAGCAAACCTATATATTGCCACCATGCCAGCCATGGGTTGTACATAAACTAATAACAGGAAAAAAAAAAAAAAAATTTTACAGAAGAGTCAACTACAGACACTCCTAAGCAATTTTTTAGGAGGTTCAACTTCGGACACTCCAAAACAAATTTTTGGGAGGCTCACCTACAGACATTTGACTGCTACCTCAATCTAACTTGGTCACTTGTTGGTGTCACTACGCTGTCACCATGCTGTGTCAGGCTTATGCCTGCGTCGTGGGGCGGGGGATAGCACAGCAGTGCCAGCATGAGCAGTGGTGTCACCTGCAGGCAGTGATGGACCTTCGTTGCACCTAGTTGGGTGCTTCCCTAACATGTGATGGGCATGTGTTCCACCTTTCTTGGTCTGGGTGAGCACAATTGCCATGAGGTTAACTACCAGGCTGTTGCAGGAGAATTTGGGGTAATGGTGGGATTAGGCAGCCTCAGAGGCATCCATGCATGCTGCCCCTGCTATTTCCTGTCCATTTCCGTGGTGTTTCCTTCATTTTCTGATGTTTCCAGGTTTTTACCCAGCCTTCCCTAGGCAGAGCCTTGGTCCCCTGCAAAAAATGCTTGAGTCTCCCATTGACTTCAATGGGGTTCATTACTCGAAACGAGCACCCGAGCATTGGGAAAAGTTTGTCTCAAATAACGAGCACCCAAGCATTTTAGTGCTCGCTCATCTCTAATCCCCGCCCTTTACTCGCACGTGGCGTACAACATAGGATGCTCCCTGCAGCTGTCTCTCTGAAGCACCGTGCACATCACGGTCGACACCTGGAGCAGTGCGTATGGCCAGGGGCAATACATGTCCTTTATGGCCCACTGGCTAAATGTTTTTAGTGGCAGCGAGGCAGCAAATCCCCAGCAACAGGGCCAATTGCTTTTGGCACCTCCACGCACTTTCCAGCCAGGATTGCAGACCACCACATACCTTTCCACTCCCTCCTCCACCTCCACAGGCAGTCCGCCTGCAGGAGCATCAGAGCAGAGAGTTGACCCCCCTCCTTCCTATCACATGTGCCAGGTTAAATGCTGCAACACCGTGTTAGACTTGATCTGTCTTGGCAACACCAGCCACACAGGCCAGCACTTGTTGGATCACATCAAGCAACAAATAGCACACTGGTTGTCTCCCCGCCAGCTGCAAGTGGGCAAAGTCGTGAGTGGCAACGGGACAAATATATTGGCAGCGCTGAACCTGGGGCAATTAAATCATGCTCCCTGTATGGCACATCTACTAAATCTATTGGATCAGAGATTTCTGAAAACATTCACGGACATGCGCACAGTCTTTGCAAATTCATGTAAGCTTTGCACTCATTTGAGTCACTCTTATGTGTCCCGCAACACTCTGCTGGACTTGCGGTGGCAATACGGTCTTCTGCCACACCGGTTTATATGCCAACTCGGTGGAATTCCGCGCTTCACATGTTGCAGCGGCTCCTTCAGCAGTGGAGAGCAGTGGATGGCTTTGTCCAGCAGCAGCCAGAATCGTCAACCATAGTGAGCAGGTGTGACTTAGATTTCCGTCAGTGGAGGCTGGTCCGAGATGCCTGCACTGTGCTGAAGCCCTTTGAAGAAACCACTAAATTGGTCAGCTGGGACAGCGGCAGTCTGAACGACATTGTTTCACTAATATTTGTTCTTGAAAAGACACTGTCACTCATGCAACAAGGGGCAATGGGGGAAGGAAATTCTGCACGCCATGCTGTCAGTGTTGGGGAGCCCCAATGACAATATTCCATGGAGGTGCATGAGGAGGATGAGGATGAGGCGGAGCTTCACCTAGAGGAGGGGAAGGAGGAAGAGTTTGATGATGCCCAAGAGGAGGAGGAGACACAGTTGGAGGAGCTGGAGGATGACGATGACACCTTCAGGGACACTCAAGTGTCTCAGAGAGAGGCTGAGATGGAAAGAACTGGCTCCTCAGGCACGCTGTCCAGGATGGCGAGCTGTATGCTCACATGCTTACAGACTGACAGGCGTATCCTAAAAATAAGGCAGACTGACGAATACTGGCTTGCGATGCTTCTGGACCCGCGGTATCACTCCAACTTTGGGGATTTTTTTCTTACCCAGGAAAGGGAGGAGAAATTAGCTTCATACCGGGAGAAGCTATGTACTAACCTGGCCACAGCTTTCAGCCAGCCCCAGCCTGCTGCCAGCGTCTTTGAAAGGGAGGCCCGGCAGAGTCACCCACCCTCCTGCCACAACCAGCAGTAGCCAGGTAAGCCTAATAAGTATGATGCAACAATTTTTTTCAGCCTCCCAACTGGCGCAGCCAAGTGAGCAGGCCCAGTCCACCCGCATCAACGAGCAGGCTTACTTGCAGTCTGGCTCGCAAAGCCTGTTCTCAGACCCCCTGGACAGCCAGAAGACAGCAGTGGCCGGAACTTTCCCACTATGCACTAGGGCTTCTTTCCTGCCCAGCCTCAAGTGTCATGTCAGAGAGGGTTTTTATTGCCGCTGGTGGGGGTTGTAACATAGTAACATAGTTTATAAGGCCGAAAAAAAGACATCTGTCCATTCAGTTCGGCCTGTTTTCCTTTAAGTTGATCCAGAGGAAGGCAAAAAACCCTGGTGAGGTAGAAGCCAATTTTCCTCACTTTAGGGAAAAAAATTCCTTCCCGACTCCAATTAGGCAATCAGAATTACTCCCTGGATCAACGACCCCTCTCTAGTAACTATAACCTGTAATATTATTACCCTCCAAAAATACATCCAGGCCTCTCTTGAACTCTTTTAGTGAACTTACCATCACCACCTCCTCAGGCAGAGAGTTCCATAGTCTCACTGCTCTTACCGTAAAGAATCCTCTTCTATGTTTATGTACAAACCTTCTTTCCTCCAGACGCAGAGGATGGCCCCTTGTCACAGTCACAGTCCTGGGGATAAATAGATCATGGGAGAGATCTCTGTACTGACCTCTGATATATTTATACATAGTTATTAGATCTCCCTTCAGTCGTCTTTTTTCTAAAGTGAATAACCCTAATTTTGATAATCTTTCTGGGTACTGTAGTCCACACATTCCAGTTATTACTTTAGTTGCCCTCCTCTGAACCCTCTCCAGCTCTGCTATGTCTGCCTTGTTCACAGGAGCCCAGAACGGTACACAGTACTCCATGTGTGGTCTGACTAGTGATTTGTAAAGCCAAACGGACCAAACTGTCACCTGGCAGTGTCCAATAAAACACCTTTATAAAAATGAATCAAGGCTGGATTACCTCAACTCTAATGAACAGTTGTAACTTCTGATGTTGATACATGTGAATAGTGTCGGGCTGGATCCCATTCCTAACCATTAGTGCTCTACTGTATCACTGCAGCTGCACTCCTACGTAGCCTGAATTAAAAATAAATTAAATATGTTTACACTTACTGGAAGCTGAAGGTACTAGGGACGGTGACGTCGTTGACGTTGCTCTGGAACATAAATCCGTACACAATTGTTATGATGATCAACCGTTTTTAATACTAACATTGTATACTACTTCGAAGATATCATGGGTGAGAGGAGGGCCATATCCATTTTCTTCTTCTAAATGGGTATTTATCACGATATATATCATTATCGCAATAAATTTCTTAATATCGTTAACGTGGGAATATTTTTGATATCGCCCACTCACATTAGTTGCAGCATGAGCACGTCTTTCAGTCTGTGTGTAGGAGGAGGAGGAAGCACTAACTATGAAGAAGCATATATCTAAGGGTACTTTATTTCACACTAGCGCATTTGCCTGACACAAATGGGAGAACGGCAAGCCCCATTAACAATAATGGGGGACGGCGCTGATCCGGCCGCCACCCGTCAAGAACACCGGGAATTGGCAGGACAAATACTGCGGAACAGCCTGCCGGATCTCCACCACATCTGTGAAAGTAGCCTAAGGCAAAATACTGGGAAGGGGTATGTATCTGAGAATACCTTCACTTGTTTGGGTGGAGTTAGAGGTGTAGCCTAGCATGAAAGAAAATTGCTGCAGCGCACTATGCATGCCCACGTTGTTCTTCTATATGGTTTTCATTATTGGCACTGGTATATATACGATACAGTACACTAATTTTTTAACATGTTTTTACTTTTCAAATATTTTGTTACTCACTCTTTCGTATCTGCGCGGGTCTCTTTAAGCCACTCTGGGCACTTGAACTTCAAATCGGACCATTTCTGCCGGATCTGGTCCAGGGTCCACAATGTGAAAGCGATGGCGCAAGCCGCGGATCATCTCCTTCTTCTGCTGGTTCGGGTGTCGGTGTGTGCCATCGTAATCCTGCCGGTCCATCAGCCGGATAATGTATTTAAGCTCTCCAGAGCTAAATCCTGAAGATCACCTGGATGTCATTTTCCAAACTTTGCTCTGCCTTTGAGAAGTGGCCTAGCGTCGTGCGTGCCTGCGTATTACGCAATCGCTAGACAGTACTACGCTAAGGATTCATATGCTCTATGTATGCTAATGTACGTACGTATTCAGTTAAGTAGCGTACCTTTAACAACACTATGTTCGTTATTAGTGCACGAATGTTTGAAGAACATGACCAGAATAACTAATTATTTGTACGCAGCTTCGACCGACTAGATTCGTATTAAGAACAAATCTTTTTGAAGATTCGCTCATCTCTACCTTTTAAAGTACTCCAGATAGAGAGAAGTAAGAACTAGAAGTTCTAGACTATGCAAGCCTTTGCACTGGAGTCAGTCAGCTAGGTATTGTGCTTGTGTAAGGCTGATAGAGACTTTGCTGCAGTAAAATGGAACATTTAAGCTTTATGAACATTGAATGTACTATATTACAACACTCATTCTGCTCTAGTAAAGAAAATCTTATTTATTTTCTACCAGCCACTTGGCTACTGACTGTAGCACCATTCTCCAGCCAAAGCACCTATATCTCCTGCCTTGTACCCTTATAAAAACAATTAACACCAAAGACACCCCAACTACCATAAGCCCTAACATCAGGGTGTGCCTGGGAACAGATCTAGTTTCTGTGCTAGAAACGAAAACTGAGATGTGAAAGAGGTCTTACGGTGCTTGCTTCCCACAGTTTCTTTATAGACCACAAAAACCACGGTCAATTCTCTGCTGTCATGTATTTAACCTCTTACTAACTGCTAGTAAACTATACTTTTCCTCTTCTACCATGAGCCTGTATTCTTCTTACTTCAAGTGCACCCTCAGTATAACGTGTTTCATATCTGTATGTGCTATACTCCTTTTTAACCCCTCTTGCTCCTCTCTATTTACCACATGTTGTAAACACAGAAATGTAAATCCCCACATCCCTCTATCACTCTCACATCTTGAGTCTCACGAGTATATGGTTACTTATTTTACTCATTTATTTGTAACACTCTAGGACCTTGTTGTAGTCTTACAAGCAGGGGTTATGCCATGATTAGTGGAAAAATACATGAATTAATTTCTTTCTATCAAATCTAGAACCAGTTCTGTACCCCACATGGAATCATAAATGTTTCCATTCATTGTTCCACTTGCTCAGCTAGCTAATGTGCAACCAAACAGATTTCACTTGAGGCTAGTCCTAAGGGCATTATCCTGACATTCACCTGGTTTTCATCCTTTAACCCAAGTACAAGGATCTGGACTTCACTGCAGAGAAACCACCAGGTCACTCCCTCCTCCAGTAGTCTTTGTTTGGTTTACCACTGACCCAAAGGGTCAAGAGTCACTGATGCGGACGGTCAATTTCAGATAATAGGCAGAGGCAGTACACCTGCAAACGAGACTGAAGCACCTTTGCAGTAAACTAACAGGCTAGACAACCTATTGTTCAGGCAACTTCCCACAGGGGAAGATGCCTAAAGTACTCCAAGGTGGCCAGCCATTGAATTTGATATCTGTCTAGTAGAGATAAGCGCATCTATTTGCCGCTTCATAGATTCGTATAGAATCCTCCAATTTTCCTATTCCGAAGCGATTCCGGATTTATTCAGATTTGATTCGTATTATTCGTAAATGTTCTTAAAATTTTGAACGCTAACGCTACGTACGCATTCTTTTTGCCCCTAGAAGCGGGAAAATGACGATACGCCCTTCTATGAAAGTGGCGATACGCCCCCCCTCAGAAGCGGGAAAAACCAGCCCGACCCACCGGGAACTAACTATTTGCACATATAGGGAGTGAAGACTCCTCCCTCATTACTCCGCCCTCCTCTCCAGTTCAAGTCAGCGGTGAACAAGATACCACAGCATGGCGAAACAACTGCGACCAAAGTGGGGAGAGATGGTGTTTGGTAGCGACTCCGACCCACCGGCCAGTACAGAGGAGATCACAATTGGCGAAGAGAATCCCACCATCTCCTGACTCGATGTTCGCCGTGCAGGCTGGTGTGGCGGAGGCGGCTGGGGCGTCCACTCCGCCGCCCAGGAGGAGAACAACAACACCTTCCATGCGTCAGAATCCCATTGTGCCTGCATCAGTGACGGCCCATGCCCAGACCCCATGGGACTACAAGAATGTGGTGGAGGAATGGGTCATCCAAGTACTGAACCATCCGAGGCCGGGAGACTCTACACTGGAGCAGCGTAAGGTAACCGTCCTATGGTTTTCAGTGGAGCGAGGCTGTGGCTTCCTTGCTGACGACGAGGATGGCAAGGAGTACTTTGTGGGCCGCAGGTCAGTGAAACGGCCATACCTGCCCCAATCCTGTCACAATCTATACGTGGGGGATCAGGTGGAATATACCCCCATGGCATCCTTGAAAGGCCCCTTTGCTACCAGGGTTACCTTATGATCTAAGCTCCTGGTACCTGCATCAGCAACACCAGAAGTTTGGCCGGAGGAACCACCAGGCGAAGGACGCGTGCGCTGCCTACAGAAGTCACCAGATGGCACCCTCCGTTTCAGAGAAATTTACATGGCTTGTCAGGACTCCCCCCATTCTGCAGAAAATTCCCAGTTGCGCCTAAGCACGCCTATTCCCCCCCCCCCCGCTTCTCGGGTTATTTGGGTTCTCTATTTGCTGCTATTTTATATTATCCATGTGGATTACACTTTACCTGTTTGGATTACAAAATTACCTCACGTGGATTACAATTGAATTTTGGACTGTGTTCCAGTGTTTTATGCCAAGCAGCCATAAGGAGAGACTCAAACATATATCTGAGCCTGTTATGCTTGCAAATGTGAAATTGATTGCACTAAAATGTTTGCATTATTATGTTTTTGCTGTATTTTAGCATAGCAATAATGTTTTTACAGGTTCAGCAACGTTCAAGCACTTTAGCCCATTGTGTATATTCTTTTTCAGGTACTGCAATGTGTCCTATTATGCACTTTTTGTATGGTGTTTTTAGTAAATTATGCACTTAACCGGATAGCTAACAGTGAGCACTAGAGATGAGCGAATCATTAAAAATTTTATTCACCGAACTTTTCCTAAGATTCGTGTATTCAACAAATAGATTTGTTGTATTTGCGTACAAAATATACGTTATTATGTGCCTATTAGCGAACATTCGTGCAATAATAACGAGCGTTCATGTAAAAAATGTACGCAACTTATTAGAAGAATCTTCAGCGTACTATTGTGTAGCGATTACGTAATACGCAGGCACGCACGAAGAGAGGCCGCGGCGTGCTCTCCTCAGAGGCAGAGTGAATTTTTGAAAATGGCATCCAGGCGATCCTCATCATTTAGCTCTGGAGAGCTGAATTACCTGATCCGGCTGATGGACAGAAAGGATTATGATGGCACACACTGCCATCCAAACCAGCATAAGAAGGAGGTGATCCAGCAGGTGATCCGAGGCTTGCGCCATCATTTCAACACGGTGCGGACCCTGGGCCAGATCCAGTGTAAATGGTCCTATCTGAAGTTTTAATGCCCAGAGCGGCTTAATGAGATCCGCGCAGAGATACCGCAGGGTTTGTAACAAAATATTTGAAAAGTAAAAACATGTTAAAAAATTAGTGTACTGTATTGTATACTGTATATACCAGCAGTGAGTGCCAATAATGAAAAAAGTATAGAAGGATAACATGGTCGTGCGTAGTGCTCTGCAGTAATTTTCTTTCATGCTAGGCCATGCCTCTAACTCGACCCAAACAAGTGAAGGTATTCTAGTCATTATTGTTAATGGGGCTGGCCATTCTAGTGCTTGTGTCAGGCAAATGCAGTGGTGTGAAAGAAAGTACCCTTAGATATGCCCCTTCATAGTTAGCGCTTCCTCCTCCTACACACAGACTGAAAGACGTGCCCATGCTGCAGCTACTGTCAGTGGGCGATATCCAAAGTATTCCCACCGCACCGTGTTAACGATATTAGGAAAGTTATTGCGATGATAACGATATCTATCGTGATAAATACCTATTTAGAAGAAAAAATATGATATGGCCCCCCTCTCACCCATAATATCTTCATAGTAGTATAAGTGTTAGTATTAAAAAGAGTCATCATCTTACAATTGTGTACGTTTTTATGTTGCAGAGCACCGTCAACGACGGCGTCACCACGGTCACCACCATCGAGGTAGGACAGCCCCTACCAGTACCTGCAGCTTCTAGTAAGTGTAAAACATATTTAATTTATTTTTAATCTAAGCTACGTGGGAGTGCAGCTGCAGTGATATAAGAGCACTAGTGGTTAGGAACGGGATACTCCAGCCCC
>ONZH01023918.1:0-64332 GCA_900303285.1 Rhinella marina | reverse complement strand
GCAGCGAAGAGAACGAATAAATATCTCTGTGGTTATTTGTGTTAAATAAAAGTTAAATAAACAAAAAAAAAAATTGATCTATTCCTGTGCCTGATCCACCCAATTTGAATCTGTCCCATCATGAGAAAGTCCCCCCAAGGAGTCCCCACTGTAACTTGCTTCCCATACAACTAACTCACCCCCCGACACCTGTGTCTCGCCATTGTCCACCACCTCCTCAGACAACACTGGTAAATCCCCACTGTCAGCACACGAAGACTGCAAAAGGTCTTGCGAATTGGGGAAGAGAATGTTCTGGGGTAGCACATAAGAGAAGGAGTGACTATGGGGTTCCAGGGAGTATGTCACCATATGCAATCTCCATCCAAAAAGTCATACTGAGGCTCACCACCATGCTTTACACTGCAATCCTATTACTGAGGCTCACCACCATGCTTTACACTGCAATCCTATTGAAAGACAGACAATCAGGGGTTCACCGCCAGGTTGTCAGGCAGCATTTTTAAGTGGGTCACCATTACCGTGTCCCTGAAAATTGCCTTGGGGTCATCGCCAGACTATTTTTATGAAAGGCCATGGGGTTCTATACACACAGTGCTGACGGAAGCCCATCAGCCTTTCTAAACACAATTGAATCTGTCCCATCATGAGAAATTCCCCCCAAGGAGTCCCCACTGTAACTTGCTTCACTTTCAACTACCTCACCCCCCGACACCTGTGTCTCGCCATTGTCCACCACCTCCTCAGACAACACTGGTAAATCCACACTGTCAGCACACGGAGACTGCAAAAGGTCTTGCGAATTGGGGCAGAGAATGTTCTGGGGTAGCACATCAGAGAAGGGGTGACTATGGGGTTCCAGGGAGTACGTGACCACATGCAATCTCCATCCAAAAAGTCATACTGAGGCTCACCACCATGCTTTACACTGCAATCTTATTACTGAGGCTCACCACCACGCTTTACACTGCAATCTTATTGAAAGACAGACAATCAGGGGTTCACCGCCAGGTTGTCAGGCAGCATTTTTAAGTGGGTCACCATTACCGTGTCCCTGAAAATTGGCGGTGATGGACCTTCGTTGCACCTAGTTGGGTGCTCCCCTAACATGTGATGGGCATGTGCCTCGCCTTTCTTGGTCTGGGTGAGCACAATTGCCATGAGGGTAACCACCAGGCTGTTGCCTGAGAATTTGGGGTAATGGTGGGATTAGGCAGCCTCAGAGGCATCCATGCATGCTGCCCCTGCTGTTTCCTGTCCATTTCCGTGGTGTTTCCATCATTTTCTGAGGTTTCCAGGTTTTCACCCAGCCTTCCCTAGGCAGAGCCTTGGTCCCCCGCAAAAAATGCTATAGTCTCCCATTGACTTCAATGGGTTTCGTTATTCGAAACGAGCACCCGAGCATCGGGAAAAGTTCGACTCGAATAATGAGCACCCGTTAGATCATGTGATATTTTTATAGAGCAGGTTGTTATGGACGTGACAATATTGAACATGTCTATTTTTTTTTTGTTTGAGTCTTACATAATAAAGCATTTTTGAAAAAAAAATCATTTTTTTGTGTCTCCATTTTCTGAAAGACATATTTTTTCTATTTTTCTGCTGATCTCCTTGCACAGGGGCTCGTTTCTTATGGGAAGATTTGACATTTTCATTGGTAACAATTTTGGGTACATAATATTTTTTGATTCATTCAATATTACACTTTATGGGGCAATTAGACCAAAAAATTGGTTGTTTTGGCACAGTTTTTATTTACTTTTTTACAACATTCACCTTAGGGGCTAGATCATGTGATATTTTTATAGAGAAGGTCGTTACGGACACACTGATACCTGATATGTGTATTTTTTATTTTTGTTTTGCATAATAAAAGCATTTTTGAAAAATAACATGTTTTTGTGTCTCCATTGTCTGAAAGCCATATTTTATTTATTTTTTCGGGTGATTGTCTTATGTAGGGGCTCATTTTTTGTGGGATGAAGTGATGGTTTGATTGAGGTGCATATGACTTTTTGATCGTTATTACACTTTTTGCGATGTAAGGTGACAAAAAAATTGCTTTTTTGACGGATTTATTTTATTTTTTTACGGTTCAACTAAAGAGTTAGTTCATGTGATATTTTTATAGAGCTAGTTTTTACAGACGCGGCAATACCTAACTACTTTTTGTATTTATTTCACTTTAACACAATAAAAGCATTTTTGACACAATCATGTCTCCGTATTCTGAGAGCCATAGTTTTTTTTAATTTTTTGGCCGATTGTCTTATGTAGGAGCTCATTTTTTGTGGGATGAGATGACGGTTTCATTGGTACTATTTTGGGGTACATATGACTTTTTGATCACTTGGTATTACATTTTTTGCTATGTAAGGTGACAAAAAATTGCTTTTTTGGTACTGTTTTTATTTAATTTTTTTATGGCATTTACCTTTTTGGGGTAGAGTGTGTTATATTTTTATAGAGCATGTTGTTACGGATGCAGCGATACCTAATATGTTGTTGTTTTTTATTTATTTTGGTTTTAAACAATAAAAGCATTTTTAGAAAAAAAAAACACGTTTTTGTGTCTCCATTTTCAGGCGACCGGTTGCCATGGTAACCATCGCGATGCTGCCACAACAGCGCAGCGGCCCGATGGGAGAGGAAGGGAGCTCCCTCCCTGTTAACCCTTCCATACAGCGATCCCTACGGACCGCAGCATGGAAGGGGTTAAACGACCATCATCGGTGCCAGCACCGATGTCGGCCGTTGCAGCAGAGTGTCAGCTGTATGTTAGCCGACACTCTGCTCACCATCGCTCGGCCATCCTGAAGATCGCGGCAGGGAAGGGAATGGAGGGAGTGTAATGAGTATACACGTCAAAAAGCACTAAGGGATTAAAGGGGTTGTGTCACTTCAGCAAATACCATTTATTATGTAGAGAAAGTTAATACAAGGCACTTACTAATGTATTGCTATTTCCCATATTGCCTCCTTTGCTTTTTGGGTTTATTTTTCTATCACATTAAACACTGCTCATTTTCATGGTTACGACTAGAGATGAGCGAATCGAAGCTGACAAAGTGGAATTTGATATGAATTTCATGGAAAATTCGATTCGCAACAAAAGCGAATTTCAAGGCGATTCGTAGTAACGAATCTTTTTTTTTTTCCCTAAAATGGCCGCAAGCACATGGCATGACATGGGGGAAGGATTTCTGGGACAAAGAAGTAAACACCCACAATGCGATCACATGAAGACATGTAGCCAATTAGCAGCCAGCGAGGTCCTGTGATGTCACAGCCCTATAAATAGCTCTGCAGCGCTGGAATCCGCCATTTGCTATTGATTTTAGAACAGAGACAGACGTCAGGAGAGATAGGGCAAGTGAAAGAAAAACGTTCCTAAAGAAAATAAATGTCAGGGATAGGGATAGATAATAGGGATCAGGGATCAGGGATAGATAATCTGAATTGCAGGTATAGGAGAGGGACAATTTCTAGACAGAATCCATAGGGGATTATCAGGCAGTGAAATTGCTATTCTGGTACACTGAGCAGCAGTGAGTGGTCATAGGGGTTAGCCTGTTATACAGCACTGCACTCTGTTCTAAAGGCTGTTTTGGGGTGCTTTATTCAAAGAAGCACCACTAGTGTTGCTTTTTGCAGTGCAGTAAGAGGGTCAGAGCCTTGTTTGGGGTACATTAAAAAAAAAAAAATAAATAAAAATAAAAAAATAAATAAAAAAAAATTTAAAAATAAAAATATATCTTTTGGGTTGTGTTTGGGGAAAAACATATATAATCCGTGATTTTCAGCTTGTAAATGTAAAAGAAATAGATGCGGCGTTATTCGCAAATAAACAATATACAAATACACAAGCTCCATATAGTACTAAATTCTTCAGTGAAGTTGACTTGGCAAAAAAACTGTGAATCCGTGTTTGTGGGTTTGTTCATTTTAAATAACTATTTGCGGCGTTATTCACCATCCAAACAGAAAAGCGTGATATTGTGCTAACGTAGTCAGTAAAGTTGAATTGCCAAAAAAACTGTGAATCCGTGTTTGTGGGGTTGTTGTCACGCTCGGGTGTGGGGGGAAAAGCCACACCGAGCGTATGAGGGATGGGAACAGACAAAACCAGGGAACTGGTCACCTCCTGCAGGGGACCCTAAGACTAGGCCCTAACTGGTTACCAGTATGAACTAACCCGGGTGGTAGGAAAGCTCATACACAGGAACCTAATCTGAATAAACCCTAGAACACCCTGCAGTCAAATGACACAAGAGAGTAACCCGTTCCTCCAAGCGTACGGAGGAACAGGAGACTCAAACAGGAATAACCAAAGGAAGGGAAAACACTTAACTTTAAGTAGAACTCAGCAACAGGATCTCAGCCGAGATCCACACCACTCTCAACCAGGTAAGTAGCAGATATAAACCGCAAGGGATACTGAGAGAGGAAGAGGTAAGTAGGAGACAGCTAATTGCCCAGCGGCAACAGCTGAGGGAAAGGGGTGTGGTGAACAGCACCCAAACCACAGGGAATAGCCTGTCAAACCTGTCACTTAGAAAGCCGCGCAGAACGTCTGATTCCAGACGCAAGACCACTCGTGACATTACCCCCCCTTTTACGGGTGACCTCCGGGCACCCAGGACCAACTTTATCAGGGTGACACCTGTGAAAGGCTTTTACCAAACGACTGGCATTCACGTCAGATGCCGGTACCCATGACCTCTCCTCAGGACCATAACCCTTCCAATGAACCAGATATTGAAGGGTCCCACGAAGAACTCGAGAATCAATGATCTTGACAATCTGAAATTCCAAATTACCATCCACCAAGACAGGCGCGGGTGGCAAGGGAGATGGCTCCAGAGGTTCAACATACCTTTTCAACAAACATCTGTGAAACACATTATGGATTTTCAGGGCCTGCGGAAGTTCAAGACGAAATGCTACAGGATTAATAATGGCCATGATTTTATATGGGCCAATAAATCTTGGACCCAACTTCCATGAAGGAACTTTCAACTTAATGTTCCTAGTAGACAGCCACACAGAATCACCCACATTTAGGTCCGGACCATTCATGCGTCTCCTGTCAGCCACACGTTTGTACTTGTTACCCATATTTATCAAGTTACTTTGAATTTTTCGCCATATGGAAGACAATGATGATGAAAAACGTTCTTCCTCAGGAATACCAGAAGTATCAGAACCACAAAATGTGCCAAACTGCGGGTGAAAGCCATATGCACCAAAAAATGGTGACTTACCAGTGGAGTCCTGTCTGCGATTATTTATGGCAAACTCAGCCAGAGACAAAAACGAGGACCACTCCTCCTGGTTCTCAGAGACAAAGCATCTCAAGTAAGTCTCCAGATTCTGATTGGTACGCTCAGTCTGTCCATTCGTCTGGGGATGAAAGGCAGAGGAGAAAGACAGTTGTACCCCGAGCCGAGTACAGAACGCCCTCCAGAATCTGGACACAAACTGAGTCCCACGATCAGAGACAACGTCAGTGGGAATGCCATGAAGTTTCACAATATTGTCAACAAACACTTGTGCAAGAGTTTTAGCATTGGGGAGTCCGGGTAATGCAATAAAGTGCGCCATTTTACTAAAACGATCTACAACCACCAGAATAACTGTCTTACCACACGACTCAGGCAGATCAGTGATGAAGTCCATGGATAGGTGAGTCCATGGTCTGGACGGGATGGGTAATGGAAGTAGGGGTCCAGGGGGACGAGTATGTGTCACCTTAGAGCGTGCGCAGACACAACAGGCTGACACATATTCCTCAACACACTTACGCAGACCTGGCCACCAGAATCTACGAGAGATGAGGTCGACAGTGGATTTACTCCCAGGGTGTCCCGCAAGCACCGAAGAATGATGCTCCTCAAAAACCTTATAACGCAAATCAGCAGGAACAAACAACTTCCCGGGAGGGCAAGACTCCGGCGCATCTCCCTGGGCCTCAAGCACTTTAGCCTCAAGATCAGGGTAAAGAGCGGATATCACCACTCCTTCAGACAGTATAGGGCTAGGATCTTCAAAATCACCACCCCCGGGAAAACTACGTGACAAGGCATCCGCCTTCACATTCTTAACCCCAGGACGGTATGTGACAATGAAATTGAATCTGGTGAAGAACAAAGACCATCTGGCCTGCCTCGGATTAAGTCGTCTAGCCGACTCCAGGTAAGCCAGATTTTTGTGATCAGTGAATACCGTGATTGGATGATTCGCCCCTTCCAACCAATGACGCCATTCCTCAAAAGCCAACTTAATGGCCAGTAACTCTCGGTTACCCACATCATAATTTCTCTCCGCCACAGAGAGTTTCTTCGAAAAAAAAGCACATGGGCGCCATTTACCAGGTGACGGGCCCTGTGATAACACAGCTCCTACCCCCACATCGGATGCGTCAACCTCCACAATGAAAGGTTGTGACACATCTGGCTGCACCAATATAGGGGCAGAGGAAAAGCACTCCTTTACAGCAGAGAAGGCTTGCAATGCTGCATCAGACCACACAGAGACATCCGTCCCTTTCTTAGTCATGTCAGTTAAGGGTTTAACTATAGTCGAATAGTTCTTAATAAATTTTTGGTAATAGTTGGTGAACCCCAAAAATCGCATAAGAGCCTTCAGATTTTCAGGTCGGTCCCAGTTCAGAACAGCTCCGACTTTCTCTGGATCCATACGAAAACCTGAAGATGAAAGCAGGTATCCTAAGAATTGCACCTCATGTACAGCAAAAGCACATTTTCAGTCTCCCTACCCACTCCACCAAGAGTGAGATGAGAATTCAACGCCCCCTTTTCCTTTCTCTCCTTTAGAGATAGGAAGCATGGACATACATTGATAAAGTGTCCTTTCTGACCACAGAAGAAACACACTCCCTTTTTATTACCAAGATGTTTACGGGTGGATACAGGAGTGGCTCCCCCTAATTGCATAGGTTCATCCCCAGACATCAACCTAGGGGAATATTCACCCAAAGTATCATAGGAAGCTGGTACACTATGTGATAGTACGTCCTGAGAGCGGGGGCCCCTAGATCGCTCTCTCAGGCGCCTATCCATGCGTACAGCAAGAGACATAGCGGCTTCCAAAGACACAGGGGTTTCCTGAAAGGCCAAAGCGTCCTTCAGCCTTTCAGACAAACCTTGACAGAATTGGCTACGTAAAGCCGGATCGTTCCATTCAGTATTGGTCGCCCACCTCCGAAACTCAGAGCAATAAGTCTCAACCGGCCGCTCACCCTGACAAAGGTTACGTATCTGGGTCTCCGCCAGGGAGATACGATCCGGGTCATCATAGATAATCCCTAGGGTCTTGAAAAATTCATCTACCGACCGGAGAGACAGCGATCCGGCCGGTAGAGAAAAGGCCCATGACTGCGCATCCCCTTTAAGCAGCGAGATGACCACACCAACCTTCTGTTCCTCATTACCAGAAGAATGTGGACGCAGTCTGAAATACAATTTGCACGCCTCCCTAAATAGAACAAAATTATCACATTCCCCAGAAAATCTATCCGGGAGGGGGACCTTAGGCTCCAAACAGGCCTGACACTCAGCACCCCCAGAACCACCAGCCTGTGGTCTCTGAATCTGGTTGCGGATGTCAGCCACCTCCAAGCTGAGTCCCTGCAGCCGTTCAGCAAGTGTAGCAATAGCATCCATGTCAGCACAAAAATGACATAAATTTTTGTTAGTGGCGGTTTATAATGTCTCGCTCGGGTGTGGGGGGAAAAGCCACACCGAGCGTATGAGGGATGGGAACAGACAAAACCAGGGAACTGGTCACCTCCTGCAGGGGACCCTAAGACTAGGCCCTAACTGGCTACCAGTATGAACTAACCCGGGTGGTAGGAAAGCTCATACACAGGAACCTAATCTGAATAAACCCTAGAACACCCTGCAGTCAAATGACACAAGAGAGTAACCCGTTCCTCCAAGCGTACGGAGGAACAGGAGACTCAAACAGGAATAACCAAAGGAAGGGAAAACACTTAACTTTAAGTAGAACTCAGCAACAGGATCTCAGCCGAGATCCACACCACTCTCAACCAGGTAAGTAGCAGATATAAACCGCAAGGGATACTGGGAGAGGAAGAGGTAAGTAGGAGACAGCTAATTGCCCAGCGGCAACAGCTGAGGGAAAGGGGTGTGGTGAACAGCACCCAAACCACAGGGAATAGCCTGTCAAACCTGTCACTTAGAAAGCCGCGCAGAACGTCTGATTCCAGACGCAAGACCACTCGTGACAGTTGTTCGTTTTAAATAACTATTCATGGCGTTATTCGCAATCCAAACACAAAAGCGTGATATTGTTCAAACGTAGTCAGTGAAGTTGAATTGCCAAAAAAACTGTGAATCCGTGTTTGTGGGTTTGTTCATTTTAAATAACTATTTGCAGCGTTATTCGCCATCCAAACAGAAAAGCGTGATATTGTGCTAACGTAGTCAGTGAAGTTGACTTGCCAAAAAAACAGTGAATCCATGTTTGTGGGGTTGTTCTTTTTAAATAACTATTTGCGGCGCTATTCGCCATCCAAACAGAAAAGCGTGATATTATGCTAAAGTAGTCAGTGAAGTTGACTTGCCAAAAAAACTGTGAATACGTGTTTGTGGGGTTGTTCTTTTAAATAACTATTTGCGGCGTTATTCGCCATCTAAACAGAAAAGCGTGATATTGTGCTAACGTAGTCAGTGAAGTTGAATTGCCAAAAAAACAGTGAATCTGTGTTTGTGGGGTTGTTCTTTTAAATAACTATTTGCGTCGTTATTCGCCATCCAAACAGAAAAGTGTGATATTGTGCTAACGTAGTCAGTGAAGTTGACTTGCCAAAAAAGTTGTGAATCCATGTTTGTGGGGTTGTTCTTTTAAATAACTATTTGCGGCGTTATTCGCCATCCAAACAGAAAAGCGTAATATTGTGCTAACGTAGTCAGTGAAGTTGACTTGCCAAAAAAACAGTGAATCCGTGTTTGTGGGGTTGTTCATTTTAAATAACTATTTGCGGCATTATTCGCCATCCAAACAGAAAAGCGTGATATTGTGCTAACGTAGTCAGTGAAGTTGAATTGCCAAAAAAACTGTGAATCCGTGTTTGTGGGGTTGTTCTTTTAAATAAACTATTTGCGGCGTTATTCGCCATCCAAACAGAAAAGCGTGATATTGTGCTAACGTAGTCAGTGAAGTTGACTTGCCAAAAAAACAGTGAATCCGTGTTTGTGGGGTTGTTAGTTTTAAATAACTATTTGC
Organism: Rhinella marina; assembly: GCA_900303285.1. Classification (NCBI taxonomy): domain Eukaryota; kingdom Metazoa; phylum Chordata; class Amphibia; order Anura; family Bufonidae; genus Rhinella; species Rhinella marina. The sequence continues at coordinate 55,062 of ONZH01023918.1, read as the reverse complement.
GGCGTTATTCGCCATCCAAACAGAAAAGCATGATATTGTTCTAATGTAGTCAGTGAAGTTGACTTGCCAAAAAAACAGTGAATCCGTGTTTGTGGGGTTGTTCTTTTAAATAACTATTTGTGGCGTTATTCGCCATCCAAACAGAAAAGCGTGATATTGTGCTAACGTAGTCAGTGAAGTTGAATTGCCCAAAAAAGAGTAAAGACGTGGTTCTGGGCTCGTTCCTTTTACATCGATAGTCGCAGCGTCAGTCGCTATATAAACAAAGTGTATAGTGCTGTGCTGTAACCCATTGTACTGCAGTTCAGTAACCCATTGTTAACACACTGTGAAAAGAAATAGTTAAGCCGTTGTGCAAAGCATTGAGCAAAGTATAATTTTTGGGGGTATTGTTCATTTTATTTTATTTTAAAACATTTTATGAAACAGGATGTCAGACAGAGGGGTGACAGGCCCTTCACAGAGGAGGGGCAGTGGCACAAATTTTCCGGGAACAGGCACAGGTCTCAGCAGAGGAAGGGGATGTGGCATTAGGGGTCACTCGGTGAGGCCACAGCTACCGGTGTCATCTAGTGGTCGTGTGTTGACCACCAACCCAGATGTTCTTGAATGGTTGACTCGGTCATCCACTTCCTCCCAGATGACATCTGAAAACCCCAGCCAAGAGTCGGTGGGTTCGTCAGACACAACCCTTAGTTGGCATGGGCCAGGAGCATCTCCAGTGCCCTCACCTGTCCTCAACCTGCCTCTGTCCTTTTCGGTTCCCTCAGCCAGAGAAGTACTATATGCTATGGGCTCTGCGCCACTATACAGCGAGGACAAACTACTTGAGGACAGTCAGCAGCTACTTGGAAGCCAAGAGGTGGGGCTCCTTCCAGTAGGCGGTCAAGTACTGATGAGGAGAGTGTAGTGGGAGGTGATGTTGAGAGCGGTCAGGCTTTGTTCACCGAGACAGTTGAGGAGGACATTAGATGGGTAAACTGTAGTTGATGATGATGTAGCCGATCGCACTTGGGAGCCGGGTGAAGCAAGGGCTTCATCATTATTATCATCATCTGCAGACAAGACTGACAGCTTGTGCGTCAGGCAGCGGTGCAGGCAGCAAGTCGGTAGTGTGGCCGTTAGTCAGTGGAGTGACAGCAGTGCGAGGTCGGGAGTCAAATGGGCACGGGGTAGACCGCACTCTTTGCAGGTGATTTCCGGCCTTGAAAAGAGCGACGCAGGGGCTCAGCCAGGCAGCGGAGGTACCACTCGGTCAGTGCGGAGTGTTGGTGGTAAAATCGCCTACTCGGCGGTGTGGAATTTTTTTGTTAAGACGCCTGAGGAGGTGAACATGGCTATATGTAGAATCTGTGGTCAGAAAGTGAAGCATGGCCAGGGTGCTAATGTTGGCACCACGGCCCTTCGCCAACATATGCAGCGTCACCACAAAGTGGCCTGGGAGGATCGTGGCTCAGATGCGGTGATCCAGTCGGCAGAAGCAACAGCAGCATCACCCAGTGGCACGCATCCCATTTCAGGCAGTCAAGGCTCCAGCACCTCTGCCGAAGGGAGCTATCTGTCATTATCTACCGCTCCAGATGCTCCTGCTCCTCCTCCTCTTAATCCTCGCCACTCATTACGGCAGCAGTCGTTCACCGAGGCGATTGCAAAGAGACAGCAGTATGCGTCCAGCCATCCTACAGCGCAGAAGCTGACCGTGCTCCTGTCCAAGTTGCTTGTGCTGCAGTCCCTCCCTTTTCAACTGGTGGACTCTGCACCGTTCAGGGAACTGATGGCTTGTGCCGAGCCGAGGTGGAGAGTCCCAAGCCGTCATTTCTTTGCCAAAAAGTCAGTCCCAGCCCTGCACAAATATGTAGAAGAGAAGGTGGCCCAGTCCTTGAGCCTGTCGGTGTCTGCCAAAGTCCACGGCAGCACCGATGTGTGGAGTTGTAACTACGGTCAAGGCCAGTACATGTCCTTTACGGCCCACTGGGTCAATGTGCTTCCTGCCCAGCCACACAAGCAACTTGAACAGGTGACGCCACTTTCTCCTCCTCGTTGTCAAACTGATGATCCTGCGCTAATGTCCGGCTCCTTCTCCACCACCTCAGCCTCCACTGCAGGGACAAGTCATAGCGCTCCTCCAGCGTACCACATGTGCAGGGCACAGCAGTGTCACACAGTTCTACACCTGGTTTGCCTGGGCGAACAAAGTCACACAGGGGAGGAACTGCTCCGCATCATGAAAGAAGAAATCGATTGCTGGCTTTCTCCGCGACAACTAAAAATCGGAACCATGGTGACAGATAACGGCCACTCTGTGGCCTTGAAATTTGTTCGACTGCTGCCTCTTGCCGCTGCTGTTACGGTGCCACTCGTTGGCCTAGTAAATGTATTCGACTGCTGCTGCCTCTTGCAGCTGCTGTTACGGTGCCACTCGTTGGCCTCGTAAATGTATTCGACTGCTGCCTCTTGCAGCTGCTGTTATGGTGCCATTAGGTGGCCTCGTAAATGTTTTCGACTGCTGTCTCTTGCAGCTGCTGTTACGGTGCCACTCATTGGCCTAGTAAATGTATTCAACTGCTGCTGCCTCTTGCAGCTGCTTTTACGGTACCACTCGGTGGCCTAGTAAATGTATTCGACTGCTGCTGCCTCTTGCAGTGGCTGTTACGGTGCCACTCGGTGGCCTAGTAAATGTATTCGACTGCTGTTGCCTCTTGCAGCTGCTGTTACGGTGCCACTCGGTGGCTTAGTAAATGTATTCGACTGCTGCCTCTTGCAGCTGCTGTCACGGTGCCACTCGTTGGCCTAGTAAATGTATTTGACTGCTGCTGCCTCTTGCAGCTGCTGTTACTGTGCCACTCTGTGGCCCTGAAATTTGTTCGACTGTTGCCTCTTGCAGCTGCTGTTACGGTGCCACTCGTTGGCCTAGTAAATGTATTCGACTGCTGCTGCCTCTTGCAGCTGCCGTTACGGTGCCACTCGTTGGCCTCGTAAATGTATTCGACTGCTGCCTCTTGCAGCTGCTGTTACGGTGCCACTTGCTGGCCTAGAAATGTATTGGACTGCTGCCTCTTGCAGCTGCTGTTGAGGTGTCATTAGGTGGCCTCGTAAATGTATTCGACTGCTGCCTCTTGCAGCTGCTGTTACGGTGCCACTCGTTGGCCTAGTAAATGTATTCGATAGCTGCTGCCTCTTGCAGCTGCTTTTATGTTGCCACTCGGTGGCCTAGTAAATATATTCGACTGCTGCTGCCTCTTGCAGTGGCTGTTACGGTGCCACTCGTTGGCCTAGTAAATGTATTCGACTGCTGCTGCCTCTTGCAGCTGCTGTTACTGTGCCACTCTGTGGCCCTGAAATTTGTTCGACTGCTGCCTCTTGCAGCTGCTGTTACGGTGCCACTCGTTGGCCTAGTAAATGTATTCGACTGCTGCTGCCTCTTGCAGCTGCTGTTACGGTGCCACTCTGTGGCCTTGAAATTTGTTCGACTGCTGCCTCTTGCAGCTGCTGTTACGGTTCCACTCGTTGGCCTAGTAAATGTATTCGACTGCTGCTGCCTCTTGCAGCTGCTATTACGGTGCCACTCGTTGGCCTAGTAAATGTATTCGACTGCTGCTGCCTCTTGCAGCTGCTGTTACGGTTCCACTCGGTGGTCTAGTAAATGTATTCGACTGTTGCTGCCTCTTGCAGCTGCTGTTACGGTGTCACTTGTTGGCCTAGTAAATGTATTCGACTGCTGCTGCCTCTTGCAGCTGCTGTTATGGTGCCACTTGGTGGCCTAGCAAATGTATTCGACTGCTGCTGCCTCTTGCAGCTGCTGTTACGGTGCCAATCGGTGGCCTAGTAAATTGATTAGAATTTTTTGGACCTTCTGCTCGGCAGCTTGTCACTCGTAAATTTTTGGTACGTTCTGTAGTCCTATTCCATTATTCAAAGCTCAAGTACACAGGAAACCCTGTTTGTTTTGAACACTCGATTTTTTAAAAGTAAACGATTTCGGCCCCCGGGACACGCAGTGATGAGCATGAGGGAGGCGAGAGGCAGGGGCTCCCACAGGTGGTAGCTCAGCTCCCTGCAGACCGCCAGCTCGATCTCAAGATGGAACTCCGAGCTTTCTTGGCGTACTGTGTCAATACTGACATTTTGCCACAGTTGAGGCAAAGCTGGAGCCTTCACTGCACCTCCTCTGTCTTACGTTCCCATCCGCAAACATAACCAGTCCCGATACTGATAAGAACATATGCTACAGTTGATCTTAACCAAAAGGCGGAGAATTTTTTATTACGGTCTGCTCTTCAGGGTATGTCATCATGCCACTCTCCGGCCTGATGCTGCTGTCGCTGCCGACTCCACATGCCGTCTCCTAGCTGCCACTACGTCAAAATTAGGTAATTGTGCCATTCTGTGGCCTCCAAATTGTACTACTACTTCCACTGCTGCTGCCACTTCCAGGGTCTGTCATTCTGCCACTCTGTGGCCTACTCATGCTGCTGCCACCTGGCCACACTGTCGTCGTGCCACTCTATAGTCTGCTGATGCTGATGCCACTGCCATCTCCAACCTGTCTGGGGGGGCTCTGCTTGTATAAGCGTGTAATAGAACAGGTTCTGTCGAAATGCATGTGGAATCAGTGAATTGGTGTAAAAGGCGTGCGCTTTTGGCGCTCTAGTCGGATCTTGGGACTCTGCACGATTCTTTATAGCTGGCGCTAACATTGACCTGTAAGGCTGAGTTCAGACTTGAGTTGTTTGTGGAGTTTTGGCCCCTTAACTGCCCAAATACATAAAAGTGTGCAGCAATTCTAAGAGCAAAGTCTGTTATGTGCGTGTCACACTGGCTCACAGTATTCTTTCTCTACCACAGTAGACTCCCTATTAGTGTTAAGCGAGCATGCTCGGCTCCGCTCGGTGTTCGGCCGAACACCGAGTGTACTCGAGCGCAATGCTGGCATTCACTGTAATGTTGATTTGTACGCTAATGCTACGCATTGTATGCTAATGCGTTCAAATTTGTATGCTAATGCATACGCATTTGAACGCTAATGCGTACGCATTGTGCACTAATGCGTACAAATTCAGTTAATTAGCATACTTTTACGAGCGAAAGGAGTAAAGAAGGAGAAGTCTCGATTCTGACCTTTTTCTATTAACCAGACACCCTCCCCTCTTCCAAGCGGGGGTGCCTGGTTTAGTCCCATTGACTAACATTATGCTTGAGTGCTCGGCCAGAGCACCCAAGCATACAAGCACAGAGGTGCTCGCTCAACACTACTCCCTATGCGTTTTACTGCAAGGCACAGTGCTCTACACCACTATCCAGGCTCTCTGCAGCCTGGAAGTAGCCGTTTTATAATGCGATTCGTCACAAATTTATTCGGATCGAAGCAAATCTTTTCGGAAAATTCGCTCATGTCTAGTTACGACTACCCTGCAATCCAGCAGTGGTGGTCGTGCTTGCACACTGTAGGAAAATGCACTAGCCCATGTGTGCTTTCATGGTCCCGGTCACTAGAAAGGCCAGCAATTTTTCCTAGGCTCCTGCCTAGGATGCTACCTCACTACCCATAAGAGGGGGAGCTATTATTGCCGCACCTGCACCGTTCAGTCCCCTATGCAGCAGTAGAATGGCGCAAGAGGTTGCAATGATGTCACCACAACCTCCTGCACTGGGTCTCGTGTGATCATGTCATTGTTCGAGACCCCACGCAGGACCAGTGATGTTATGTGGACCGCTTGCGCTGCAACTTGGCATAAAGGAAGGGGATGTAGGAGCATTGTGTATACCTGGCACTACAAGCAGTAGGGGGATGCATTATATAAAGGCTGGGGAGAGCATTATGTACTGCCAATAGGAAGGGGGGAGCATTATATACTAGCACTAGAATCAGGGGAGAGCATTATATAATGGCATTATGGTGGAGGTGAGAACATTATATACTGGCACGATGGTGAGAGCATTATATACTGGCACTAGGGTGGGGGAGAGCATTATATACTGGCAGTAGGATGAGGGTATGAATTATATACTGGCACTAGGGTGGAGGGTACATTTGTTACTGGCACTAGGGTGGGGTGAGATCATTGTATACTGGCACTAGGTTGAGGTGGGCATTATATACTGGCACGAGGATGGGGGGAGCATTATATACCACCACTTGGGTGGGAGAGAATTATATACTGGCAGTAGGATGGAAGGGAGCATTATATACTGGCACTATGGTGGGGGGAGAGCATTATATACTGGTACTAAAGTGGAGGAGCATTATATACTGGCAGTAGGGTGGGAGGGAGCATTATATACTGGCACTATGGTGGGGGAGTGTCCATCTTTCCTGCTCTGCCTCGGGCTCCAAAATACCATGTCGTAGCTCGTGTACCAAGATGTACCTGTTAACCGTTTTGATTCTTTGCTGCCCAAAATTAAATATTGTAACATACTCACATTTAGTAAGTTCAAATGACAGTATGCTGAAGTATTGTTAAAGGGAACCTGTCATCTCCGAGACACCCCCTGAATTAGAGTAAGAGATGTATAGTGTAAGTGATGCTGAATCCGAATATGTAAGTTTTATCTTCATACTCCCTTCCATTCTGACGCTGTGCTCCCACAAACCTGCAGTAAAATGCACTCAGTGGACTCCAGTGCTCACTCACATAATGGAGAGGACTCAAAGAAGAGTCCTCTCAATGTATTTTACTGCTGGTTTGTGGGAGCACAGTGTCAGAATGGAAGTGAGTATGAAGATAAAACTTACATATTCGAATTCAGCATCACTTACACTATACAATGCTTACTCTAGTTCAGGGGGTGTTTCGGAGATGACAGGTTCCCTTTAAGGTCTTAAAAGGTCAGGGGCAAAAGCCTCAATGTGTATGACACTCACAAAATAAATGTATACACATTTATACTTGTCAAATATTACCACTATACAAGAACCAAATATGACCATTAAACAGTGATTAAATATTATATAATTACATAGTTACTTACTAGGTATGGTTTAAAAAAGACAAAGGTCCTTCAAGTCCATCCTCCATAGTGAAACTGAACAAAACACACTGTACAAAGTACGATATTACCAATGATACCACTAAATGCCCTTGTCCCCTGCATTAAATGCTCCACAACCTCTTCCCTCTGCTCCTGAGTACAGGTGATGCCTGCTTACATTGGAGGGCCAATTCTAGGTTCTTTGTTGCCTAAGGTGAACCAAACCAATCCCCACTGCCAACCCCTACTGCTAAAGACATATTTGGACGAACATTGCATTCCATGCTGCCAAACATACAGGAGAACACATCACTACATACCTCATCCATACAGTGATTTCTCCTCTAATGTAGACGTTGTCTTTCCTCATTCTCTTCACTGGAGCAGACCACTATGATCAGTTCTTTCAGCCAAGTTTGCCACACTAACATCTTAGGCTCCTCATTTTACCATCATCGTTTCCATCTTCTCAACACAAACTCCCCTTCTTGGTGTCCCAACAGTGTCGTCAATGTGCTACCCCCAATATTGTGCCTGCCCAATGCCCCCAAATACTATACTGCAGAAATATCAGTACTATACAGATAGTCCCCACAATAAAAGTGCTTCCCAAAGTTCCACCAATAGTCATTGTTTTCTCCCAGAGTGCCCCCATTAGCAGCAATCCCCTCCATCTTTGTACCTGTTTTGGGACTGCCACTTTGTACGTGGTCTGTTGGATGCTCTGGAACATGAACTTAAAGATTTTGGGGATAATTTATTATTGGACATATGCCAATTTACGGCATATTTCTGTTGCTGATTCCATCGGAAAGGCGATCTGCGTCCAAATCTGCAATCTGAATGTCATTTAAGAAAAAGATTTATACCCACTCCTTAACCCTTTCCCTTTTTGTGTCTGTCCTTCAATAAAGCTTTGGGCATTTTATTATCCCTCGCTTTACCCCCCCCCCCTATCCCTCATCACTGTCTATTGCTTTGTTGTTGAATAATATAACTGCTGGTGGTCAAGATAACATCAGTACAAACTCCTGCGCTATGTCTCAGGCGGTGCAATAATGGGACAATGTATGCCTGTGTCAGGATGCAGACATTCGTGATTACATCATTGCACCCCCTGCGGCGTTCCACTTTCTAATAGGCTTCAAGCCCAATGGTCAGCTACCTATAAGGCTGAATGCCAGGGATGAGAGCCACAAACTCCCCTTCCTCTACTGTAAACTGTCACCCCATGTGACTCTGAGAAAGGCCACTACAAAGGGGCCCTGGGCAATTGCCCAGTTTAGCCTTTCCTGATGCCAGCTCTGGCTTGCCTGCAGTGAAGTCCAGATCCCTGTACAGGGATTAAAGGGTGAATATCAAGGGACTGCCAGGATAACTCCCTCTTGTTTCCCTCTTTTTTAGCCAAAAGTCAAACTGGTTGGTTGACACAGTGATTCCACACCCACCTAGGTCACATTCCACACAAATGGTTACATACAACATTGTGTACTGAGCCTGTCTTTATTACAGTTTTGTGGGGGATATCATGCACATGCCTATCTATATGGATCTGGGTTATGGTAATCTCTGCCTGTTATGTTCCTTCCAAAATCCCTGCCTGCAAGTGGAGTATACTTCGCCAACAAGGGCATCCTCTAGAGCAGGGGTGGCTCTTGAGCCACATGCGGCTCTTTGCCTCTTCAAGTGTGGCTCTTTTGGTGGAGCTGGGAAGCAGTCAGGCCACCATACTCTCCACCCCATGCTTCGATTTCCTTCCTTTTTCGGGTGCCGTTACTACTCTGCTGCTCCAGCTCACTCTTTACTATGTCCTGATGCGCACAGTGTCAGAACGTGGTATGTGGAGACGCGCGCTATCACCTGGCAGAGTAGCAGTGCCCAATCAGAGAAGGTAGGAGATTTTTCTAAATTATAGAACTGAGCATGGGGTTCTGAGCATGGATGGGGGCCTGATCTGAGCATTGGAGGTCTGATCTGAGAATGGGGGTCTAATCTGAGCATGGGGGTTCTAATCGGAGTATGGGGTTCAGATCTGAGCATGGGGGGATCTGGTGTGAGCATGAGCGGTCTAGTATAAGCATGGGGGGTCAGATCTGAGCATGGAGGGTCCTGATCTGAGAATGGGGGGTCCTGATCTGAGCAGGGGGGGGTCTTATCTGTGAAAGGGGGTCTGTCCTGAGCATTGATGGTGTAATCTGAGCATGGTGGGTAATATCTGAGCATGAGGGTCAGATCTGAGCATGGGGGGTCTGGTGTGAGCATGAGGGTTCTGGTGTGAGCATGGGGGTCTGGTTGAGCATGGGAGGTCTGATCTGAGCATGGGGGGTCAGATCTGAGCATAGGAGGGGATCTGAGCAATATGGGACATCTGAGCACTGAGGGTCTGACACTGAAAGTCTGATTTGTGTTGAGGATCATATTTTAGTTCAGATGAAGATTGGGAGTCTGATCTGAGGTCTGATGAAAAATATACAGCATATTTTTTCTTTTTTTCTCTGCTAATGAAAAATAAGATCAGATCAGATGAAAAATATTTTGTTTCTTATTTTTCTCCACTAAAACTTGCATTGTGCATCGTATAGGCCGATAAATACGGTGACTCTTGTGCCAATGTATAGCTTGTGGCTCCTGGTAGTCATACGTTTTTTTTCCTGGCTCTTTGTGTCTGTAAGGTTGACCACCCCTGCTCTAGAGAACCAACTATCATCTATGTGTGGTAGTGCTATTATTTTTTCACTGTATGTTATTTTTGCTCACTTTATTGTGGTATTTTTATTCAGTGACTGTTACAGGATTCATTGGGTCATGGTAATTTGGAATTATTCAGTCACTCTACAGGTGCATATCAATACATATACAATATCATCAAAAAGTTAATTTATTTCAGTAATTCAATTCAAAAAGTGAAACTCATATATTTTATAGATTCATTACATACAGAGTGATCTATTTCAAGCATTTCTTTAATGTTGATGACTATGGCTTACAGCTAATGAAAATCCAAAAATCCAGCATCTCAGAAAATTAGAATATAATATATATATATATATATATATATATATATATATATATATATATAATTAAAAAAATATTTTTAATGTTGGCCTTCTGCAAAGTGTGTACAGTTCATGCACTCAATACTTGGTCGGGGCTCCTTTTACACGGATTACTACATCAATGCGACATGGCATGGAGCAGCCTTCAGCACATCTGCATTGTTGGGTCTGGTGTCTCTCAATTTCCTCTTGACAATACCCCATAGATTCTCTATGGGGTTTATTAGGTCAGGTGAGTTTACTGGCCAATTAAGCACAGTGATACCATGGTTATTAAACCAGGTATTGATACTTTTAGCAGTGTGGGCAGATGCCACGTCCTGATGGAAAATTAAATTACAGTAGCATCTCCTAAAGCTTGTCAGCAGAGGGAAGCATGAAGTGTTCTAAAAATTTCCTTGTGGATGACTGCGCTGACTTTGGACACAGTGAACCAACACCAGCAGATGACATGGCTCCCCAAACCATCGCTGACTGTGGAAATTTCACACTAGACCTCAAGCAACTAGGATTGTGCACCTCTCCATTCTTCCTCCAGACTCTGGGACTTTGATTTCCAAATGAAATGCAAAATTTACTTTAATCAGAAAACAGGACTTTGACCACTGCACAACAGTCCAGTCCTTTTTCTCCTTAGCTCTAGGTCATGAATGGCTTGACACAAGGAATGAGACAGTTGTAGCCCATTTCCTGGATAGGTCTGTGTGTGGTGGCTCTTGAAGCACTGACTCCAGCAGCAGTCCACTCCTTGTGAATCTCCCCCAAAATTCTTGAATGGCTGCGGTTATCCCTGTTGCTTGTGCACCTTTTTCTACCACATTTTTTCCTTCCACTCAACTTTCCATTAATATGCTTGAATACATCACTCTGTGAACAGCCAATGTCTTTAGCAATGGCCTTTTGTGACTTGTGGAGGGTGTCAATGACTGTCTTCTGGACAACTGTCAGCAGTCCTCCCCATAACTGTGTAGCCTATTGAACCAGATGGAGGGCCATTTAAAAGCTTAGGAAACATTTTCAAGAGTCTACAATATTGACATTTTCCACAATATTCTAATTTTCTGAGATATTGACTTTTGGGTTTTCATTAGCTATAAGCCATAATAATCAACATTAAAAGAAATAAACGCTTGAAATTGATTAACCTGTGTGTAATTAATCTATATAATATATGAGTTTCACTTTTCACTGAATTGAATTACTGAAATAAATTTTCTATAATATTCTAATTGATTGAGATGCACCTGTGTTGTTTTAGTATTCGTTCCCAGTGTGGAAATATTATTTATTAATGTCTAGAGGTATGAAGTCCAAGCTTTACACAGTCAATAAGGAAGTGTTGGATCACCAGCAGTATACAGAGCAAAAAATAATGACATACTTGTACTGCATATATAAGCTTTATATACTGTAGTAAGTGTAGTTTCACACTAGCATTTCAGAGCTCCAGCAGGCTGTTCCCTGACGGAACTATCCCTGCCGGAGCTATCTGGATCCAGCATTGCCAGGCACTGCCTGAAAACCTGCTGCCCCCAGTAACTATAATGGGGCCCGGTGGAGATCCCCAGTGGTTTTAGTCCGGCTGATACTTGGCATATTTGCCGAGTTGAAACCAGATCTCATTCACGCAGCGTTTGGCAATGCCGTACCCAGAGAGCTCTGGCAGACTGTTCGCTGACAGAAGAGTCATCGGAGTTCTAAATGCCAGCGTGAAACTAGCCTTACTGTATCTTTAACTTTGGCAACATGCCAGAAGCAGAGGCCCACAGATAAGGGACTAGGCAAATGGGTATCTGTTGAGCCATCATTTTTATAAAGTAAGTCTTTATTCTGCTTATGCAGTCACTATACAATGATATTATTAGGTCACTTCATGGTAGTTTTATATAGTCACTGTGTGGTGGTACAGTATTATTCAGGCACTGTATGGTCATTTCCTTCAGAATGCTATGGTGTTTGTTGTATTCAGTTATGGTTGGTGACATTTGTTCAATGTATGGTGGTATTATTTGGTCACTGTGTGATAACTTTATATGGTCACTGTATAGTGGTATTATTCAGTCATTGTATAACAGTTTTATATAGTCACTGCATGGTGACTATGGTGGTATAGTATTATTCATACACAGGTGTCATCATTCAGTACGGTAAGGGGTTTATTATATTGAGTTATGATTTGGTGGCATTATTTGATCACTGTATGGTGGCACTGTTCTGCGCTATACACTAAATATTTATTTGGAAACTAGAGATGAGCGAATCATTCATAAAATTATTCGCCAAACATTCGCCGAACTTTTCCTAAAATTCGTATATTCAGCGAATAGACGCGTTGTATTTGCGTACACAATATACGTTATTATGAGCTATTAGCGAACATTCGCTCACTAATAACGAACGTTCATTTACAAAATGTACTCAACTTCTTAGAAGACGTACGCATGAACGTAGCTTACGAATCTCAGCGTACTATTGTCTACTCGATTACGTAATACGCAGGCACGTACGAGGAGAGGCTGCGGCGTGCACTCCTCAGAGACAGAGCGAATATTCGAGACATATATATGGTAAAGTGCAAATACATTATTATAGGTATAATATAAAAATTTTAAATATCACCTACCTAGTATGCTCACGGACACGTTTAAGTCTCTTTTCTTCGGACGCTTGTCATAGAACTGGAGCAGAGTCCCAAACTCAGTCGCAATTTGTAATCCACATAGGTAAAATTGTAATCCAAATGGGTAAAAAAAAAAGCAGCAAAGGTTCCTTAAAAAACCCTCTTTCAAGGGGCTCCCCAAATAACCTGAAAAGGGGGAAAAAGGGATGAGGCGCACAAATGCGCAACTTAATTTCCTGAGTTGCCTCATCATCCTCCCGCGCTGAAAGGGGCGGAACTACCAGGGAGGAGTCTGCATCGCTGAATTGAATTCGTACACGACAGCGTATAGAGTAACTAAATTATACGTAGAATAGCGTATACTTTATAGGACACACTACGTAGCGAATGCGTACAAAAGCGAAGCGAATCACCTAATATTCGGATTCGCTTCGCAGCTAAAAAATCCCAAGATTTGATACGAATCTACGAAGCGGCGAATAGATTCGCTCATCTCTATTGGAAACCTTATTGCTAATTAAATTACAACCTTGTGCAGTGTTACTTGACATCACATTTTTGTATGAAACTTATGGGATATATTCTTCAAACAGTGGCCCAATACAGTGTACATTATCATTACATGTTATGTAGTGTTGAGCGAATTTTTGAAAAATTCAATTCGGCTGCTTCGCCGAATTTCCTAAACAAATTTGCCTTGTGATGAATTACTTCATCACAAAGCGCACATCTTTATAAGTAGTGGGCACAATGACGGGGAACTACGATTGCACCGCCCCACATCATTGAACTCCTAAAATGCTGCGTTTCTTGCTGATATCAGCATCTGAGAATAATAGTGAGGGCTTTCAGGGGTTAATCCTTTAAAAAATAATAATACTCACCTTATCCATTATAGTGCAGGGAGGCCGCTGCTCTAATCTTGTTTGAAGATCCCGCACAATACCTTGCGTGGTGCGTGATGACGTCATCATGCTGGCCAGCGTGGTGAAACCATACGTCACCACACACAAGATTTTGCACTGGATCTTCAATCAAGATGGTCGTGGATTTCATGGAAAATTGATTCGTTACCATGAAACACAAGGAAATTTGACTTTGTTGCAAATCGAATTTTCCCTGGAATTCAGATCGAAGTCCACTTCAGATACTTCAATTTGCTCAACCCTAATGGTATGTTCCAGAATGACACATTAATTCAGCCATCTGTATTTGTTTTCTAAAGAGTTCTTTGAATGTGGTAGCCTGACATCTAGTGACCTGTTTGTGAATAGCTCTATTTTTTACAGATTTGTTTTTGTTTTGTTTTTTTTACTTTATGATTTTTGTTTTTTTCAACAACTTCTTTTCAATTATTTACATTTTTAGGATGCATCTGTTTTATAGAAGCAGTTATGGGGGCACAATGTTATGAAGAATCAACTTACTGTACTGTAATGTAAATGCAGCGGTCTCCTTCACTGAACGAGCAGCAAACTGTTGGGAAGGAACGCTTCCTTCCTGACAATCGGCTGCTCCATTGGCCCGTCTAAATACACCTTAAGTGTTGTGCAAATTTGGTGCCTGGACTATTTCTTTAAATGTAGCTTTGCAAAACACAGAAAAGTCTTCTCAAAGCAGAAGGTACCTTGTTCAATTCCTTAAAAACAAGTTTTTCTATCCAGTATTAAGGTCACCAACTTGAAAATTGCTGTTTACAGACGCTCTCCATCCAAACTAACTGAGCTTGAGCTATTTTGCAAAGAAGAAAAATTTCAGCCCCTAGATGTGCAAAGCTGGTAGAGACATACCCCAGTAGACTTGCAAAGTATTGACTCAGGGGGGGCTGAATACAAATGCATGCCACACTTTTCAGATTTTTATTAAAAATTTTGAACCCTATATCATTTTATTTTCACTTCATACATGCTTGCTACTTTGTGTTGGTCTATCACATAAAATCCCAATATAATAAATTTAAAGGGAACCTGTTATCTCTGAAACACCCCCTGAACTAGAGTAAGAGATGTATAGTGTAAATGGTGCTGAATCCGATTATGGAAGTTTTATCTTCATACTCACTTCCATTCTGACGCTGTGCTCCCACAAACCAGCAGTAAAATGCATTGAGAGGACTCTTCTTTGAGTCCTCTCCATTATGTGAGTGAGCACTGGAGTCCTCTCAGTGCATTTTACTGCAGGTTTGTGGGAGCATAACATCAAAATGCAAGTGAGTATGAAGATAAAAATTACATAACCAGACTCCAGGTCACTTACCCTATACACCTCTTACTCTAGTTTGGAGGGTGTTTCAGAGCTCACAGATTCCCTTTAAGTTTGTGGGTGTAACGTGAAAAAATGTGGAAAGGTTCAAGGGGTATGAATACTTTTTCAAAGCACTGTAGCTTTGTTGTTCAACTGACTAGCATACAGTATCATTCTCATCAGAGAAATGTGTAGAAGGTTTTCTTGAGACTAAGAGAACACACACTGCACATATGACCATGTAACAAACCTATATGTGCAATCCAGTCCTGGCTAAATGGGATTTGTGACCCTTTGATGGAATGAAAGGGGTTGTCTAGGTTTAGAAAACATGGCTTCTTTCATCCAGGAACCACACCACACGTACGCATGTGTTTTGTTTGGTATTGCAAGTCAGCTCCACTGACACAAAATGGGGCTGAGCAGCAATAGACACAAATCACACGGATATAGCATTGTTTTTAGAATAGATCCCTTTAAGGGTTGCACTTGAGACCCCTATTATGTGGCTGGTTGACTACTGAATATTGGTATACACCTTCATCAAATGTACTATACTTTAATGGTATAGTGAATAGACTGTTACCATAAAAAGCAAAAATCAGCATAGAAATGTATCAAATAAATATCAAGATAGTATGCCAGCAACTATCCTAACAAATTAAAATACATCTATTCTTACAGTAATGTGAAAAACTGCAGGATAAATGAAATACAGAATGTTGTGTGATATTTCACCCCCTGCAGTGTTCTAAGAGTTTATCCTGTTGTTTGCTGGCTGATTTTTAATGACATCCACTATCTTACATCGTTAATGTAATGGATGTTCGCACTGGATATAGTAGACTGACACCTAGTGGCCCAGTGGTTCATTGCAGTATCTTTAGATTTTTTTCAGGTGGTAGTCTAATCTCTGCTGTATACTGTATTTACACAGATCTGCTAGAACAAAGGCTGTGTATAACTGTATTTCCTCCATGTAGTTAGGAGTTAATAACATAAGATTATGATATCATTTGTATTGAGGTGCCCGAGCCCTTCTGTTATACAGAAGTTTATTGTGTCTAGAATTATCAATGCGCTGCTCTGAAATTGCTGATTTAATCGAAACACAATGTGAGTAAGCCTCAAAGATAAGCATTCATAAGGAAAGACTTTCCATTCTCTATACTGATATACAGAAAATACAGAAATCATTACCTGGGAAATTACTGTACAGTATAATATGCCGGAATGTAAGACGAATACTTTACTTGTGTTATGTTGTCATATATGCACCAAGCAGAGGTATATACAAGGGTAGGGTTAAGGAGTTACATTACCCCTTCTGCTCTTTCTTCTACTCTGGGTCCTGGGAACCATCGGTTTACTAGGACAACTGTCAAATGATAATTCTGCCTGGTCTAACTAGATCTAGAACCCCTGAATGTGATCACTCTCACTTCATCAGGGCTGTTTCTCCATGTTCCTGGGCAACTAGAAGACTTTGCATCGCTCATGCTAGGTCAAACATTGTGGGCGTGGCGTGGAGGAGGAAGGGGCCCATTTCATTCACCATTTTTTATGCCTGTTTTAGGAGTAGAAAAAGATCTACATGTGAGACCGCTCAGACGCTGTCTTACATGTAGAACTAGCACTGGATGCACCAAAGTTATGGAGAAGCCTGTGCCTTTGCATAACTTTGGCGGATCCACCACTAGTTTAGGGGTTTATTAAGAATGGAGTCAAAAACACAGGTCTTAATAAATGTGCCCCTCAACATTGAAATTGCAACACCAAGAAGGATGAACTGTAAGGTTAGGCAAATGAAGGAAGTACCAGATGTCTAAGAATTGCAGATGATCACATTTTCTAGTTCATAGACATACCAGTTATCACCACTTGTAGCAAACTGTGAGGGACAGAATCCTTGAACTGAGACTTTGGTTTTTTATTCCAACAGATCACTATGCATCTAGGCCAAGATGTCAGCAATGTTTAACGATGTGAGTCTCAGTGGTTGGGAGAACAACAATGAATTGGGATGAAAGCAAGAGGTGCACAGAGGCGAACCTTCGCATTGTTCATCTGATTAGAAGAATGGTGCGTAGTGATCATTTTGTACTGCAAATGAAATTGGACATTACATCACAAGTCTAGGATGGTAAACAGTTCTCTGCTTTACCATTGTATTCAAGTGTATCAGCATCCTGAGGATACAGGTGCAGTTTGAATTGGGACATGCTGCAGCCCTTCTGGAACCTCTGAACAGAGGATTACATTCAGGACTAGATATGGAAAGAGAGAAATGGTCACATTGTCAGTTGTTTTTTGTAAATTTTTTGAAGGTGTCCACATTTAACTTACTCAACTCACATCATGATCAACAATCATACAGATGAGACAGACATTCACACGACCGTATATTTGCGGGCCCGCATTACTGCGGACGCGCAAATATACGGGGGCCGCCCGGCGTGTGTTCGGCAGCGCTCGGAACACACTCCGTGCGGCCCTATTGATAATTCCCCATTGAAGTATAGGACATGCTTCAAAAGAGCCGCGGCAGGGAGCTAGCTCCGTGCCGCGGCTCCCGGCCCCATAGAGGTGAACGGGGCCGCATCTATTCCCGCATTTCTGCAGATAGATACGGCCCCATTCATACGGTCATGTGAATGGGGCCTTAGGCTAATGTCACATATGCGGCAGAGCAATCCGATAGGCTGTTTCAACAGCGGGACAACCTGTCAAACTTCTCTGGATCAGGCCTAGCTGGATACTGCTGAAGCCCATTGACTATAATGGGAACCGGCCTGGAACAGCCTGCTGGATTGCTCTACTGCAGGCATCAAAGAATCTTAAGAATGGTCTGGATCCCCTGGCAATAATGGTCATGATCGCCTTGCTACGCACAACAAAGAATGTACATAGTCAATCATTTCCTGTTCATTGATGGAACAGGCTATCTAGGTGCCCAAGGCAAGAGTTCCACAATACCCTTGACATTTTGTATGATAGCTAGTGTTAAGCAAATCAAAGCATTTGAAGTGGAACTTGATCCGAGTTTTAGGAAAAATTTGATTTGCAATGAATCTGAATTGCCTTGGGCTCGTGGTAGTGAATAGTTTTTTTTTTCAAAAAATTGGCATCTACAAGTGTTACAAAGTGAAAGTAAGAAGCCCGGGAAAATGAGATCACCCATAATGCCATGCAGACAGCCAATCAGCAGCTAGCCATCCCCTATAAAAGCCTTATAGTGTGCTGTGTCAGGCATTTCACTGTGAGCTGAGCATAGGGAGAGATGTGACAAGCGCTAGGGGCAGTGTTCGAGAAGCCTTTAATTGTGGAATATTGGATAGGAAGATTGCAGGGACAGTATAGGGAGATCATAGGGAGAGTCTTTACACACAGTAGGGTGAGCATAGGGAGACTGCAAAGATAGTGCAGGGACAGTGCAGACTATTTAATCTGAAGCTGAAGGGATCCACAGGAGACAGCCTTCCTTGCATCAATCCCTGTGTAGGGCACAGACCTAATTGAACAGTGTCCACTTTGTTTAATAGATAAGCAATTCCATTAGGCCTTGATTCTCAAATCAGGATGAATAAGCTGTGTATTTTAACTATGACTGGGGTGTCCACCTTGTTAAAGATAAGAAATTCTGTTACACCTTGATTCCCAAATTGTGGTGAATGAGCTGTCTGATACTACTGTTTGGGGTGCCCAACTACGTTGAGTGGGTCACCTGCAACTGTCGGCAAAGGGTAGACACACAGCAATCCCTTCAGTGCAGCACGTGTGCATCCCCGGACATGTTAGTGTATCAGAGAACAGTTAGTGTTGAACGCCACTTGGCCCTCAAGGAAGTTGGACGTGGAATGCCTGGGATCGAATAACTCCTACTATTAGGGTTAAAACCAGATGGGCCAAACTTGCTGGATGGATCAAACATGGCAGCTGGATTATTGCTTTGCTGTTGGTTATTGGAATGAACCACACAAATCTCTCCACCTACTCGACTCATATTCATCGTAGCTAATATGTTCGTTTAGCAAAAAAATTATTTTGTATTTTAATTGAAATCGTCGGAACTACACTGGTATTACCAAACAAATCACTCAACCAACTGGCCCCAAATTCATGATTCCTAGCTACCACATTCAGTGTTGGAAAATGTGATTCGCCATCACTCTTACAGCTACAACAAATTTTAAATAAATTCTATGTCATTTTCCAAAAGATCCTGGATCCCTCCATACTATGAATGTAATGGTATTACAAACGCTTGTCCGGTCAGGCACTCACTATACAGAGGTCTCCCTAACTCACCTCTAAGACGCAGTTCACACTGTGGTATTCAGCTTTGGTCCGATAGCCTCCTAGCTGTTGACCAGTGCAACCCACCAGTCCTCATGGTGGAAGCAGCGAAATACCTTGGGGGGGATATGGTCCACCAGTTCTCCTGACTCTGACCATGCAACACCTCTCTTCTTCAGGCGTCGCTGGGTCCCCCCAAACTCAGGCTTCCTCAGCCTTGTGGCCCCCAGACCTCCTGGCTTACTGCTACTGCTGCAACCATCCCCACTCTGTCATGCATTGCTGCATTATTTAGGACATTGCTCATTGAAAATACCCACATATGTACTGTATGGCACTATTAGCAGCTCAGACACAGTGTCCAAATAGTTGAACAAAAGGATTTAATGGTTGTTTTACCCTCTAGACAAAGCAGAAGTTCAGAACCTTAAGATACTTACTATTAGTTCTGATTTTCATGGACCTGTCCCAGAACTGAACCACATTGTATTTTTTATTTTTTTGTTAATTTGCATTATGTTCAATGCAGTAGATCTCTTGCAGAAATTTCCTCGACTAAAAGAAATCTGTTTTCTACATCGACATGACAAATCTGCCACATGTGAACATACCATTGAAAAGGAGCGTCCGCGTACTGGGTCAAAAAGAGTCAGAGCTGAAAATGAGTTTCAAAGGTATAGGAAAATAGGCTGAATTAATTATTTGTGTGTAAAATGTCAAAATGGATGTGTGACAGCAATTAAGATACTCTATACACAGATCTGAAGAAAAACATACCACATAACCACTTCTCTTGTGGAACAGGTTTATAAAATGACAAAGAACAATAAGTGATGAGAACTGGCACTGAGCCCACAAAACCTGAATCTACTATTCCCATAGTAAATACAAAAAAAGCTTCAGTGCTGCTGTCACTAACTCATCTGTCCGGGCTCCAGCAGTGAGATCCCCAGCTTCCTCGCAACTGCGCAGGGGGAGACATGCTGCTAAGCCACGCCCCTGGTGATGCAACAGCATCCTTAGCAACAAGATACAATTCTCTTTCTCCCCACCGTGAGTATGTGCTGAAGGAGACTAGCAGTGGGCTGATTGTTCAGCTGATCTTAAAAATTACATTTTTTTTCAAATATAATGTTGCTTTAGCCCCAGATATTTCATTTTTACAAATGGTAACAGTATAAAATTAACCTCATAACCCATTTCTCCTGGTAAAAGCCCATACATGTTGTACCCATCATGCCTTAGTGTGAAAAGTAGCTACTTATTATTACGCCGTGCTTCCTGGTTTTATAAACACCCTACACGTAGCCGTAATCGTTTGCATGGACATAGAACAGGGCTCAAGAGTAAAAGAACATCATACTTATTTGAGAACCATTGTGGTGATTTGCACATCTTATGCTGAAAACTAGAGAGGCTCTGGGGTGAAATAATAAATGAAATCTCGGAGAAGGGACCCCATTTCGGAAACCATAGTTCTCATGATATTTGTTAAGGGGTGGAGTGAGTTTTTTTTACGCCACTGGTATTTTGCAGAAATTAATGCACAGTGAACCGTGCATCCCGGCTGTGATCCCGGCTGTCGGATCAGGTGCAAAGCTTATACGGCGGATTTCATGAAAGGTAAAAGTAATTAATTTCAGCCATGCAAATATTAACATACAGTATGTTGTGAATGTAAATTGAAAAAGAAAGACATTCAAGACTATATTGCTATTCATCATTTTAATATGGGAGATGGGATTGACAGATGCATATAGCTAAAGATGAAGACTAGAGATGAGCGAACGTGCTCGTAAAGAGCACTGTACCGCTCGGCTCCCCTGCGCTCGCATGGGCGCAGGCAGCCGCTTCCGTCCTCCTCACCCGACGGAAGTGGCTGCCTGCGCCCATGCGAGCGCAGGGGAGCCGAGCAGTACAGTGCTCATTATGAGCACGTTCGCTCTTCTCTAATGAAGACAAAGAATCAAAGAGTAAACTTGTGGACAACGGAGAATGTAGAACTATTATAGACATGGGAATAGATGACTGACTACATATAAGCTGGTTTCTTAGAGCTTTACCCGCTAAGGTATGGCTCAGTACAGTGCAATTATTTGCGCAGATTATCTAAGATGGCCGAGGCTTAATAGTGATGTCCATGCTTCCCCTTGGATAAACTGCTGGAGCTGAAGCTTCCCGCATGGTGATGTTGGCCACTTGTGCTATGTCCAGTGGAGCTGCTAACCACAGCTGAAATGTATGAAATAAATATTAATATAAAATATTCACTCAAGGTATACATTTATTGAAAAAAGATGCTTCACATTTGTTATGTTTCATAAGTACAAAATAGGTTTTCGCAATTTAGATCAATAGTATACATTCTGTAAGAGCACACACTTGATATACATTGAAATTAAGACCTGGTACAGAATTGCGTTAGAAATGTTGTGAGTACTTATTTCTATACTTACAGATGCTAACAGCCCCATGTCCTTCACCAACAAGTCTGCATTCCTCCCCTTCCAATAGTTTCCTGTAGGTGGCAATCTCAATATCTAGAGCCAGTTTCACATTCATCAGCTCCTGGTATTCTCTCAGTTGGCGAGCCATGTCCTGTTTGGCCTTCTGTAGAGCAGCCTCCAGTTCAGCCAGTTTAGCTTTGGCATCTTTGACAGCAGCTTCACCACGTTCTTCAGCCTCTGTGATGGCAGCTTCCAGCTTAGCACGCTAGGTAGAAGAAAATATTTTAAAAGATTTTACTAATTCTGTCTAAAATGAAAAACACTAAAGATGCACTACATTTATTACAGTGGCTCATGTTGGATGACAGAGTAGGTGCATGGCTAGGTACTTATCTAACTTTATACCACCTATTGGTTGACTTACTTTGCAACACAATTTTCTGGCAGAATGTCAGCACAATTTTGGCACAAAATGTCACATCTTAGGCCATGCCCCTTTCCAATTAAGCCACACCTCTTTCCTTGATAAACTGTGCCACTCTTTCAGCTTGGTGTAGTGCATGATTCTAAAACTAGATGGCACCAAAATATTACAGATTGTGCTAAATTGTGCTACATTTTGGTTCAAGGTCTAAGCAATATTATATTAGAAAATGCATTACATGGACAAGCACTGTGTAATGCTTCGTATGCTGATGCTGCAGGTAAAACTGAACACTTTCTGCTATATTTCTGGCATAGTACACTTGATTGATGGGGACGCCCGCAGTAGGACATTTAGTCATCAGTTACTGTATATAGGGGGATACAACTAACAAAGTGAAGAACTCCTTTGTTAACCTCACCTACCTCCTGAAGCTTCATGTATAGAATAAGGCAAATATGTGATAACATATTGCAATATTGTTGTTTTAAATTTTGTTTTAAAATCATTAACAAAATTATAAAGTATAAAAGTTGGGCATGTATTTAAAGCAATCTAATACAGCATACGAAAGTAACCAGGTATGGCTAAATGGTTTGTCCATTAGACAATATCAAGAATACATAAACATACAGGATTACAAAATTGTTCTTCTATGTTGCACTCTATTCTTAACACTTTTACCATTATATTTTTACTTGTTAAAAATTCTAGATTTTATTAATCAATGTGCTGGACCTTTACAGAGTTCATGAATAATCCCACTGACGCTGAAAATGTTTTTAGTCATGGTTACTGCCTGTGAGACTATTGTCCGTATTGTGTGCAATAGTTTTGTAGTGTCAATGTCATATGAATCACAGAGCTGTGCATGACAAGGTAAATCAGTGCAACATTATGACTAATGTCAGAATATCCTCTTTAACAAGCTCTCCCATGCCTCGCCTAGGATCTCACCCAGTTCTACCTCTTCCCTAATACTTTGTGCATTATCCCAAATTAGGTAAGTATCTTATAGCTGACTACAGATTGGCTTACAATATACACATACACAGCTTTATCATTCTAAGAAAACTAGATCAACTGTTTTTATTAGGTTGTTAAATGACTGATGCTGGGAAAAGAATGCTTAGGGTCATGCTAAATGTTGGAAACATGTTATTTGTCAGAAACAAAGGGGAGTAACAAGTGATTAATAGGTTAATGTGAGGAAGACAGGTAAGAATTATATTGATTAGAAACCTGTTGATGTTCTTCTGGAAGTATTTTCTTTACCAGACAAATTGTGGTTTCTTAGGTCCACCAGAGAAAATGTTTTTGAAGGGTCAAAAACATGCAGAACATGTACATGTCCAGCTTCAATTATGTCTTTATTGTTATCATTACACATACAGGACACATCATTAATCAGGTATAATAACTTATTTGTTAATAAACCCATAAGAAGTAGAGCATATTGTCAAGAACTTGTCTCAAAAGTTAGTTGAAAATGGGTTGTATCCTGTAGTATCTTTGATACTTTGTTGTTTTGGGGCCCAATATTTTGTCAGCTGTGGAGACCACTTTATGATACCATGAAATTGTGGGTGACATTACTGTTTGGGCACAATCATCTCAAGGGCATGCAAGAGTTCACAGTTGTCAATAAAGTTTGGAAAAAGATATCCTATTTAAGCAGCACTAGCCAAAGAAGACTTTATAGTCAGTAGATTGCTGTTAATCAAGAGACCCATCTAACAAATACTATATGGTCTGGATAAGGCCTAAGTCACACTAATGTAAAGTACATGTGTGTACAACAGACTGTACGTGAGAATACACCAGGACCCATAGAAGCCATTGATGCTATTCACACCACCGTTTTTCTATGCAGACCAAGGGACTGTGTGAAGAAACTCAGCACATGCACTACTTTGGTTTGTGTCTCAATTCTATTGAATTAGGGGTCATGTGAATATTGCACTTGTCAAAATAATTATTTTTAAGGACATTTATTGAGCCTATCATTGGTCTGTCTTGACACATCACCAAACAGTCGACATTAATCTAAGTTGGCTTATTGTAGTAGGCCAATTTTGTCCATTGCACTCCATATGCTCTGCCTTGCATCCATCCAAACATCAAGAGCACCCCAGCTTCCATCAGGCAGGAATTCGAGAATCAGGTTGTGCCCTGAGGGAAAAAAGCATGCCCCTTCCTCTCACTGCATGGCCAAATAGAGCAACGGTGTGAAAATAGCCAGAGTGATTGACTGTGATAGCCAGAGCCACTTCCACTTAATAATCATTTGTCAGCAGTAGATCTCCTTGTGTATACAGGAGATGTTCTGCCAACAAAAGGCAAACTGTATGGAAGACATGTGATTATATTATTGATGGTTTGTCCCCCATATAGCCTGCACTGGCTTGTGTAAAGACTCTTAAAATTGATGGCTGACTTGTTATATTGTCAAATGGTTCTCATTATAGCCCCATATCTGTATAAAAGGAACATAAGTCATTTGCATCATGTTCGAATCCCATCTACTTCCATAATAACAGACAATTGTACTCTTGACTAAAACAAGCCCATTACTCTATAAGTTACCTGTGCTTTCACACTTTCTATTTCACCCTTCAGTCTATGGATCAGACGAGTCAGTTCAGTAATTTCATGCTTAGTGTTCCTCAGGTCATCGCAATGTCTTCCGGCTGTTAAGCGCAGCTCCTCATACTAAGCAGGAGAATGCAGGTTGGAAAAAATTAAACAAGTAGACTTTAGGTTAAAATGTTTAACCTAAATATTTAAAATTTAGTGCCAACACGAAAAACCTGACTAGTCTTGTTTTATCCAGGAGCTACATTATGCAAAGTAAAATGTTTCAAAATTCTCACTTTATCCTCAGGGCCCAGGATTTCAAAGACACTGCAGACTCAGTGGTAGATATTAAATAAGATAATAAAGATAATCCCAGAAACTCCATACAATCACTTTTTATGGTAAGTATATTTTGGAGGAGTAGGCATGAGTAGATTAAATTGTGGTTACTAAAAGAAGTACCTGAAGGATGTTTTAGGGTTGTTCAATAAATCACGAATGAGTTACTAAGTCTATGAGTTTGACTCACCCTTGACTGGTACATGGCCTCAGCCTCAGCTCTGCTCTTATTTGCAATCTCTTCATATTGAGCTTTAACTTCAGCAATGATACTGTCCATGTCTAAATCTCGGCTGTTGTCCATAGACACAATAACAGAGATATCTGAGATCTGAGCCTGGAGCTGAGCAATCTCCTAAGCAGAGGAAAATAAAACAACGTAAATCATGTAAATGAATAATTGTGTTTTTGCTGACACTGGCATTGGTTAGACATCTATCATAGGTCTACTATACAATGCCAATTTATTACACCAGAGTGTGCTTAGGGGTAAAATTATGTTCTTCCCCATGAAGGTCACACTTGACTTTCAACAAAGCATTGATTTTTGACGCACATGCAAATATGCATGAACAGACTCTATAGTGTGGCACACTGTGTTTCTATGGGTCTGTGTTATGGATGTATAGGCCTTTTTCTGTATCACCATATGGTGCTTCCATGAGGTATCATATTCTGCTCTAGAAGCAATGCTCCTAGTGGACATCATCTCATAACACAATTTTTCTTGTTATGTATGAACCTGTATAAAATCCTTGACACGCACAGATGAATTCAGAGACATAGCTGTTGGGGAGCACCTAGCCCTGGTATCTAAAGGGGTTGTCCAATTACTACTTCACAGGATATGGGATAGGTTTAAGGTGGGGGGTTGACTATTGCAGCCTGGTGATCAAGCATGAGCGCTTATCCACTCAACTTTATGGGGCTGCCCGAAATAGTGTCATAGATAATGTAATGGGACAACCCTTAAAAGGGTTCTTCCACAGAAAATAATCTATGTTTTTCAAACCAGCACCTCAATCTGAAAACTTTTGTAATTGCATGTAATTTAAATTCAATATAGCCACTGAGCTAAATGATAATGATAACATGTTTTTGTATAGTGCCACCTGCTGTTTGTTATTTTCCTTATTTTTTGTCCACCACACTGAGATGGTTGCACATGCTCAGTTTAAATTTTAACTGTCACCACCCGTATCTTCTGTTAGAAGCTGTAGCACTTACAGGGAAAAAGCTGCACTCGAAAGCACATGCCCCCTTAGTGGCCAGCCTGAAATAAATTTAGCAGAACAATTGGAGCAATGAATGGGGAGATCTCTGGATCTAATTGTGGTACAGGGCTGGTTCTAGCTTTGTTAGAAAGACATTGTCATAAACTTTATGATGTGTAATTTTTTATATCAGTCATGGCATATCCCCTCCCTTTAGGAAGCCCTAAATGCTATTCTACAACATAAGAAGATACTAATATTCTAAATAGCACCTGAACAAGCTACAGCTTTGGGTGAAGTATGAGACCTTATCTTATTATGGATCTGTAAATGAGCCCTAATGCTAAATTTATGGTGTTAGAAGACATAATTTAATAACAAAAGAAATTCTTCCACAATATTATTCACCGTGCCACCATTCCACCCACCTACAAAATATTTAAATTTATGGGACTGTCCATCAGTTATTTTAATGCCTAGTAATTAACCGATAAATTACTGATTGATAAATTCATGCAGACAAATGTACTTACTGCATCGAAGAGGGCACGCAGGAAGTTAATCTCATCAGTTAGTGAGTCCACCTTAGCTTGTAGTTCAGATTTGTTGATGAAAGCAGCATCAACGTCCTGCAAGGTAATGCAGTTAGTTGGTAATATATTTAATGCTCAATACATTAGTATAATCCTTATATAATGGTTAATACAAACTCTCTTAAGTCCAACAAATTCATTCTCTGCCGCAGTGCGTCTGTTGATCTCTTCTTCATACCTGTTGGATTGCACATGAAATGGTTATGTGCAGGGCATTTTCTATCAGCAGCCCATGGTCATCTTGGTCATCAATTTCTCATATTTCTATTTATGTTTTAAACCTAAAAACTATAGATTTAATTTGATTTTTGACTTACTTCTTCTTGAATTCCTCTACTGCATCTTCCATATTCCTTCTTTCTGCCTCCAAACGAGCTCTTTCTCCTCCAAGACTCTCAAGCTGTTTCCGTAAATTGTTGATGTATGCCTCAAAGAGAGGTTCAATATGGCTTTTTGTGGGTTTTTTGTCTTGCAGAAGAGACCATTTGGTTTCTAGCATCTTATTTTGTTGCTCCAAAAATCTCACCTGCAATAAACAATAGAATAAAAATGGAAGTCAGAAGATTGGGGGCTATACATTCATATCATAAACATCATGACAAAAGAGTATTGCATTATTTAAAGAAATCATCATAAAAGGGTTTTCCAGGATATTAATATTGATAGTTTATTTTTGGGATTGGCCATTGATATTTGATCTGCTGGGCTCCAACTTGGGACCGCAGCTGATCAGCTCTGTTAAAGGGCACCCCATCATTGTTTACCCAGACACAGCTTTGCATTTACAGTTTTGGTTGTGCCTGGTGCTCCATCTACATTACCAGGTACAACCACAGCTGTAGGTATGGAGCTTTGCCCGGCTAAGCCCGGCTAAGCCCGGCTAAGATCATAGTGTCATAGCCTGTTCCCTCAGCTGATTGCTGAGGTTTTAGATGTTCTGAAAAACCTTCAGTTTGGTTTCCATGTTCAGGAAATCTTTATGTTAAAATGCTTGTCATTGGATTCCTTCCCCATCCCCAAAGATGAAATATAAGAATGATTTCCATACTGCTCTACCTTACATATAAATTGGAAAACAAAGAGAGTTTACCATGCAATTAGAACAGTTTATTACATGTAAACAGCATGATACTACTGCCTAATGGAAATGACTGAAATTGTGCCAGTTAGTTGAGATCCTGCTATACACTCTGTGGAGGTATATGTAAGCCGAACATTGTCAAAATGAGAACATCTCTCTCACAGTTATAAAATGCTGTTTTATTAAAACAGTCTCACTTTTTATTTATCATTTTGTATGTCATATGTTTGGTCCAGTTTGTACTCTGTAAGGGGTTGTGTCACTTCAGCACATAAAGAATGTTAATACAAGGCACTTACTAATGTATTGTGATTGTCCATATTGCTTCCTTTGCTGACTGGATTCATTTTTCCATCACATTATACACTGCTCTTTTCCATGGTTACGACAGCGGTGGTCATGGTTGCACACTATAGGAAAAAATGCTGGCCTCTCTGATGGCCAAAATCTTGGGAGTGCACATAAGACTGCACTTTTTCCTATAGTGTGCAAGCATGGCCACCACTGATGGATTGCAGGGTGGTCATAACCTTGAAAACGAGCAGTGTATAATGTGATGGAAAAATTAATCCAGCCAGCAAAGGAGACAATATAGATAATAACAATATATTAGTGAGTGCTTTGTATTAACTTTCTCTACATGATAAATGCCATTTACTGAAGTGAGACAACCCCTTTAAGTTAACAAGGGTATTCCCTAATGTTCTGAACATTTCTGTGTCTGACAAACCATGTGGAATGACCCTGACTATGCGTCCATATGATTTGATGTCTGTTATGTTCATTTTTAGCTTATAAGTAAGGTTCTGCTGAACCATGCTAACCCTTTCTTCATTTATCTTGAAAATGTAAGGTAAGGTAGAATGTGCAAGTTAATGTGTTGGGGTCTGGGCACACTAGACCAGTTCTTTCTTTCATTCCCAATTCTGTCATTCTATGAACAGCTCTTGGTTACAATATGTACTGTATGTTTCTATGTAAAACCATTCCTTGACTCTGCAAATATGTTTCTAGGCCTAAATTCGGCCATTCAAATAATTAATAGTTAGTAGAAAAAGGCAATAAATGGAATGTCCTTGTAACATTGTCATAATGAATGTTGTGTGGAGATCCCTTCTTGGATTACATTAGTTATTCATTGGTTGGACAATAGAAATTAACTTCTGTACATTAGGTTTTATTGTGTGACAGCCCTAATGAGATTTATGAACTGTTACTTACCTTGTCTATGAAGGAGGCAAATTTGTTGTTCAGACCTTTAATCTGATCTTTTTCATCAATTCTGACTTTCTGAATATTAGGATCAATCTCCAAATTGAGAGGAGCCAGGAGACTTTGATTAACAGTAACAGAGGTGATACCAGGAGAACAAAATGATCCACCAAATCCATGGCCAGCAGCACTCAACCCATGTCCGATTCCTGACAAACTATAAGCATGTCCACTCTTCAATCCAGTTGAAATCTTATGTCCTCCAGATCCAACACTGTAAACACTTTTGCTGCTGAACGATGGGTGGATTTTGTGGCCAATTGATATCTTCTTAGATGTGATGGAACCAATGGAGCTATGTTTGCTTACAGATGGTAAGCAGGCTGAGGATGAACTGAAGGTCTTGATTCCATGGCTGCTATGTCCAGATTGGTAAGACATTTTTAAAGAGTTTTAAAATCTGTGTTGCTTGGAGCAGAAAGAACTTCAGATGAATGCCTCTGAGCCCAGTGCTGAAAGCTGTCCCTTTTATACATCTAGAGTAGTGGGCTTGGTGACATTAAAGAGCACTAAGACCTTGTAATTGCATCTTGTGAGATTCCATTTTGGCATTTTTACATTCCCATCATCCCAGTTTAATGAAATTTAATAGAATAGTTAAAAAACCCCAGTGGTAACACACCTAGAATATTAGGAAAGATGAAAAGCACTTAATGCTTATGACTTTTCTCAGTCAGCAAGCACACCTCATCTTGGGCACATTATGTTTCAGAGTGTCATTTTCTTAAATAGGGGTCATCTTGTAAAGTGCTCTTTATTAGACTATATAGCCCTTATTTTGTCATACAGTGTCACATAAATTCAAATGTATCCTGTTTATTAAGATTTGTTTTAATTTTATATCTTTGCAAGATGTCCATGGAAAAACACGACTATTAATGCTACATTTATTAGACAGTATAGCTTAACAGGATCCTCTTCTTAATTAGCCTGTCAATAATTCCAAAATAATTGTCTTCTTGTATTACTTTTATGTACATTGGAATAATAGTCTATTAAATAAAGAAGTCAAGGATCAAATTTCTCAATGTACAATGCTCAAGAATGGAAATATTTTATTGGCATGTCTAGAACTCAGGCTTTGTGATTTCATATAGTCACAGAACTCCCTGGTGGTATCTTATGTTCTTATAGTCCTTAGTGTTTGTGTGTGGGGAGAGGGGTACCTTATACACATATGATACATGTTAGAGAAAGTTTTCATTTACTTTATTTTTATAAAAATCTTATTCTGATTTCAGAACCCGACAGTGAGAGTACATGCTTACCAAGGTCCCCCAACACTCATATACCACTCTAGACCACTTTAAGCAGCACAGTATTCCTGCTACCACTGCCACACTTGGCCATGAATGTTTTTGTCAGAACTTCCTTCTCCTGAAAGAAGTTGGACAAATCTCAAACCCATAGTATCATTTTCATGATTTTAGCTTTCTTATGATTGTGGCAGGGGAACAGCACCCATTGGATCTTGCATTTTGACTGGTGTATTGTTTCTGGAAAGTCATGTTGGCCAAGGTCTGCAAGCTAATGCAGAGGTATATCCAGCAGAAAGAGGGTGCTAGTGATACCACTGTACATAGCTCTGGTCGCATCTGGAATACTGAGTAGACCTCACCTACAAAAAGATTTTCAATTTCTGTCCACAAAACACAGATATATCTGAATTTCCAGTATGGTGTCTAGGTACATCTTTTTTTTTATTGAAAGTCTCAGAAGGGCAATGGGCAAGGATGGTCCATGCTGCAAATTTATTGCACAGATCAATGGTCATAAAACTGAAGTTTAAATTATTCAATTTACTTTAATGGGTCTCTGTGCTATTTTAATAAAAACCTAAACATGGGAACACAAGGGTGCAATCTGAAATAATTTCACTGACGTAGTATATTGTAAAAAAAGTACCAGTAGGAAATGATATAATAGCAGACTAGATGGTCTATGTAGCGTTTTTAATAATTGAAGAATTACACAGCTCCTATTGAAATCAGTTAGGGTGCGTTTGTAATGTATGGACATTCTGGGGCTTCTTTGTAGCTCATCTCCACATGTTCTGATGGATGAACAAGGATGGGCAATCTATTAACTCATAGCAAACTAAAAGCAGTGCACAGTTCTAATGGATGTCAGTTCTCTGTCTAATGTTCTGAGTTCTCTAGAACAAGAGAAATTCATTGCAGTTCCTGTCTACACAAGTTTATAGATATGTGTCCTGAAAATGAGATCCCATTTTATTAACTGAGAGTCCCCTAAGAGGATATTTGAAAGATATCTTTCAAAACCAAACTTAAAGGGGTATTCCGGTAAAGTAACTTAATTTTTGAAAAACTGCATTAAGGCTGCAAGCTGTGACCCAACCAGAACCCATACCTATACATATAACCAGAGTTTCATTTTACTTTGCAATCCATTTGTCTAGCTCCTGTGTGAGCCTGCAGCACACAGAGTATCATGGCGCCTGATCATCCCTCACAAAACTACAATCCCCACAATGCCTAGCTTTCATTTGTGAGTTTGTGCTTGTTCATGAGTGTTGGTGTTTATTCATTGGCTGCCTGATATTCCAGTCCGGTCACACCCCCTCTACTCAGTAATCAGCAGCACACTGACATTTAGCTAGAGAACTGATAGCAACACACTGAGCATGCTTGACCACACAGTGGGTAGCAAAGGAAGAAAACGACTTTTATAACTACTGAACGGTAAATATGTGAAATTGACATTATATTAGGTAATTATTGATGATGAATTAGTCTAAAACATAAGTTATATTTATGGTAACCAGAATACCCCTTTAAGGAAATATAATACAATAGTACAAAATATATACTACCATACCTTAAAACATAATACAAAGAGCTTATTCATGAACTGAAGTTTATTGAACTGAAAGAGAAAAAATTATACAGAAATTGGAAAGTGATGGTTAAAGCAATGAAGGATGTCACATAAAAATTCATGTCATTGAACAAGATAAAGCATCACAACTTAAAGGGGATATGCCCCCATTGTCTGATAGATGCAGGTCCCACAGCTGGGGCCCGCACCTATATCAAGAATGGAGCCAAGGAAGTGGTAGACGCCACACTGTGCATGTGCAGCCACCCACCATTCATTTTCTATGGGGCTGCCAAAAATAGCCAAGCGCTGGCTCAGCTATTTCTGTGTGGCCCATAGAAGTGAATGGGTGCGGTTGCCGGTAATGCGCAGTGGGCTTCCATTCAGTTCTATGGGGAGACAGCTTGGTAGTGGTCGGATCAGAGTCCTCCACCCACCACTTTGCATTCCCGATATAGGTGTGTATCATTAAAATTTGAGGAATTCAAAGAAAAGTTTAATGGGACTGACACGTTTAAGATCTACAGCTCAAATTTGAAAATATCATTAAATTCAATGATAATGTTTAAAGGTTTATCAGCCATCAAAATTTAAATCCAATGTAACATTTGGAAATATCTTTAAATTCCAAAAAGCACACAGGTCACACTGTGTCCGCAGCCAATAAATTTATTTTGTGTACAGGATCAAAACAAGACAAAAAAAATGATGATTATCATTAACCCTTAAATAGTATGCATGCAATAAGCCTTATTTAGTTATGTCATGTACTGATTAAAGTGAAACAGGCAGGCAGGAAAAAGACAGGAAGATATGTGATAAAGCCACTATAAGCCACTCAGAAGTAGTATTCATTCAATCATTTAACAACAATATCAGATTATATTTTTCTGGAACTTGTTGTTGTGGTTCTACTGGTCATAGTTGAGCTGCTTCCAGAAGTATATCCGGACCCAGAGCTATAACCTCTGTTGACATTTCCACTGCCAGAGCTAAAATTATTTCCACTACTGATGTGACTGCCACTCATTCCTCCACTGAAACTGACTCCACCAGAGCTCATTCCTCCACTGAAACTGGTTCCACCACTGACACCACCAGAGCTCATTCCTCCACTGAAGCTGGCTCCACCGCTGACACCACCAGAGCTCATTCCTCCATTATGGTATAAGCCACCTGCATTGCTGGAGGAACTTCCCATAGTTGATGTAACAATAGCTGTATAAAAAGATTTCAAAATTTGACATATTCAGAATAAGTAATAATACAATAATACATATTATACACACAGAAATGGCAGGACATAATAATACTCACATATCTTCACAGGATCAGCATATTCTCCAGAAATCCTACAGAATAAACAATTTGGTTTAGTCTCCTTGCCATAAATAATAACCATCATGAAATACCAGCTCTAACATCTTCTATTAATGAACTAGAAAATAAAATGTATAAGATGAATTTTAAATATGCTTCAAATTAACAATTTTGCCCTTTTAGCCATACATTAAAATATGAAAGGAAAGTTTAAGAGTATAAAGAGATTTCAGTTGTTTTTAAATATACATTTAAAGAGCCAAAAATGCTATAAAATGTTAACAATGAATAAATACGGATCTTTTCAATCCCCTTCTGATCTAGTATGGACAACCCCCCACTCCCGATCTTTGCTTTACAAGCAGCTTGCACACGCCACTGCACCCAATTAGTACCCTTAGCGTTCAATACTACTGGCATCATGACTCCCATTGCTGAGTATTGATGCCAGTAACATACTGCATAACTGCTGAGGTCAATAGTAGGCTGCTTCCTACTTATAAACAAACATGGAGTAGGAACACGAAGCCATCTACACTGGATGGGAGGGAGATTTAAGAGGCATTTTTCTGTTTTATTTTATTGCATTTGTGGCCCTTTTTTAAATTAAGTAACTGGAAACCCCCTTTACATACAGAAACAATCTGAATATGTGATTCTGAAAATATATCCTGATGATAGTTACAATTGGTGTAAAGCAAAAAATTTGATTTGCTGCAAAGCTGAATTTCCTAGAGCTTCATGGTAACAAATCAATTTTTTTCTAAAATGGTAGCTGAAAATAAAAAATTAAAATACTCACCTCATACTTGATCGAAGTGAGGCCTTCCGCTCCAGTCTTGATTGAAGAAACCTCACTAAAGGACTTTTGGCGAGGATGAAGACGTCATAAGGTGATCATGCTTGCCGTACACGGTGACATAATCAGTGGACGGCCTCTCCACGATAAAGTGGATGAGGTGAGTATATATATGTATATATATATATATATATATATATATATATATATATATATAAGCACCTGAATGTGAGCCTCAGGTGCCACGATCAGAGTTAAACGCAGCATTTGAGTGGTTATATAACAGGAGGTAGCACAATCATTGTTCCCCATCATTTGTAACTAATTGAATTTCTTGACGAAGTTCAGCAAAGCTGTCAAATCAATTTTTTGAAAAAAAAAATTTGCTCATCTCAATATATAATATTAGAATTAATAAGGTAATTAACTAAAGCACTTGTTTTGCCTTAATTATGTTATATGTGGTTACCTGCACTCTTCCCCTTCTAACAGTTTCCTATAGGTGGCAATCTCAATATCTAGAGCCAGTTTTACATTCATCAGTTCTTGGTATTCACTCAGTCGACGAGCCATGTCCTGCTTGGACTTCTGTAGAGCTTCCTTAAGATCAGCCAGTTTTTCGTTTGCATCTTTGACAGTCATCTCCCCACGATCCTCTGCTTCGGCAATGGCAGACTCTAGTTTTGCTTTCTAAAAACAGGAAAAAGCAGTACTTTCATGAATGGACACTTGAGTATCTTTTGGCATCAGTATAACTCGGCATACTATTTCCTATAACAAAGCACTTATCCTGTTTTACTATGATGTGATCAAATCCCTTGTTCAAGCCTCAGAATTTTGAAAATACATGTAAATCGTACAGATGTAAATTACTACATTTTAGAACTCTAACAAAGAGATGAATACTGTATACATCTAAATTTAATATTGGCTGTAATAGGTTTAAAAATGTATATGTATTATATTAATTTACCTGAGCCTTTGCGATGTCAAGTTCGCCTTTAATCCTGGTAATTACCCTGTTAAGATCTGAAATTTCATTCTTAGTGGTTCTTAGGTCATCTCCATGCTTTCCTGCTGTAGTCTGTAACTCTTCATACTAAAGAAAAGAAAAAAGAAAGACCTCAAATGAATCTATGCACATGTAGCAGGCTCCAATTATTCCAGCAATACATTACATTGCACTAGTGATAAAGCATACATCTTTACATTGAGATGGGGGCATAGCTCTTTAGTCTACACTTACTTTTGATTGATACCAGGATTCAGCCTCAGCTCTGCTGTTATTAGCAATCTCAGCATACTGAACCTTAATCTCAGCAATTATGTTATCCATATCTAGGTGTCGGTTGTTATCCATGGATACGATAACTGAGGTGTTGGTGATTTCAGTTTCAAGTTGAGATGTTTCCTACAAGATTTAGTGGAAAAAATGAAAGCAAATTGTAAAATTGTAGTACTATATAGCTAAAGTTGTCCTAAAAAAAATTATCTAGAGAGATTGACATTTCTTAGTTAAAGCCAATATACAGTACATACAATATTGTATTGTCACAATGTGGTCTACGAGTAGTCAAAAAGGTTGTATTTTGGGTGAGGCTTCATAGTTGATGATGAATCATTGTGACAGAGTGTTATATAGTGTAGAATCCCCTATCATGTTCCAAATAACCGAACTAATGATGTGAAAAGTGGGGTTTCCACAAATGACCAAGCTCTTTGTTTCTAAATGCAGAACATATTAAGTTTAGTTTCAGCCCAAACCATAACTTACCATGTCATAAACAGTTTGGATGAAGTCGATCTCATCAGTCAAGGAATGAACCTTTGCCTGTAGGTCTGTTTTGGCCATAAATGCTGCATCAACATCCTGCAGAGATAAGATCTATTTTGTTAACACAAGTGGTAATAAACATTTTTCACTCATAGAAATCATGGGTATGTGTTACCTTTTTCAGTTCTACAAATTGATTTTCTGCTGCTGTGCGCTTGTTGAGTTCATCTCCATACCTATGGAAAAAATTATAGCACGTCTTTGAAAAAAATATGGGTAGTATATGGTTGCTAGTGTTTAGGAAATGTTGACACATAATCCTACTTTTTCTTGAAGTCTTCCACTAGATCTTGCATATTCCTTCTTTCTCCATCAAGACGCCCCTTCTCACTTTCCAAGCTATTTAACTGCCTTCTGAGGTTGCTCATGTAGGATTCAAAAAGTGGTTCTAAATTGTTGTTTGCAGTTTTTTGTTCTTTCAGTAAACTCCATTTGGTCTCCAGCATTTTATTTTGCTGTTCTAAAAACTGCACCTATGAAATAGAATTTATATATGTAGGCATAATGTGTAATGTGTGTAATATTTTGTAGGAGAAAAAATAACATTACTATATTATTAAAGACAATGTAGAAAATGTAACTGTTATAGTTTTTCTTTATACTATCTGTGAAGTAGGCTTAGGCAAACAAATTCTGCCGCCACAAGTCAACAGTTCTACAATTTGGTTCAATCTCTCATTTATGTTGCCATTTAAGTAATTTTTATCTGTAATATGTGCATACCTTGTCAATAAAAGAAGCAAATTTGTTATTCAGAGTCTTGATCTGTTCCTTTTCTTCTTTCCGTACTCTCTGAATATTTGGATCAATGTCCAAATTTAAGGGGGTCAGAAGACTCTGATTGACAGTTACATTTGTAATGCTTCCACATCCACCAGGACCAAAGCCAGATCCACCAAAGCCTGAGCCTCCAAATCCTACACCACCAAAACTACCATCTCCAAAACTAGCACCTCTACCAAAGCCAGATCCACCAAATCCTGAGCCTCCATATCCTGCACCACCAAAACCAGGTCTACCAAAACCAGCTCCAGCTGAGCCATATCCGGAACCCATGCCGCCCCCAAAACCACCACCCATACCGGACCCCCTATATCCACTCATGCCAGTATTACAGCTGGCAACAGAAATTTTTCTTGTTCCTCCAGGATTATAGGCACTTCTGTTGGAACGGGGCTGCATCCTTGAGCCACTAATGCTTCTTGAAGAGCTCATGGTGCTCCTATTGACAGTCCTTGGCATAGAAGAAGAGCTAAAATTTCTGCAGCTAGAGCTATTGTATTTTGTTTGGTAAGGCATAGTGGGAAAAGATAGATGAGACTAACTGCAGTGTAAGCTTGAGAAAGCAGTTATGAAGTGAAGGTGACATCTCCTTTTATATAGGCCACATTTAAAGGGTTGGGCAACATTCTAGAACACCAAAATACCCTGCAATTGTACTTTTATTGGCATAATATTCTGGCATGGCATTTCATAGTTCAATTATTGTCAGAAATGGGAAAATCTACCCACACCTTCTATATTCCTACAACAGTTATAGTTGGTTATTTCCCATCTATAAAACAAGAATTTATTTTTTATCACATAAAATAATAATTAAAACATAATAGTAAGATTGTGTCATTAACAGTGTTGTAAACGTTGCCATGTGTTTCTTACTATGTTATTTTCATGTTTGTTGTGTCCCACATAGCACTATGTTATTAACTATCTTTATGTAAATCTATTTTTAGATTTTTTTAGAATGGTTTTAATGGTCAATGTCATGATGCTATAATTTGTGCATATATAGTGGTTCTAAGCTGTAGCCCTCATATACTAATACTAATACATATCAATCAACATTTTTTACGAGTATGTAGGTGATTTACAGGGCCTTGTACAACAAAAATTTAGAGATGAGAAAAGAGGTTTGCAAGGCTTGACTATCACTGACTCATAATTGTTACAATGATAAGGGAGTACCATGCTCAGAAAAATGAATATATCACTGAAAAGCCTGGTATATAATACTTGTACCCTATCTAGATGGTTTTATTTTCCCTAATTGTGGGTATTACTGCTTGCCTTCTCACTTATGTTTAAACTCTGATTTATTAGCAGCTACGTTTTATATTCCAGTCTTTTGAATATCCAGTGATATGATTTGCGTTCAGACATATTTGCCGTTTGGGGAATGAAGAAAGGAATTTTTCATTTGCGACTAATCCAAACAATTGAGAGTGGAAGTGATGGAAATCTTTAATTTTTAATTTTTTTTTTTTTTTGGGGGGGGGGCAACACATGCTTTTTTTAATTGGATGCTTGTGGCAATATCACTGTAATGATAATCTTGGCTGGACATGTCGTGATGTGATATGTGTCACAAGTTTGCTTTTCAAACAACATAGTTTCACAATATTCTGTCACAAGATGTCTATACTATGTGGACTCTGCAGCCTCTCAACAATTTTGCTAGCATGTCACTATATTGTACTGAATTGGTAAATGTAAGAAGAGTTCTTAACTAAATCAAAGCTAAGGTTGGATACATCTGTATATAGCACTACCATATCCACAGTACTTTACAAACAGAGGGTACATGTACAGTACACAACGTTAGACTGAAGTGCTTTGACCCCTCCAGAGGATATGATTCTAAGGGCCCTATATATCTGACCTTAAAGGCTGTGTATACCTTCGGACGCATTTTTTTTATGATTTTAATATATTATATGATTGTATTTTACTCATTTTGGGCTTGAAAATCATTTTTTCAATTGGTCTTTATTAAAAATATTGAGCCATTCTGTGACAAAGGGTTAGTTATTTGTCTAGCTATGTAAATTGTACTTTTTACTTTCACTTTCACAACTAATTAACTAACAGGTCATAAACACTTATTTAAGCCAAATTGTTATCAGTAAGATAAGAACTGAGCTATAATGAGTGCTTATAATGTCAGAGATCAGAAATAAGGAGCCCAACAGATCCAATTCAGATCCTTTTTTTGGAGCATCTCAACCCTATACAGAAAAAAGGGTTTCATATTTGTAATAAAGACCAATTTAAAAAATGATTTTTTTAGCAAAGTACAATGCAATAATAATAAAAAATGCCCCCAAAGGTGTACATAGCCTTTAAGGGCCCTGTTTAATTAGGGGTCCATTATTGCCAGAGCTTGGGTCCATGGGAGGATCCTTTTGTACACAGGTGGGCTCATCCGACCCTGCATGTACAAACAAAGTCACACATTCTAGATAGAGATGAGCGACCTGCGGCCCACAAAATACTCCTTTACGTCCTCGTCGTCTGCCAGGAAGCCAGACCCTCTATCAACGGAAAAACACAGGACCGTTCCCTTTCAGAGTTCCAATGCAGGATCTCCCAGCCTAGGGTGGTCCAGTACCTGGATGACCCAGTCCTCCACGGCGTTTTTATAGTCCCAGAGGGTCTGCGCATGGGCCGTCACCGATGGTGGCACAATCAGGTTCTGCTCTCCAGCCGCCTCCGCCGCACAAGCCACAGCAGATGCTCCAGCCGCCTGACGACGAAGAACCGCCTCACGATGCGCAGCAAAATCCGCAAGCGGTAAGGAGAATAAGGGCAATGTAGGTGGGTTACTCGCCTTCAGTTCAGAGCGTGACACCCTGATGTCTGGAGCGGGCGGAGGTTCAGGGAACTCGTCCCCAAAGACCATCTGGTTCCAGTTGGGACGCAGCCATGCTTGCTACTTGCTCAGTGTTCAGCGCTGGTCTAAACTGGTTCAGAGGAGGGTGGAGTACTGAGGGAGGAGTCTTCACTCCCTATACATGCAAATAGTTTGATCCCGGGGTCCAGGCTGGTTTATTCCAGTTCTGAGGGGGGCGTATCTTCACTTTCCCGCTCTTGCGGGGGCGTATCGTCATTTTCCCGCCTCACGCAGAATGCACACGTTTCGTACGTTTCATACGTATTCAAAATTTTGCGAAGATTTACAAATAATACAAAGCGAATCTGAAAAAATCTGGATTCGCTTCGGAGGAGAAAATTACGAATATGAATCTACGAAGCGGCGAATAGATTTGCTCATCTCTAATTCTAGACTAAACAACTAATCAATGATTCAAATATTAGGAGTGAGACCCTGCTTGCAAGAGCTTAAATTCTATGAGAAAACACAGGACAATGCTGACACTGATATTATCAAGCAAAATTTTGCTTTAGTGATGGTGAAGGAGTGTTAATATAAATTAGGTCAAAATACCAGATTTCCTTTACAGGCTTATACTATAAGTTCCTTTTCTCACTCCAGGAATCCTTGTATCTTAAAGAATAAAGAATTATCCCACTATTAAACATTACATTTTACTGTCAGATTCAGCAAAATATAAAATTTTTCAATTGTAATAAAAAAAAAATCCTATGTCTAGATATTTTTTTACTTACTTGTTATGGCACCCACTAGTGTTCTTTTGATTCCTCTCAAAACGTTAATTCAATCTAAATCCAGAATACTCAGTAGATGGCCATGTTCAGGTGTGGCAGAACTGAGATGAATTTAGCTATATATTCTGCACTAGAAATCCACGTGTTTATGTTACAATACATCCTTGTGGGTGGGGTCTTCAAAATCCTAATCAGGGAAAAAGACACAGAAATTGGGGTATGATGCTGATTTTGAACTCTGCAGCTTGTCCATTGTGTTGCAAAAAGGCCATGTGATTTTCACTATGCATTCCTCTCATGCAACGCATAGGGTAAAATCTGTGGAAAAAAATTGTGTCTGATTTACAGCAGAAAATCTCTGTTTTGTTTGATTGAGCTTAAATCTATACCTTTTAAGAGTAAGATTGATAAGAAATGGAGATGAATGAACCAGACAAGATTAACTTTGTTTGAGGGTGCAAAGGGAGAGGGAACCTAATTCAAAAATATGTATTGTCTAAAGGTTACTCTTTCTGATTATGGAGAGCTCATGGTACGCCATGTATGCAGTATTGTACACACTGCGCCTGGTACACTGAGTACATGTGCGCAGCATTGTAGACCAGGGGATGCCCCTCTGGGTTTCTGGGAAAGATATTTAAGTTAGCTTTCCTAAACCTAAGCCGGCAGATGTTAGAGTGTCGACTACCCTACAATATACTGGAGCAACTTAGTTATAGAAAGAACAGAGGTTTAAAGAGATTCTCCGGGATTTTGATAATGATGACCTTTTAATTTTGACAACTGGGATCTTGGGTGTCTGACCTCCACCAATCAGATACTGATAATCTATCCTAAAGATAGGTTATCAGTATCAAAATCCCAGAAAACCCCTTTAAATGTATAAATTCATGTTCTACCAAATCTTTTCCCATAAATCTAGATATCAATTTACTCAGCTTCTCCTGCTTTATAACATGCTGCCTGCAGATTGTATTGCATTTAGTGGTGACAGGTTCTCTTTAAAAGTGTGGTTCCAGGTGACTTATACTCTGTTTCTCTTCAGGAGCTTCACGCTCTTTCCCTCTTCATAGGTGTCTATGGACTGCATCTGTATAAATAATAAAAATCCAATTTTTTTTATTGATATCCAAAGTAGTCAAGGGATGAATATATATAGTATACCAAAACAAGTTCTCAACCAGACCGCTTTTATTTCTGTTCAAAATTTTATCAACCACCCACCTATATCTGTATAGTAAGTAGGAAATGCTCCATATAGCTGAAGCAAAGGTGCCATGCAGTTACAAAACACATATACAAAGCTAAAATACATAAATAGCATACAATATATTTTATTATTTCTGTGATATGTTATATATACATGGATATGGATCATGATGTATGGCCTAAAGCTGTAACCTGACCTCTCTGTAAAAATGATAACCATTCTTCACTGAAGATGGGTTTAGCAGTATTGTGATTAGTGCAAGAGCTTGGGGAAGGAGGAAAAGTCTGAAAAGTGGAGAAATTATTTTTTTCTCTAATAAAATATATTTCACAGCTTCCTATTTCACCTGTACTATTCATTTAAGGGGAATAAAAGTACCCTTTAAGTTAAAAATAGATAGACAGGTGCAGGATAATCCATTGCAATTTGTAATTATCCAAGCCTTACTCATACATTTACTGAACACCTGAATTGCCATATAAAATTGTATGTGTAAAACTAACATATGTAGTCAACTGTAGTTTTCTGGGTTGGGCACAGACATTTCAGTGACATCCAATAGTAGTTATATCATCATGATAAAAAGCTTGCTATACTTTACTGAAAAATAATGGAGGCAATTATTTCAGAAAACATTCACTCATAACTCACAATTAAAGGACCAACAAGAGTGGAAGGGGATAATTGCCAACTAGGCCAATCTGGATATTTCTAGAAAGGGTCTAGTTTTAAAATTTACTAGTGGCCCCATAAATATTCTACAAGAAGATGAAGACAAAAATCCTTTATATCTATGTTACAGTAGACATTGTGCCTCACTAGACAAGGGGCTTTAAATTAAAGGAATATGGTGTGGCTTAGGCTACTTTCACATTAGCGTTTATATATTCCGGTATTGAGCTCCGTCATAGCAGCTCAATCCCGGAATAAAACGCTTCAGTTTTGTCCCCATTCATTGTCAATGGGGACAAAACTGAACTGAAGAGAACGGAATGCTTTTAGGAGTTCTCTTCAGTCTCCAGACCGGAGAGCAAACCACAACATGCTGCGGTTTGCTCTCCGGTCTGGGCATCCGCACCAAGACGGATCTGGAATGACCCCCAATGCAAGTCAATGGGGACGGATCAGTTCGGTGTAACACAATAGTAAACGGATTGGTCCTCCATTGACTTTCAATGGAGTTCATGACGGATCCGTCACCCTGCACTTACCTGTCCTCGCAGCTCCTCCTCCCTCCAGCAGAGAGCGCTGTGGGGAATCTTCCCATTGTGCGCGCCGCCCTCTGGAGCTGCAGGGAGAGGTCGGGAGCTGCGGGGACAGGTAAGTTTAACCCCCTCCTCCTCAAAATAGTGTATGGTGCAGGTGTGGAACTGGAGCGCAGTTCTGGCCCCACATGTGCACCTGCGGCAGTACGGATCCGGCGGGACCCTACACCCGCTGGATCCGTGCAGCCGCTTGTGTTAACGTGGCCTTAATGGGAATCTGTCACCCCAATTCTGGACCATTATCTACAGTAATACATTAGTAGTATTGCAGGTATGGAGTCCAGATCACATTTTTTTATTTTCCAAATGCCCCCCATTCCCCTGCGGTCAGCGCTCGGAGCTGCACTGAAATACATCCATATTGTGTCATTATTTTGGTGCTAAGTAAGCCTACCAATATGTGGTTTAAATTTAGACAAATGTGCCGTTGCATCTGTGATAAATTTGTCACATCTCTGGACTGCCCAGTTTAATGGGTTATCCGCTAATTCTTATTGATAGCCTATCCTCTGTATAGGTCATCAATATCAGACTGGTGAGGGTCCAACTCCCGGCACTTCCACTGATCAGCTGTTAGAAGAGGCCAGCACTCTGTGACTTCCTAGGCCATGTGACATCACCATACATCGGTCGCATGGCTTAGTTGCAACTTAGCCCTGTTCAAGTCAGTGGGGCTTAACTGCAATACCAAGCACAGCCAC
The DNA here is from genome assembly GCA_900303285.1 of Rhinella marina. Classification (NCBI taxonomy): domain Eukaryota; kingdom Metazoa; phylum Chordata; class Amphibia; order Anura; family Bufonidae; genus Rhinella; species Rhinella marina. The sequence continues at coordinate 11,553 of ONZH01023918.1, read as the reverse complement.
TATACAATGCACAGCCCTGTGCTTGGAAAGCTGCCTCCAAGACGACCACTGCCTTGCTAAAGAAACTGAGGGTAAAGGTGCTGGTCTCCAGACCTAAACCCTATTGAGCATCTGTGGGGCATCCTCAAACAGAAGTTGGAGGAGCGCAAGGTCTTTAACATCCACCAGCTCTATGATGTTGTCATGGAGGAGTGGAAGAGGATTCCATTGGCAACCTGTGAAGCTATAGTGCCTAATAGAGTTAAAGGGAATCTGACACCTCATTTTCACATATATAACTAACAGCACTGCCCCACAGAGGATTAAAAAAAGTACTTTTATTCTGCAGGAAAACAGCTCCTAAGTGCCCGGCTGAAAGTGAAACTAAAAACAGCTTTCTCTCCTGACTCAATTTCTAACAGCTATATCTGATATACTGGATAATGCAGACACAAAGTGCAGACAGGTATGTCTGGGATGTGTCTGCAATCTTCTGTGGGGCACTGCTGTTAGTTAGATAGGTGAAAATGAGGTGACAGACTCCCTTTAAGGCGGTGATGGAAAATAATGGTGTCCACACAAAATATTGACACTTTGGGCACAATTTGGCCATTTTCACTTAGGGGTGTACTCACTTTTGTTGCCAGTGGTTTAGACATTAATGGCTGTTGTTGAGTTTTTTTAAGGGTATACCAAATTTACACTGTAATACAAGCTGTAGACTGACTTTTTACATTCAAAGCATCATATCTTCTGCGTTGTCCCATGAAATGATATAATGAAATATTTACAAAAATGTGAGGCATGTACTCACTTTTGTGAGATACTGTATATATAATGAAACGCAAGTCTTTATTAATCTAAACAGAGTGTAAAACTGTTAAAAATATAAAACCATATCTTTCATGACATGACATAAGTAGAAGATCACTGAAATAATGTACCCTTAACAATAAAAAAAGTTATAACTGGTTAACCAGCAACTATGGAAAAGTTCTGGTAACTGTGGTCCAAAATATCTCCAGTATTAATCAATACTGAGTCAATTACCTGTAATTTTTTTTTTTTAAATTAAATATTTTCATACTTGTAGGAATTCCTTGGGTTTTTTTTAGCATGTCTTTGGCTTCTAGAATATATAATTACAAAGGAGGTGATGAAGAATACAATAACCAGAGGTTTCCAGAGGTGACAAATAAATCTAGATTTGTTTACATTAGTTAGTTAGTGAGTTAATAATCTTAAAGGGGTATTCCCATCTCACAAATGTAGTTTGTATAGTTAGATATAGCAATACCAATATTATTACTAATAGAATGTATTTATATAAAATGTACCGTTTAGAAGATTTGCCTATTTGTATATCCATTGTCACACACATCAGTCAGGCCGTTGCCCCTAGTTATGACCACTGCGGCCATGTAGTAGTGGTGGTCGGCTTGCTCCTTTTCAAACCCACTCTGAGGTAACTGCTGTATTGTGAACGCACATTACATGAGCATGCGGAGACACATCTTCTGGTACTTTCACATCTGTGTGTTGGACGCTACCAGTCCAAAACACAATCGTCAGGATCCATCCAAAACGCAGACTTTGTAAATGGATCCTGCTCCATAGAGATGAATTGATCTTGGAACAGGATCCGTTTCTCTGCGTTTTGGAAGCGCAGACAAAAATGCTACAACCCTAAGATGTGTCTTCGCATGCTCATGTAATGTGCGTTCACAATACAGCAGTTACCTCAGAGCGGGTTTGTACAAGAATGAGCCGACCACCACTACTACATTGCCTTGGTGTCCGTAATTAGGGGCAACGGCCTGACTGATGTGTTTGTGACAATAGATATACAAATAGGAAAATCTTCTAAACGGTACATATTATATAATTACATTATATTAGTAATAATATTGGTATGGCTATATCTAACTACAAAAACTACATTTGTGAGATGGGAATACCCCTTTAATAGTCTCAAATTGTCTTTTATTTGCCTGTACTAGTAATTTATGATGAAGGGATAGTGGCCATGTCACTTGATAAGGTCTCTCTAAATATATGAACTATACACAGAAGAGTTGTGAGTTAAAGAGTTTCCTAGGGCCCAACAACCCCAGCAGTTGAAAGGTATGTCTCATTAAAATAAAACCCACTGATCTGTCTGCCGCCCAGCCTTCCCAGAAACACTACCCCATTCCCAGCTACTTCTGGTTCCATTTTCATCTAAAGTGGCTTTGTCTTGTGACTACTGCAGCCATTCACTGGTCTCAGCGGTCACAAGTGCTTGAGCGCAAGTCACTACCATATCATTAGCAGCACTGGTACTGAGGACAGGTGATTTTTAAAAAAATGGGTTATATTTTTTTTATCACTGGGGTTGTCGGCACCTAGGGTTCCCTATCTGTATAGAAGTTTTATAACTCGAAGCCAAATTTCCACGTGCTTCGTGGTAATGAATCAATTTTCCCTGAAGTGGCGTAAAAAAAAAAGCACCTCATCCATTTAAAGTGCTAAGAGGCTGCTGTGGCCATCTTGATATAATATCACCACAACGACCAGCGCGTGCTGACGCATATGATGACGCACTATGAAAGATTTTGTAGAAGGAAGTGTGGGTGTAGCCTATAATATATGTATATACCCCTAGGTATATACATATATGGGTGGCCCCAAATTGAGGGTCTGCGGCCCCACGGTGTTATAGGCTTGTAGCCCTGGTGGATGTGTATATCCACCAGGTGCTCTATCTATATGTATATATATATAGATATGTGTGCATGTGCCCCCAGTAGCATGCACCTATATCTATATACTTATATATATCCTATATATATATATGTATATATATATTACCCCCTTTATACATATATAATAATGCCCCCTTTATTCATTTCCCCCTGTTTATGATGCTATAATGTCCCCTTTATCATCCAGCAGTATATAGATGCATGTACATGATCCCCAGTTATGTACATGTATCTATATACATGTAATAACCAGGGTGCCCCCCCCTATAGCCCCCAGCAGATGGACAATGTCCCATCTGCTGGGGATAGCTGGAGACATGGGACTGGACTAATTAGTCCAGTCCCAGGTACTTCAAAGGGACAGAAGATCGATATGATCTTCTGTCCCTTCTGTTAATTACCCTCAGCGCTGCTGGGGGCAATTAACAGGACAGGGAAACAATAGGTTTCCCTGTCTCTGTCCGGCGCGTACCTCCGGCGCTTGTAATTACAAGCGCCAGAGATACAAAGCGCTCCCCAGGCGGAGGATCAAAGAGATCCTCCGCCCGGGAAACAGCGCGCGCCGGCGCGGTGACGTCATAGAACCGCACCGGCGTTCGTGCACACGGCTGCCGGCGCGCTCGCTCGCCAGCAGCGCGGGAGCACGGGAGCGAACGCGACCGGGTTTAAATAACCCGATCGCGCTGCGCTCTTCAGTTGAGCCGTGCCTCCCCACCTGGAAGAATCATCCCCCGGACGACGAGCAACCCCCTGGAGACGAGCATTACCCTCCTGAAGGACTGGCTAAGTACCCCCCCGAACCACCAATGATTTAACCCCTTGTCACCTCTGCCCTGTAGACCCCTGTGGCCCTGTTAACCCCTGCCTTGCCAGTGCCCCTGTACCCCTGCCTTGCCATAACCAACCCCTGCTGCCCTGATTGCCCAGCACCCCTTGTGTGCTGCTGCCCCCTGATCTCCAACCCTTGCTCCCTGCACCCCTGCCCTGTTATCCCTGCATTAACCCCTGGTGCCCTGTATTCCCTGACCCAACCATAGCCCTGCAACCCCTGGATCCCTTGATTACCCTTGTTGCCCTTGAATTAACCCCTACCCTACTGCAACCCCTGAACCTCCCTGTTATTCTAATCTAACCCTTTTGCTTCCCTAGGGACAGTAACATAGATAGGTTGGGGAGGGCTGCTATATAAGTGTGTGTGTATTGTTTAGTTAGTATTGTGGTTGGAGTTAAACGGGATTGTGTAGTGTAGCTAGGATTTTATTATACTGTATTGTTAATAAATAATAAAGGCAGCAGGAGATTTACTTAGTCATAAATAGGCGGAACTAGTGAAAGCGGGTTCTGCCTATTTATGAATATTAATTATTGGTACGTCCCAAAATACCAATAATTAATATCCCCTTTTACATTGGCGAGCCAGGGCCCTTGCGTGGATTTTGTATCCGTGTTTTGCAACGACAAGGGAATTCGCTTATTCTGTGAATTAGCCAGGCAATAGGGACGCGGACAGTGGTTTCTGTGCGTCCAAGGGCCTGGTAATTTGGACAGGTAACGCGATTTCTCAAGTCAAAGCTAAATACGGTGCAAGATCTTTCGCAAAAGAACCTAGATCTTTAACTGTTTTTCTATTGCACTTACACGACTGAGAAAAGAACAACGTACAAGGGAGCCAAGGAAGAAGATCCATACTATAACCAAGAGAGGACCATCGCCGGTGGACTGAGCCAAAGAAGTCCAGCTGGACGGGAGAAGGCGTTCCGGATACTACAGGACCTTCTCCAGTCAGCAACCAAAGGACAACTGGGACCAGCTCCAGAGAAGATGGCGGCCTCCAAAAAAGTGAGTATGGACTTCTCCACACTGTTACACCTAGCGAAAAATAGCACCTTCAATCCCATCCTCCCCACCTCATACACTTCCACAGAAATGTTGTGGTCTGATTTGTTAACACAAGCATGTAGTTATGACAAGCTTTGTGTGAACAAACGGACTGTACTTAACAAGGCAACAAAACGACTTCAGATGCTAGCCAAACTTGTACACACATTTGAGGATAGCATTTGGAAGCCGGAGCATGTTGCGCGGGTTTCTCAGTCAGCGGAGACATTTCCTCCGACCATTCATTGCCAGTGCTGTGCCAGTAATGTGCAGCAGGTTTCGGCATTGCGGACACAGCTGGCAGTGAATGTGCAGTCTTCTGCTGGCCGAGAGACGCAAGTGGCTAAAATAGAGTCACAGTTGGTAGAGTTGCAGAGGCAAAAGGAGGAAATTGAGGCTCAGTTGACTCAGTCTTATGCTGAGATCAAGGCCTTCAAGGAACGGGCTGCCTCTACTGCCGTGACTCTAGCCAAACTAAATGATGAGGTTGCTGTAAGGTCTCGCTTGATGACCGGCATGCAACAAGTCATCAGTAATTTTTCAAAATTGGTACCGGCCCTTTCTTTTTCTGTAAAGACAGGGCCAGACTCTCCAAAAATTTTGCCAAAAAGGGGGAGAGATATCTGTAACAGGCCAAATATACCTAAATTTGAGCCTGTTCAGATAGAAAAAAAGAGTCCAATGATTTTTTGTAATAGAAATACTGTTAGAAGTGCGTCCCTGAGAATGGAACAGTATAGGAGAAGGGAGCACGACTGCAGTGTGGACAGACCTAAGCCATGCAGGGCGGACATCAGGTGTTTTTGCATGTACTGGCTTAGGTCATATAGCGAGACACTGCAGGTCAGGTAAGAATAGGACACAAAGACCAATTAGGTGTTTTTAGGTGTGGGAACGAAGGACACATTGCAAGGAATTGCCCTTGTGCAAGTCATTGCAATGTGTCCAGTAAGACAATCCCGGTAACAGACTGTACAGTTGGGACTAGTCAGATTGGCCATAAAAGAGTCACCACTCAGCGGATGCCTCATCAGGTGCTGAGGGGTCAAAATGGCCAATATAGGCTAGAGAATGTTTGATACCCCTGTGCTATTCGTTCGTTCCCTGTGTATGTATGTGTCCTGTGTTTTCGTCACCTGTTTGTATGTTTCAATGTTGATGGCGGTAGTCCTGGTTTACATGTGTGTTCAGCTTTGCTGATTTTTGTAATTTGCATCCCCTGCTATGAGTCCGGTCGCGTCTGTTTTTGGTTCATTCTGGTGTCTACTGTGGGTAGAGCAGTGCTATACTGTGGACTGAGGAAGGTGTTGGTTTGCGAGCAGGTAACATCGGTACACGGTGCAGTGTGATGATTACTCTGGGCAGCCAGGGCCTCAGATCGAGACAGGTAGCACTGTTCTGCTCAGGGTTTTCAGTGGGGCTGTGTTATGCTCTGATCGGGGCAGGGAGTGGATTGCGGACAGGCAATATGGGCACACGGATCAGTGTGTCGTTGCACTGTGCAATCACTTTCTAGTCCAGACAGGCGGCATAGCTCTGACTGAGATTGGACGCCGGGTGGTCGACGACAGAGTGTGGCCTGTGTTTTTGTGCTGTGGAGTCCTGCAGAGCCAAGGCAAGATCCTTGCCACGGATATTGCTGACCTCCACAACACAGGATAACAGGGGGAAGTCAGACTGGAAACACATGAGTGAGACAGGGATGCCGTGTCATCATGAAAAAAGATGGTGCTTCGTCCACAGCTCCCCTCGGTGATCCTAACCTATTAGGGTGGCCATCCTTATCTGTTGGTTCAGAGGGATGTGCAGCAGAGGATGGGATCCTCTGAAGGTTGGGTGTTCTTACACCTGTGTTAGGATAACGAGGGGTCCTGTTGGATGAAGGTCAACCCAATGCCTTTTCTCATCACATGGGTCAAGGGTATTGGTGATGGAAGTATGCCACTAAAAAGGCGCCATGAGGGGAGAAATCCCTCAGGAGCGCTGGGTATTTTCTTCTATCCTAGGAATAATACCATAGGACGATAAGAAAGTACCCAGAGGATGACAAGGAAGGAACTGGATGGTCCCCCCCCGACACTATCGTTTGGCTCCTGAGGATCCCGCTCAGTTTTGGCCGAGATCTTCAAGAGTCTACAAGAACGAAGACGCGATCCGGCTGGAGCGTTGAAGAAGACGGACGTGTCCTGGTGGGAATGACGGTTCAGCCAAGGTCACGTCCTTTCTTTTTGATGAATCCGGATGGATGGGATGGGACTGTGCAAGAGACTTGTGGACTATCACCCCAGAACCAGATAGAACATCACGAAGATGACCGGAGAAAATGGCTCAGGACATAACTCCTGTGAAGTCCTGGAGCCAGGGACTACATTATTATTTGCTATTCAGGGGGATGGGTTTACATGTGGTTTTCCGTATGTGTGTGGGGAAAAGAATAGGGCACGTTAGGGACAGGTCCCTTCTTTAAAACATTTGCCACTCCAACCCTATGAATGGTACAGTTCAAAAGGGATGGACTGAATGACAGTTAGTGCGGTGTTTATTCCCGCAGTTAGAATTTAGGTGCTATGACATCACCTCACACTCCAGAAAGTCTGACCTGCCTTGTAAAGACCTGCGTATCTGTCCAAGAAAGAACTTCCTCAATGACAGAATCTGCAAGCAAGATAAGAAGTGTCGGGAGGAAAAGTACTAAAGGAGGCCGTCCACCTGTGCTACGTGGATCGGCCTAGAGACTGAAGAGTGAAGCTGTCCCCGAGTCTAATCGACAAAGAGAAGGCAGTGGGAGCAGCTGATACTGGAAGACCGACACCACCTGAAGATCGCGAGTAGAGCCATCCCAGAGTCCAATCAACAAAAGACGACAGTGGGAAGAGCTGAGGCTTAAAAGACCATCGCTACCCAGATGTGAGGGTGAAGCCATCCCCGAAGTCCGACCAATTGAAGAAGACTGTGGGAGTAGCGGAAGCTTAGAGACAGTGGTGTGCCATCCCAGAAGTCCGAACAAGTAAAGACGACTGAGGGAGACCCTGGTGCATGATGCCAAGAGAAGACGAGGATAGTTTGATCTGTGGACGGAGACGTCAGGTTACGGTGAAGGGCAGGGAAGAGGTCGCGTAACCACGAGGGGTGATGTCTCAGTACCTAAGGACCGGATCATTCTTCAGTCTGTCCTGAACTGTTATCCATTATGGGCGGGGTTGAGGAGGCAAATGTATCCCCACACTTCCGTCCCATTTTAATATGTCGTGTTCCCGACAACAGGGGGATTGTAGAAGGAAGTGTGGGTGTAGCCTATAAAATATGTATATACCCCTAGGTATATACATATATGGGTGGCCCCAAATTGAGGGTCTGTGGCCCCACGGTGTTATAGGCTTGTAGCCCTGGTGGATGTGTATATCCACCAGGTGCTCTATCTATATGTATATATATATAGATATGTGTGCATGTGCCCCCAGTAGCATGCACCTATATCTATATACTTATATATATCCTATATATATATATGTATATATATATTACCCCCTTTATACATATATAATAATGCCCCCTTTATTCATTTCCCCCTGTTTATGATGCTATAATGTCCCTTTATCATCCAGCAGTAATATAGAAGCATGTACATGATCCCCAGTTATGTACATGTATCTATATACATGTAATAACCAGGGTGCCCCCCGCCTATAGCCCCCAGCAGATGGACAATGTCCCATCTGCTGGGGATAGCTGGAGACATGGGACTGGACTAATTAGTCCAGTCCCAGGTACTTCAAAGGGACAGAAGATCGATATGATCTTCTGTCCTTCTGTTAATTACCCTCAGCGCTGTTGGGGGCAATTAACAGGACAGGGAAACAATAGGTTTCCCTGTCTCTGTCCGGCGCGTACCTCCGGCCGCTTGTAATTACAAGCGCCGGAGATACAAAGCGCTCCCCAGGCGGAGGATCAAAGAGATCCTCCGCCCGGGAAACAGCGCCGCGCCAGCGCGGTGACCGTCGTAGAACCGCGCCGGCGCTCGTGCACACGGCTGCCGGCGCGCTCCGCTCCGCCGGCAGCGGCGGGAGCACGGGAGCAAGCGCGACCGGGTTTAAATAACCCGATCGCGCTGCGCTCTTCAGTTGAGCCGTGCCTCCCCACCTGGAAGAATCATCCCCGGACGACGAGCAACCCCCTGGAGACGAGCATTACCCTCCTGAAGGACTGGCTAAGTACCCCCCCCCCTGAACCACCAATGATTTAACCCCTTGTCACCTCTGCCCTGTAGACCCCTGCGGCCCTGTTAACCCCTGCCTTGCCAGTGCCCCTGTACCCCTGCCTTGCCATAACCAACCCCTGCTGCCCTGATTGCCCAGCACCCCTTGTGTGGTGCTGCCCCCTGATCTCCAACCCTTGCTCCCTGCACCCCTGCCCTGTTATCCCTGCATTAACCCCTGTGCCCTGTATTCCCTGACCCAACCATAGCCCTGCAACCCCTGGATCCCTTGATTACCCTTGTTGCCCTTGAATTAACCCCTACCCTACTGCAACCCCTGAACCTCCCTGTTATTCTAATCTAACCCTTTTGCTTCCCTAGGGACAGTAACATAGATAGGTTGGGGAGGGCTGCTATATAAGTGTGTGTGTGTGTATTGTTTAGTTAGTATTGTGGTTGGAGTTAAACGGGATTGTGTAGTGTAGCTAGTATTTTATTATACTGTATTGTTAATAAATAATAAATATTATTATTATTTATAATACAGTGTACAGTGTTTATTGCAGTGTTTACGTGTACTTTGAGTCCCTTCTAGGTTGTGTGAAAGGCAGTAGGAGATTTACTTAGTCATAAATAGGCGGAACTAGCGAAAGCGGGTTCTGCCTATTTATGAATATTAATTATTGGTACGTCCCAAAATACCAATAATTAATATTCCCTTTTACATGCCTCGTGGCTGCTGTCTCTATAGCTCTGAAGTTCCTCTTTTATTATAACGGTACATATCTTCACAGAAAAAGGAGAAGGGGCGTAAGCATGCAAATAACTAATAATGTATATATCTTCTTGTACTCCTACGTGGTCTTGATTGGGCAAGGAGCCTCATGCCATCCTGCATCACTGCCTTGAGAAAGAGATAAGGCCCACGTGTAGATAAGAGTACAGGCGCCATCTTAGACCTGTTGCATCAGCTAAATATGAATACATTTTATGCAAGCTTTATAAAGACTACAGAGTATAAAAGTATAAAAGTATATAAAGGCACATTTGTTCTTGTCTCATCACATTATCCGGGATATTGAATTCACATCATCCTGAAGACGTGGGAAACTCAAGATTTGCAACAGAATACATTACATTAAGTCCATATACCTCGACAATACAAATCCATTTTACTCAGCTGTGTGTAACCTTTCTGTGTGTCACAGTTCAGCACACTCGCTCCGATCCGTATATACTGTCCAGGTGACACTTTCTGTACGTCACAGAATACAACCAAGTCATTTGCTACCAATATCATCTACAGCTTGTTCTAGAAAACTCTCTGTGCGACATTTGTCTGGGTCGCAGTCTAAATAGACACCGTTAACAGGGTGTGAGTTAGGTCTCCCATAGTTCCTGCACGTCACGTTCCCAAAAAAACAAAATAAAAAAAAAATATATAAAAAACTAAATATTAAAAAAAAATTTGTTTTTTTTGTTGTTGTTTTAGCTCAGTGATACAAATCCATTTTACTCAGCTGCGTGTAACCTTTCTGTGTGTCACAGTTCAGCACACTCGCTCCAATTCGTATATACTGTCCAGGTGACGCTTTCTGTATGTCAGAGAATACAACCAAGTCATTTGCTACCAATAACATGCACAGATTGATCCAGAAAACTCTCTGTGCGACATTTGTCTGGGTCGCAGTCTAAATAGCCACCGTTAATAGGGTGTCAGTCAGTTCTACGATAGTTTCTGCACGTCACGTTCCCAAAAAAACAAAATGTAAAAAAAAATTAGTTTTTCAGTTGTTTTAGCTCAGTGATACAAATTCATTTTACTCAGCTGCGTGTAACCTTTCTGTGTGTCACAGTTCAGCACACTCGCTCCGATCCGTATATACTGTCCAGGTGACACTTTCTGTACGTCACAGAATACAACCAAGTTATTTGCTACCAATAACATCTACAGCTTGATCCAGAAAACTCTCTGTGCGACATTTGTCTGGGTCGCAGTCTAAATAGCCACCGTTAACAGGGTGTCAGTCAGTTCTACGATAGTTCCTGCACGTCATGTTCCCAAAAAAACAAAATTAAAAAAAATATATAAAAACTAAATATTAAAAAATAATTAGTTTTTTGTTGTTTTAGCTCAGTTATACAAATCCATTTTACTCAGCTGCGTGTAACCTTTCTGTGTGTCACAGTTCAGCACACTCGCTCCAATCCGTATATACTGTCCAGGGGACACTTTCTGTATGTCACAGAATACAACCAAGTCATTTGCTACCAATATCATCTACAGCTTGATCCCGAAAACTCTCTGTGCGACATTTGTCTGGGTCGCAGTCTAAATAGCCACCGTTAACAGGGTGTCAGTCAGTTCTACGATAGTTCCTGCATGTCACGTTCCCAAAAAAACTAAATTTAAAAAAAAATGTAAAAAACAAAATATAAAAAAAAATATATTTTTTTGTTGTTTTAGCTCAGTGATACAAATCCATTTTACTCAGCTGCGTGTAACCTTTCTGTGTGTCACAGTTCAGCACACTCGCTCCAATCCGTATAATCTGTCCAGGTGACACTTTCTGTACGTCACTTAATTCAACCAGACTGATCAAGTTTGTGGGTTTCAGTACACCAGGCCCGTTTTATTTATTTTTTTTTATATCATACACTTATGTACAAAAAATGTTGAACCCCAGGGCTAAGGGTCGAGGACGAGGCGTGCGCGTGGGCATTCAATTACTGCAGGGGCAGAGGCCGTGGTCCTGG
>ONZH01023917.1:0-249362 GCA_900303285.1 Rhinella marina | reverse complement strand
CCACAATATCCTGGGGAGGAACGGCCTCGTTCCAGAATATGATGTTTCACTGTGGACGAGTGTCTGGTTTGGAGATTGGAATAAAAATGAATTTACTCCACCCTTCATTGTCCCTAAACCTGGGGAAACTAGCCCAGAACCTATCCAGACTAGACATGAGCTTAAAGCTGACATCGTAGCCCTGTCTATCTGGTAGGTTTATCACTGCCAAGATTTCTGCCGGCACGAACCCCATCTGGTGACACAGGAGTTCCCTCACCACAAACCTCCTATCGGGGAGGTCTTCTTTAGCACCTCGGTGTTTGAACCGCACCACATTCCTTCTTTTAAATGCCTGGCCTGTATAGCCTGCACTAGAGGAGAAGGATGGAGCGCCGCGGCTCCAGGCATTTCTGGGGGGTTCCTGGCGGGTCTCACGGGCCTGATCTATGGGGGGAGCGTCTGCTCTAGAAGGGTCTGTCACACCTTGTGCGGTGGAAGGTAAAGGGGGGAAATCCTGCCACATTACTCTGCACAGCTTCTCCCACCCGTCCACCTCTATGTCACCATCAGTTAATTCCCACACAGACTGTATGTCCTCTCCTGCCCTTGACTCAGCAGGTCCATGTCCGCCATCAGCCCCAGTCGGTTCCTCAACAATAGACCTCTGCTCCGTCACCACATCACCCTGAAACATGGATGAATGTCCACCGTCCTGCTGCTCTGCAGTGCCTGCTGGGACTTGTGGTGCTTCTGCTAGTTCCTGGGCTTCATACACCTGCCTCAGGGACAGCTGTAGAACTCTGTGGCTGCTGCACAGTGCCTGCTGGAACTTGTGGTAGCGGTCTCTGTGGCTGCTGCTGTGCAGTGCCTGCTGGGACTTGTGGTAGCGTCTCCTGTGGCTGCTGCTGCACAGTGCCTGCTGGGACTTGTGGTAGCGGTCTCTGTGGCTGCTGCTGCACAGTGCCTGCTGGGACTTGTGGTAGCGGTCTCTGTAGCTGCTGCTGCACAGTGCCTGCTGGGACTTGTGGTAGCGGTCTCTGTGGCCGCTGCTGCACAGTGCCTGCTGGGACTTGTGGTGAAAGTCTCTGTGGCTGCTGTTTTGCCAGTGCCTGCTGGGACTGTGGTAGAGGTGACTGTGGCTGCTGTTTTGCAGTGCCTGCTGGGACTTGTGGTGTAGGCCTTTGCTGCTGCTGTTTGCCATGGTGCCTGCTGGGACTTGTGGTGCGTGGCTCTGTTGTGCTTGCTTCTCTCTGCGCGTATCTCCCTCTTTGAAGGAGAAGCTTGCCGCCTGCAGCACAGGCCGTGTCATCTGCCGGGGGTCATCTGGGGTAATATGTGACTGTGATTCATGCACAGTGCTCTGGGTATATGTGGCAAACCGCTCCCGGTTCCTATAGGACTCTGCCAGGGGCCCCATCTTCTCCAGAACACAGTCCATCTCCTTCCCCACCCCAGCCAACTCTACGCTCAGTGAGTGCAGTCTGCCATCATACAAGGTGTTACTCCCCAGGATTTGCAGTCTTAAGTTTATACAGACAGTCTATCTGCATCTGCAGCATTTCTTTATGGTGGTTCAGCTCCCCCATCCTCCTTACCAGCCCTGGGATCTCCTCCGCCAGCTGCAGCTCAGGTGCACGCGCCGTCTCCTTCACCGGTGGTCTTGCTTTGGACAAAGTCTGAGGCTGTTTTGACCTCAGAGTCCTTCAGCTTTCCCATTCCTGGCTTGATGGTCTCCTCACTGGCTCCAGAGTCTGCACCTGTGATAGTCCTGGAGGCTCCTGGAGACTTTGCTGCAGTTTCCCCTGGGCCATCTCCACAGGCTTCTCAGCATGTTTCATGCTCCCACCACCAGCCTGAGATCTTGTCCGGCCTGAGCACGCCATGTTGGACACCACATGATGCTGCTGCAGGTTCTCCTGCAATGTCTGTCTCTCCAGGGAGGTTCTCCTCTGTCTGTGAGCTGGAGGGGTGAGCTGCACACCTGCTGCATGGGACGAGCTCTGTCCTCCATGCTGGCCACCTTGTCTGATGTTCTTTGTATTTTTTACGTTTCCAACATAACATTCCTTTTCAGACCCATTTGGCTTTCCAGGATTCTGTACAAATTGCGTGGCAGACTGTCTCACCTCAATTTTCTTAGCACATGCGGGCTGTTCCTTCTTTCTTTTCTTTAATCAATTCCATTTCTTCTTGTTTCCTTGTGCTTACAGCACTTCCATCTTGAGAATTTCTTTTGCTCAAAGTTCACTTTGGGATTTGAATCCACCTTTGAAAGAGCCTGGGAATTTACTCCAGTGTAGGCCTAGGAGCCTGGGCATTTCTCAGGGAATTTTCCTGCCCACAGAAGCCACCCCTGGACTTTCTCCAGAACATCAGGAGAGCTCCAACACACAACCTCACCCTTAGGAGGCAGTATTATAGTAGTTATATTCTTATACATAAGAGTAGTATTATAGTAGTTATATTCTTGTACATAGAAAGCAGTATTATAGTAGTTATATTCTTGTACATAGGAGCAGTATTATAGTAGTTATAATCTTGGACATATGAGCAGTATTATAGTAGTTAATTATAAATCTTGGTAGTCATTAATGAGCAGTATTATAGTAGTTATATTCTTGTACATAAGAGCAGTATTATAGTAGTTATATTCCTTGTACATAAGGAGCAGTATTATAGTAGTTATATTCTTGTACATAGAGCAGTATTATAGTAGTTATATTCTTGTACATAGGAGCAGTATTATAGTAGTTATATTCTTGTACATAGGAGCAGTATTATAGTAGTTATATTCTTGTACATAGGAGCAGTATTATAGTAGTTATATTCTTGTACATAGGAGCAGTATTATAGTAGTTATATTCTTGTACATAGGAGCAGTATATAGTAGTATATTCTTGTAAAGAGCAGTATTATAGTAGTTATATTCTTGTACATAGGAGCAGTATTATAGTAGTTATATTCTTGTACATAGGAGCAGTATTATAGTAGTTATATTCTTGTACATAGGAGGCAGTATTATAGTAGTTATATTCTTGTACATAGGAGGCAGTATTATAGTAGTTATATTCTTGTACATAGGAGCAGTATTATAGTAGCTATATTCTTGTACATAGAAAGCAGTATTATAGTAGTTATATTCTTGTTCATAGGAGGCAGTATTATAGTAGTTATATTCTTGTACATAGGAGCAGTATTATAGTAGTTATAATCTTGGACATATGAGCAGTATTATAGTAGTTATATTCTTGTACATAGGAGCAGTATTATAGTAGCTATATTCTTGCACATAGGAGGCAGTATTATAGTAGTTATATTCTTGGACATAGGAGCAGTATTATAGTAGTTATATTCTTGTACATAAGAGCAGCATTATAGTAGTTATATTCTTGTACATAGGAGGCAGTATTAAAGTACTTATATTATTGTACATAGGAGCAGTATTATAGTAGTTATATTCTTGTACATAGGAGCAGTATTATAGTAGTTATATTCTTGTACATAGGAGCAGTATTATAGTAGTTATAGTCTTGTACATAGGAACAGTATTATAGTACTGTAGTTATATTCTTGTACATAGGAGCAGTATTATAGTAGTTATATTATTGTACATAGGAGCAGTATTATAGTAGTTATATTCTTGTACATAGGAACAGTATTATAGTAGTTATATTCTTGTACATAGGAGCAGTATTATAGTAGTTATAGTCTTGTACACAGGAGGCAGTATTATAGTAGTTATAGTCTTGTACATAGGAGCAGTATTATAGTAGTTATATTCTTGTACATAGGAGTAGCATTATAGTAGTTATATTCTTGTACATATGAACAGTATTATAATAGTTATATTCTTGTACATAGGAGCAGTATTATAGTAGTTATATTCTTGTACATAGGAGCAGTATTATAGTAGTTATATTCTTGTACATAGGAGGCAGTATTATAGTAGTTATATTCTTGTACATAGGAGGCAGTATTATAGTAGTTATATTCTTGTACATAGGAGCAGTGTTATAGTAGTTATATTCTTGTACATAGGAGGCAGTATTATAGTAGTTATATTCTTGTACATAGGAGCAGTATTATAGTAGTTATATTCTTGTACATAGCAGGCAATAATATATTAGTTATAATCTTGGACATAGGAGCAGTATTATAGTAGTTATATTCTTGTACATAGCAGGCAATAATATATTAGTTATAATCTTGGACATCGACCGCAGAAGTAACAGTGCCTGCTGTTGTCTCTTGTTGTCTCTTGTTATTATACATTGTATAGGTTGCATCCTTTTTGTCTGGAGTATTTTTTTTTTATTAGCTCCCGCTAATAAATCTGTCTGCAGCAATTTTCCGCTATTTGAATCTCTTGTTCTACATAGTTCATCCTTAAAATTTTGCTGATTTTTTTCAGTGCTTAACTTAAGTAGCTTGGGTGAAATCCATCATTCTATTGTTATACATCTACTCAGTAGTTGCTCTACGTTTAATCCCTTAAGTACGTGGCCTGTTTTGGACTTTAGGATGAAGAAATTGTTTGGAGTTTTTTTTTTCATCTCCACATTTCAAAAGTCCTTTTTTAACTTAACTGATAACTTAGCTATAGGAGGGCTTTTTTGTTTTTGAGAGACAAGTAATAAATTTTTTGAATGTCCCATTTTTTGGTACATCCATTGTATTATCTAGCTTTTATATATTTGGGGGGAATGAAAGTATGAAAAAAGCACAGCAATTCTGCCATTTTGGGGGTTTTGATTTTACAGCTTTCACTGCAAGGTCTGAGTGACATGATAACTTTATTCTGTGTGTCAGTACAATTACATCATTGCCAAATTTATATTATTTATTAAATTTTTTCTTCTTTTGTGCAATAAAAACTTTTTTAAAGGGAGTCTGCTGATGCCAGTGCCCAAAGCGAACCAGAATGAAAAGGGGAGGGCTGCTTTAGCTGCTCATATCTTGGAAGTGGTAGAAGTTAGAAAAATGGTTCTAACTTTCTTTAAAAGCTGTCATTCCAACCTTTCAAACGATATCAGAATCATAGCATTATATCCAGTATATCACAAGACATCGCTCATAGAATTCGAATCGGGAGAGAAAGCTGTTTTTAGTTTCACTTTCAGCTGGGCACTTGGAAGCTGTTTTCCAGCAGAATAAAAGTGCTTTTTCTGGACATGTAATACAGACACACAGTGCACACAGGTATGTCTGGGATGTGACATATAATACACACACACAGTGCACACAGGTATGTCTGGGATGTGACATATAATACACACACACAGTGCACACAGGTATGTCTGGGATGTGACATGTAATACACACACAGTGCACATAGGTATGTCTGGGATGTGACATGTAATACAGACACACAGTGCACACAGGTATGTCTGGGATGTGACATATAATACACACACAGTGCACACAGGTATGTCTGGGATGTGACATGTAATACAGACACACAGTGCACACAGGTATGTCTGGGATGTGACATGTAATACACACACAGTGCACACAGGTATGTCTGGGATGTGACATGTAATACAGACACACAGTACACACAGGTATGTCTGGGATGTGACATGTAATACAGACACACAGTGCACACAGGTATGTCTGGATGTGACATGTAATACAGGCACACAGTGCACACAGTCTGGGATGTGACATGTAATACAGACACACAGTGCACACAGGTATGTCTGGGATGTGACATGTAATACAGACACACAGTGCACATAGGTATGTCTGGGATGTGACATGTAATACACACACACAGTGCACACAGGTATGTCTGGATGTGACATGTAATACAGACACACAGTGCACACAGGTATGTCTGGGATGTGACATGTAATACAGGCACACAGTGCACACAGGTATGTCTGGGATGTGACATGTAATACCGGCACACAGTGCACACAGGTATTTCTGGGATGTGACATGTAATACAGACACACAGTGCACACAGGTATGTCTGGGATGTGACATGTAATACAGACACACAGTGCACACAGGTATGTCTGGGATGTGACATGTAATACAGACACACAGTGCACACAGGTATGTCTGGGATGTGACATGTAATACACACACAGTGCACACAGGTATGTCTGGGATGTGACATGTAATACAGACACACAGTGCACACAGGTATGTCTGGGATGTGACATATAATACAGACACACAGTGCACACAGGTATGTCTGGGATGTGACATGTAGTACACACACACAGTGCACACAGGTATGTCTGTGATGTGACATGTAATACAGACACACAGTGCACACAGGTATGTCTGGGATGTGACATGTAATACAGACACACAGTGCACACAGGTATGTCTGGGATGTGACATGTAATACAGACACACAGTGCACACAGGTATGTCTGTGATGTGACATGTAATACAGACACACAGTGCACACAGGTATGTCTGGGATGTGACAGTGTACATAACAGACACACAGTTGCACACAGGTATGTCTGGGATGTGACATGTAATACAGACACACAGTGCACACAGGTATGTCTGGGATGTGACATGTAATACAGACACACAGTGCACACAGGTATGTCTGGGATGTGACATGTAATACAGACACACAGTGCACACAGGTATGTCTGGGATGTGACATGTAATACAGACACAGTGCACACAGGTATGTCTGGGATGTGACATGTAATACAGACACACAGTGCACACAGGTATGTCTGGGATGTGACATATAATACAGACACACAGTGCACACAGGTTATGTCTGGGATGTGACATGTAATACAGACACACAGTGCACACAGGTATGTCTGGGATGTGACATGTAATACAGACACACAGTGCACACAGGTATGTCTGGGATGTGACATGTAATACAGACACACAGTGCACACAGGTATGTCTGTGATGTGACATGTAATACAGACACACAGTGCACACAGGTATGTCTGGGATGTGACATGTAATACACACACAGTGCACACAGGTATGTCTGGGATGTGACATGTAATACAGACACACAGTGCACACAAGGTATGTCTGGGATGTGACATGTAATACAGACACACAGTGCACACAGGTATGTCTGGGATGTGACATGTAATACAGCCACACAGTGCACACAGGTATGTCTGGATGTGACATGTAATACAGACACACAGTGCACACAGGTATGTCTGGGATGTGACATGTAATACACACACAGTGCACACAGGTATGTCTGGGATGTGACATGTAATACAGACACACAGTGCACACAGGTATGTCTGGGATGTGACATGTAATACACACACAGTGCACACAGGTATGTCTGGGATGTGACATGTAATACACACACAGTGCACACAGGTATGTCTGGGATGTGACATGTAATACACACACAGTGCACACAGGTATGTCTGGGATGTGACATGTAATACAGACACACAGTGCACACAGGTATGTCTGGGATGTGACATGTAATACAGACACACAGTGCACACAGGTATGTCTGGGATGTGACATGTTAATACACCACACAGTGCACACAGGTATGTCTGGGATGTGACATGTAATACAGACACACAGTGCACACAAGGTATGTCTGGGATGTGACATGTAATACAGACACACAGTGGCACACAGGTATGTCTGGGATGTGACATGTAATACAGACACACAGTGCACACAGGTATGTCTGGGAATGTGACATGTAATACAGACACACAGTGCACACAGGTATGTCTGGGATGTGACATGTAATACAGCACAACAGTGCACACAGGTATGTCTGGGATGTGACATGTAATACAGACACACAGTGCACACAGGTATGTCTGGGATGTGACATGTAATACAACACACAGTGCACACAGGTATGTCTGGGATGTGACATGTAAATACAGACACACAGTGCACACAGGTATGTCTGGGATGTGACATGTAATACAGACACACAGTGCACACAGGTATGTCTGGGATGTGACATGTAATACAGACACACAGTGCACACAGGTATGTCTGGGATGTGACATATAATACAGACACACAGTGCACACAGGTATGTCTGGATGTGACATGTAGTACACACACACAGTGCACACAGGTATGTCTGGTGATGTGACATGTAATACAGACACACAGTGCACACAGGTATGTCTGGGATGTGACATGTAATACAGACACACAGTGCACACAGGTATGTCTGGGATGTGACATGTATACAGACACACAGTGCACACAGGTATGTCTGGGATGTGACATGTAATACAGAACACACAGTGCACACACAGGTATGTCTGGGATGTGACATGTAATACACACCACAGTGCACACAGGTATGTCTGGGTGTGACATGTAATACAGACACACAGTGCACACAGGTATGTCTGTGATGTGACATGTAATACAGACACACAGTGCACACAGGTATGTCTGGGATGTGACATGTAATACAGACACACAGTGCACACAGGTATGTCTGGGATGTGACATGTAATACAGACACACAGTGCACACAGGTATGTCTGGGATGTGACATGTAATACAACACACAGTGCACACAGGTATGTCTGGGATGTGACATGTAATACAGACACACAGTGCACACAGGTATGTCTGGGATGTGACATGTAATACACACACAGTGCACACAGGTATGTCTGGGATGTGACATGTAATACAACACACAGTGCACACAGGTATGTCTGGGATGTGACATGTAATACAGACACACAGTGCACACAGGTATGTCTGGGATGTGACATGTAATACACACACAGTGCACACAGGTATGTCTGGGATGTGACATGTAATACACACACAGTGCACACAGGTATGTCTGGGATGTGACATGTAATACAGACACACAGTGCACACAGGTATGTCTGGGATGTGACATGTAATACAGACACACAACAGTGCACACAGGTATGTCTGGGATGTGACATGTAATACAGACACACAGTGCACACAGTATGTCTGGGATGTGACATGTAATACAGACACACAGTGCACACAGGTATGTCTGGGATGTGACATGTAATACAGACACACAGTGCACACAGGTATGTCTGGGATGTGACATGTAATACACACACAGTGCACACAGGTATGTCTGGGATGTGACATGTAATACAGACACACAGTGCACACAGGTATGTCTGGGATGTGACATGTAATACAGACACACAGTGCACACAGGTATGTCTGGGATGTGACATGTAATACAGACACACAGTGCACACAGGTATGTCTGGGATGTGACATGTAATACAGACACACAGTGCACACAGGTATGTCTGGGATGTGACATGTAATACAGACACACAGTGCACACAGGTATGTCTGGGATGTGACATGTAATACACACACAGTGCACACAGGTATGTCTGGGATGTGACATGTAAACAGACACACAGTGCACACAGGTATGTCTGGGATGTGACATGTAATACAGACACACAGTGCACACAGGTATGTCTGGGATGTGACATGTAATACAGACACACAGTGCACACAGGTATTCTGGGATGTGACATGTAATACAGACACACAGTGCACACAGGTATGTCTGGGATGTGACATGTAATACAGACACACAGTGCACACAGGTATGTCTGGGATGTGACATGTAATACAGACACAGTGCACACAGGTATGTCTGGGATGTGACATGTAATACAGACACACAGTGCACACAGGTATGTCTGGGATGTGACATGTAATACAGACACACAGTGCACACAGGTATGTCTGGGATGTGACATGTAATACAGACACACAGTGCACACAGGTATGTCTGGGATGTGACATGTAATACAGACACACAGTGCACACAGGTATGTCTGGGATATGACATGTTAATAACAGACACACATGTGCACACAGGTATGTCTGGGATGTGACATGTAATACAGACACAGTGCACACAGGTATGTTCTGGGATGTGACATGTAATAAGACACACAGTGCACACAGGTATGTCTGGGATGTGACATATAATACAGACCACACAGTGCACACAGGTATGTCTGGGATGTGACATGTAGTACACACACACAGTGCACACAGGTATGTCTGTGATGTGACATGTAATACAGACACACAGTGCACACAGGTATGTCTGGGATGTGACATGTAATACAGACACACAGTGCACATAGGTATGTCTGGGATGTGACATGTAATACAGACACACAGTGCACACAGGTATGTCTGGGATGTGACATGTAATACAGACAACACAGTGCACACAGGTATGTCTGGGATGTGACATGTAATACACACACAGTGCACACTGGTATGTCTGGGATGTGACATGTAATACAGACACACAGTGCACACAGGTATGTCTGGGAATGTGACATGTAATACAGGACAACACAGTGCACACACGTATGTCTGGGAGTGACATGTAATACAGACACACAGTGCACACAGTATGTCTTGGGATGTGACATGTAGTACACACACACAGTGCCACACAGGTATGTCTGGGATGTGACATGTAATACAGACACAGTGCAACACAGGTATGTCTGGGATGTGACATGTAATACAGACACACAGTGCACACAAGTATGTCTGGGATGTGACATGTAATACAGACACACAGTGGCACACAGGTATGTCTGGGATGTGACATGTAATACAACACACAGTGCACACAGGTATGTCTGGGATGTGACATGTAATACAGACACACAGTGCACACAGGTATGTCTGGGTGTGACATGTAATACAGACACATAGTGCACACAGGTATGTCTGTGATGTGACATGTAATACAGACACACAGTGCACACAGGTATGTCTGGGATGTGACATGTAATACACACACAGTGCACACAGGTATGTCTGGGATGTGACATGTAATACAGACACACAGTGCACACAGGTATGTCTGGGATGTGACATGTAATACAGACACACAGTGCACACAGGTATGTCTGGGATGTGACATGTAATACAGACACACAGTGCCACACAGGTATGTCTGGGATGTGACATGTAGTACACACACACAGTGCACACAGGTATGTCTGGGATGTGACATGTAATACAGGACACCAGTGCACACAGGTATGTCTGGGATGTGACATTGTAATACAGACACAAGTGCACACAAGTATGTCTGGGATGTGACATGTAATACAGAACACACTAGTGCACACAGGTATGTCTGGGATGTGACATGTAATACAGACACACAGTGCACACAGGTATGTCTGGGATGTGACATGTAATAACACACACAGTGCACACAGGTATGTCTGGGATGTGACATGTAATACAGACACACAGTGCACACAGGTATGTCTGGGATGTGACATGTA
The DNA here is from genome assembly GCA_900303285.1 of Rhinella marina. Classification (NCBI taxonomy): domain Eukaryota; kingdom Metazoa; phylum Chordata; class Amphibia; order Anura; family Bufonidae; genus Rhinella; species Rhinella marina. Next base: position 238,071 of record ONZH01023917.1, on the reverse strand, counting down.
ATACAGACACAGTGCACACAGGTATGTCTGGGATGTGACATGTAATACAGACACACAGTGCACACAGGTATGTCTGAGATGTGTCTGCAATTTTCTGTGGGGCGCTGCTGTTTTTTGTGTTAATTCTGAATGGTAGCGAAATGGTGCAGCAGGGTCCAAATAAAGTGCAGTCACTTAAAATAGATGCCAGAAGAGCAGCAGAGATGGTTGGACCAGTGTTCATCCCTTATATACACCCTGTATACATACAAGGTATAGGGAAGGTAGCTGTTTCAGTCTTTTGCCATAGCAGCAGGGGTCACATACCCTATAAAAGCAAAGATAGAGCAGTAAGCAGCAGGACCGCTATCCCTATTCCAACCTGCACCTTTCGAGATACTTCTTGAGCGTCACTCGTGCTGCCCCACACAAGCCCACCACCTTAGACAACTACTAAGCATCACAGATGCGATGAAGGACTGGCTAATACACTGAATATGGGTGGAGAGCACTCTGCATTATATTATTGCTAGGATGCTATAGACACTGTTGTAGCATCTCTGGCAGTTTGTATAGATGCCGCACACATTAAAGAGTCTTGTGATTATGGTGCCTCTGACAGTTCACGGAGATGCTGTATCACACACTAACAGAGCCTACAGCCATATAAATGAAATATGTTACTTAATCCATTCAACGCTTGCCAAAGCTAAGAAGATACCTACAGGGCATTCGAAACGTCTTCAGACATTTTCACTTTAATCTTCCGTTGACATAAATATTTAGCCCCTTATTCAGGACTTGGTTGAAGCCCCTTTGGCAGTGATTACAGCCTCCAGTCTTCTTGGGGATGAGGCCACAAGGTTTCCACACCTGGATTTGGGGTTGTTCTACCATTCTTCTCTAGATCCTCTGAAGCTCTGTCAGGTTGGATGGGGGCAGTCAGTGGACGGCCATTTTCAGGTCTCTCCAGGGATATTCTATTTGGTTCAGGGCTTTGGCGGAACCACTCAAAGTTATTCTCAGAGTTGTCCCTGAGTCTTTTGTAATGTTCTCTAGGTGCTTAGGATCATTGTCTTGTTGGAAGGTTAACCTTCAGCCCAGTCTGAGGTCTAGAGAATAGTGGATCAGGTTTTCATTAAGGCTATCTCTAGTCTGTACTTTGCTGCATTCAGCTTTCCCTCCACCCTGACCAGTCTGCCTATCTCAGCCACTGAAGAATACCGCCACAGCTTGATGCTGCCACCATCATACTCCACTGTAGGGATGGTATTGGGCATCCAAATATGAAGCTAAAGCACCATTTACACAACCGTATGTATTTTTTGCAAAAAATATGGATGACTTCCGTGTGACATTTGCAGACCCATTGTAACAATGTCTATTCTTGCCCACAAAACGGACAAGAATAGGACATATATCTTTTCTGCAGGACTGCGGAATGGACATACGGATGTGGACAGTACACAATGTGCTGTCCCCATTTTTGTGGCCCTATTGCAATGAATGGGTCTCCATCCAATCTGCAAAAAATTTAGATTTGGACCAAAAATACGGTGGGGCCTTAGAATTGAGGCCAAAAAGTTCAATTTTGGTGTCATCCGACCAGAGAATCTTGTTTCTCATGGTCAGAGAGTCCTTTAGGTGATTTTTTGCAAACTTTCATGTGCCTTTTTTCTGAGGAGAGGCTTCTTGCTGGCCACTCTGCCATAAAGCTCAGATAGGTGAGGGTGAACTTCTGGAAGGTTCTCCTATCTGCAAACAGGATCTGTGGAGCTCAGCCAGAGTGAGCATTGGGTTCTTGGTCACCTCTCTTACCAAGGCCCTTCTCCCCCAATTACTTTGTTTAGAGGGGTGGCCAGCTCTAGGAAGAGTCCTGGTTGTTCCAAAATTCGTCCATTTAAGAACTATGGAGACCAATGTGCAGCAAAAATTTTTGTATCCTTTTCAGATCTCTGCCTCCACACAATCCTGTCTCTGAGCTCTACAGGCAGTTCTTTTCTCCTCATGGCTTTGTTTTTGCTCTGATCTGCATTGTCCGCTGTGAGACCTTATATAGTTAGGGCTGTGTCTCTCCAAATCATTTCCAATTACCTGAATTTACCACGGGTGACTCCATGCAAGGTATAGAAACATCTCAAAGATGATCCAGAGAAATGGTAGGCCCCCAGAGTGTCAAGTGTCGTAAGAAAGGGTCTGAATGCTTTATATCCATGTGCAATTTTACTTTTTCCTTTTTAATAAATTTTCAAACATTGCTAAAATTCAGTTTTCACATTCTCATTATAGGGTATTGAGTGCAGATCGATGGGAAAAAAAAACTTTTTTTTTATTTTAGCATAAGTCTGGAACATAAAAAAATGTGAAAAAGCGAAAGGGTCTGAAGACTTTCCAAATACATTGTATGCCTACTGCTACCGTATTTTTGTCTTTTCGTATTTATCAGATAAGAAACTACATCGTTATTGACTGTCCCAGAAGCTGTGAAAAACCCCTACTGTCAAACCTCACATCAGATATCACAAACTCATCTATACAAATTAGTGGTAATACAATATTGATTCATTTGGGGATATAAGACCAATAGTAAAAGGAGAATATCCAGGAGCATAGTGGAAGAAAGTTAGTAGATCTTTCCTGGTATGTTAAAGTGTCTCAACAATCAGATAATATAAAAAAAAAATTTCAGAAGTCTTCTTCTGCAAGTTCAAACCCCACTTACATAGTTTCAATCAAAGTACACATAAGCAATGTGAACATTAATTCCTGAATCCTGATTTTTTTAACGTGCCTCAGCCATATTGTATTTCCAGTCTCCACTTCTTTTCGGTGAGGGAACCCTATGTTTCTGGTTTCCCCTCTGTGTTTCATCCACCAAAGTAGCTTATTTTATACAGTATATCGCTGACATGTTCACAGATCCTCCGGCAAAAAGCTTTCCTCACATAATTTGCTGGACAAGCACACGTCAGTGGATATACAATACACATGGTGGAACAGTTGATGAAGTCTCTAATTTCATAATGGGTTTGTTTGATACTACTTACCAAGCTATCCCCTTGTGTGTAGTCACAGGCCGTGCAGTGACCACATCTGAAAGTACCTTTCATTTTATGTCCATGGCAGGTATTTTTTCGCGGACCACTCGAAAGATAAATGTGTACAAGAGGGTTTTTTCCTCTTCTGTAAGTAATTGGTCTTCTTGTAGGAATTTCGCAATGTCCTTATTAGAGATGAGCGAATCTATTCGCCGCTTCGTATATTCGTTGCGAATCTTCGTTATTTCACACTCCGAATCGAATCCAAATCTTTTCAGGTTCGCTTCGTACAAATCTTCTTAAATCTTTGTACGCTAACGCTACGTACGCATCATATAATTTGTACCCTAACGCTACGTACGCATCATGATAATTTGTACGCTAATGCTACGCATCTGATAATTTGTACGCTAATGCGTACATATTCCGTTCAGTAGCGTACTTTTACTGTATGTTCATTATTTGTGCGGGCCTAGCGTCGTGCGTGCATATGACATAACTGCAAAACAATAATACGCTAAAGCTTCGTACGCACTTTGTACGCTCAAGCGTACATATTTGCGGGAATGTTCACAGAATACGAATATTTTTCAACGCAACTTAGACCGAAGCGAATCTTATCTGAGGTGAATCTTTTTAAAAATTCTGCGAATTCTTTGAAGGTTCGCTCATCTCTAGTCCTTATCCTTCTCCGTGTACCCCAGTAGGTGCTTAAGATTTCCCTAACCTCCTTGTGTCTCACATCAAATGTTCCAATGATGCAAGTTAGTTCGGTACTCTCAGAGGGCACTCTTTCAGGACTATAAAATTATGTCCCTCGGTAAATGGTGAGGGAAACTCGAGTCCTGAATTCACTCACTTTATGTTTGAACTCAGCCATGGTATCACAGTTCCTTCCTTAGGCTACTTTCACACCAGTGTTTTTGCTGGATCCCTCATGGATCAGCAAAAACGCTTCCGTCATGACAATACAACCGTCTGCATTCATTATGAACGGATCCGGTTGTATTATCTTTTAAATAGCCAACACGGATCCGTCATGAACACCATTGAAAGTCAATGGGGGACGGATCCGTTTTCTATTGTGTCTGAGAAAACGGATCTGTCCCCATTGACTTGCATTGTGAGTCATGACGGATCCGTTTGGCTCCTCTTCGTCATGCGGACACTAAGCAGTGTTTTAGTGTCCGCCTCCAAAACGGAATGCTGACTGAACTGAAGCAAAACTGATGCATTCTGAACGGATCCTTTTCCATTCAGAATGCATTAGGACAAAACTGATCGGTCTTGGAAGCGTTTTTGCAGATCCATGACGGATCCTCCAAAAACGCTGGACGCTGGTGTGAAAGTAGCCTTACATGGATATACCTCTTTTAAGTGGCAATGGTTGATAACTGCCTCATTGAAGTAAATTATATGTGGCAGTATCTTTCTGGTGGTACTGCTATTTGGTTCCTTTTTGATCAAGAAGTTGATAAATGTAATGGTGGTATCGTGGATATCACTAGCGAACGGGGTCCCAACATATTAAGAACACTCAGAAATTCAGAAACAGACAACGTCTAAACGTCTACAAGATTAAAGCATCATCTATAAATCGAAGCCACGGATCTATATGGACTGTCCAAGGGGCTACTCTCTTAGAGAACTCAAATTTATCCTCCTACCAGCTAAAATACAGGTTAGCGTTTGAAGGAGGGCAGTTGCTCCCCATCACAGTACCTTGGCTCTAGTGCAAGAATTTGCCCTCAAATACAAATAAGTTACGAGTGAGTACAAAGTTTTTGGAGGACAAGGACAAATTGATTGTCCTCTAGTTCCCAGCCGTACATTCCTTATCATGGGGAATGGAGGAATATGGATACTCAACATCCAGGCTCACTAGAAATGTCTAGTGTAACATCCTCAAGTTTAATGAGAACATTCATGGTGTCCCTGACTTATCATGGCAAGGGCACCACAAATGGCCTCTGCAGTAGGGTATATGTTGAGGCAGGGACACATTAATACCGGGAGGCATCTCCCCTTGCTGTGATACAGGCTGCCACTCTGGCATGGTGACGGTCATACAGATGCTGGATGTCCTTCTGTGGTCATTCCAAGCTCTTTCAACTTTGACTCATGTGTTGCATATGAGATCTGTCACCCCATCCAGTCCCATAAATTCTCAATATGGGAGAGATCTGGTGATGGAGCTGACCAAGGAAGTTGCCCTGAAGAGCACGTTGTGTAGAGCAGGCTTAGTCCTAGGCTTGATAGACATCTTGTTAGAACACCCCATCTCCTAAATGAGTCCAAAAGACAGTAGGTTTGGTTCCATAATGTCCTGAACATACCGAAGACAGTGTTCCCTCCACTAATACCTGATGTGAATAGCAATGGCTACATTTTTTATAGGCACTTTGCTCCATGATGGTAATGTTGTCTGTCTTGTCAGAAGGTTTAATGACTACAGAGGGGTCATTGCTTAATGAACAGTGTTATTATCTGCTCATGGGTTAGATTTTACTCATATATCCTCCTATTATCCAACTGCCTTTATTTTTTGGTGCCCATTCCCACAAACAGGCAGGGGTGCACTACCAATGAGGCCAGGTGAGGCCATTGCCTCGGGCAGCACCAGGTAGGGGCAAGAGGGGGGCAGCCTAAGGCCCATCGGCAATGAGCTCTTCCATTGTGGAAATGCTCATCTCTACATATTCAACTGCATCGTGTACTCAGGACAGAAATGCTGTGATGGGGCACGGGAGCAATGTCTCCCTGGCCCTCAGTTACTCTAATAGACTTTAGTCCTAGTTCCTGTAGCCTGTTAGAGGCCGGTGTCATCATTATCGTACTGCCTGAGCCGGGCTGCATAGAGCTCAGGGCACAGACTAGAAGAGGTCCGTGTCTTGCACTGTATCGCTGACAGCAGAATGGAGGTAAGTATTCAAATTTATTATTTTTATTTGACAGCATACTGTTTGGGCCACGAATGGGATGGGGGTCATTATTTTGTAACTGGAGAGAGCACTATGGGGACATTGCGGCTGTAAACAGGAGCATTTTTGTACTGGCACACGTTATAAGGAGGCCATTATCGGGACATCGTTCTACGGGGGGCACTAAAAGGGGGTCGTTTTTTTGTACTGACACATATGGGAGCATTATTTTACTGGCACACATTGTAAGAGGGAATTATTTTACTGGCAAACATTATAAGGGGTCATTTTTTGTACTGACACACATTATAGGGGGCATTTTTTGTACAGGCACACATTACAGGGGGAATTATTACTACTGGGAGCACTGTGGGGGCATTATTACTACTGGGAGCACTGTGGGGGCATTATTACTATTGGGTGCACTTTTGGGGGGACTGTTACATTGGGAGGAACCCTGGCACAGTATGAGTTTAGCACAATTATTTTTGGAGGACAGTATGTGTACAGCACCATAATTTTCAGGGACACTATTTGCTAAGCACAGTTATTTTTTAGTAGTAATTATTAAGAGGGTACTATCTGTGGGGTACTGGTATTTTCAGTGGGGCTGTTTCTGCAGTATAGTATTGGACAGCACAGTATTGGGGGTGGCAGAATGGGGTGTTTTAGAAAGTGGGGTGAAGGATGGAAAAGTAAGGCTACTTTCACACTTGCATTATTAATTCCGGTACTGAGATCCGGCAGAGGATCTCAATACCGGAATTAAACGGATCCGTTTTGGTTTTGCACATCAGGATGCATCCGTTCTGTTAGGATGCGGTTGTGTGAAATAAAAACTGGAAAAAAAAAACGGATCAGGCACTAAATACATTGAAAGTCAATGGGTGACGGATCCGTTTTTTTAGTCTCTTAAAAAACGGATCCGTCACCATTGACTTACATTGGTTTCAGTGTCGGATCCGTTTTTTTTCCCGTTTTCAGCTTGCTGCGGTTTTGTGTCTGGTCACAAAACTGAAAGCTGCCGGAACTGAAGACATCCTGATGCATCCTAAACGGATCTCTTTCCATGGAGGCACATTACACTTCCTGTACTAACTAAAAACATAACTTAAACCTAAAAATAAAGAAATACACACCATTCTTGGATGAAATGGCCACAATGCTTTATTAAGAGTTACCAAATAAATTACCATAGAATAAATAAAAAAGTTAAATAATTTAGAATAAATAATTAATAATTTAACCCATAAAAATACCAGCTCAATAAACCATTACACCACAATCCACTCAGCAATAGCTGAGTGATGCATCCCACTAATAAAGCATGCGACAACAAATTTATTATAAAACTTGGGGAGGGCAGGTTGGCGCAGCTCAGGTCCTCTTCAAACTGGCATCTCAGCACAGCCAGATGCCGCATTTTAAACAGTCCAGCTTCCCGCCACCAGGAGCGACAGCGAATCAATATCCAGGATTTCTCCCCCAGCAACCGTGACAACCAATCAGGATGGACCCAACTCTTCAGTCAAGCTCTGCTTCAAACCAGCTGGAACCGGTTTTTCTTCTTCCAATCCTGAGGTAGATTTACCTGATAATAAAAGAAAGGGGGGGGGGGTAGAGAAACAGCCAAAAAATACCCAAAACTGACCTAAATTAAAATAAAGTGTATGTGCCCCCATGTGTCCCCCAAGCTAAACGCTCTGGGGGGCCTAAACATTCAGAATGCATGGGGACAAAATGGAACCGTTTTTTTCCCGGTATTGAGATCCTCTGCCGGATCTCAATACCGGAAAACCACAACGCAACTGTGAAAGTAGCCTTAGAAACTAAGATGTCTGTTTGTTAAACTCTGCAGATGCAGACAAGAGATGGCTGAAGGAAATCATCATGGTGGTCTGGTCAGAATGGAGAAGATTTAGAAAGAGAGGGTCTACTTCAGAGGATGTAAGAGGTACAGTATGTGGCGCTGTATTATCCTGTATGTTTTGTAGCGCTGTATGTAATGTTTTCCAAGTATGTTTTTAATGGTAGGGCTGGAGGGAAGGGGTTAGATTGAGAAATTGGCGCCGTTTCAGTTTTTGCCTCAGGCAGCAGAAAGGCTGGGTACACCCCACAAACAGGTCAAGGTCAGAAAAATCCTCCATAAGTGGTCATTTTTTTTACTATCCATGTTCATATCTGATGCAGTTTGTTTATCAGATGTTTAGCTAATAGTAGCAGGCATCGGTATCTTCTTAACTTTGCCAAGTGTTGAATGAATTAAGTAACATATTTCATTCGTATGGCTGCAGGCTCTGTTAGTGCAGGATACGGCGTCTCAGTTTACTGACGCTATAGCCACAAGCCTCTTTACTGTATAAGTAGCGTCTCAAAAAACCGCCAGAGACGCTGCAGTGGCGTCTATAGTTTCCTAGATAATATAATGTGGAGTGCCCTCCACCCACATTCAGTAAATTAGCTGGTCCTCTATCAGATCGCAGTGGCACTATTTTAGTCAGTCATTTTCTTGAGCAGTCAGCAGATTAGTCAATAGTAATCAGCAGTCAATACAATCTCCTCACTATGGTGCACTAGGGCTGGCGTGAGGGCTGCCTCAGTGTATGCTACACTTATCCCAATTATCATCGTTGGGATCACCCCCATAGAGCTATTTGGTTCCTAGTCAAAATAAACTGACTTTTACTAGATTGCAGAGTTATTGCTCATTCTTGGTCTCTGGATCCATGTGAGGTACAGGGCAGGTTCTAGGTTTGTTAGAAAGGTATTGTCATGTCCTATATGATGTCTGATTTTTATTTTAATTATTGATTGGATAACTGTTGTTGATGTTTTTTGCATATTTCGTGTCCTTATTTCATACCTCCCAACCATCCAGAATCCAGCGGGACAGTCCCATATTTCGAAGGCTGTCCTGAATTCCCAGGACGGCTAAGGTATGTCTTGCTTTCAACTGTATCTGTATCCTTAGGACACAATGACAGTTGAATGCAATGGTGATACAGGATGGTCTGTGCACTCTTGTGGTCTGACACCTGCTGCTGGGGAGAGTATGACGTACTGTATTCACTGGGAGACTGGGGCTAGGTGAGTGTTATTTTTTAATTTTATCAATAATACAGGCTTCAGTAAGGGGGCATGCTGCTATGTATGAGGAACGAGGGGGGCATGTCTACTGTATGGGGGAACTAAGGGATCTTTCTACTTTGTGCAGATACTAGGGGGCATAACTACTGTGTGGGGGCACCAAGAGAGCATTCTTACTGTGTGGGTACAATCAGGGGCATATATACTGTGTGGGGGCAATCAGGGGGCATATCTACTGTGTGGGGGGCAATCTGGGGGCATAACTACTGTGTGGGGGCACCAAGAGAGCATTCTACTGTGTGGGGGAACTAAAGGGGCATTCTACTGTGTGGTGCAATCAGGGGCATCTCTACTGTGTGGGGGCAATCAGGGGCATCTCTACTGTGGTGGGGGCAATCAGGGATGTCTCTACTGTGTGGGGTCAATCAGGGGGCATATATACTGTGTGGGGGAACTAAGGGATCATTCTACTTTGTGCAGATACTAAGGGGGCATAACTACTGTGTGGGACACCAAGAGAGCATTCCGGGGAACTAAGGGCATTCTACTGTGTGGTGCAATCAGGGGCATCTCTACTGTGTGGGGGCAATCAGGGGCATCTCTACTGTGTGGGGGCAATCAGGGGGCATCTCTACTGTGCAGGGGAACTAAGGGATCATTCTACTTTGTGCAGATACTAAGGGGGCATAACTACTGTGTGGAGGCACCAAAGAGAGGATTCTACTGTGTGGGGGAACTAAGGGGGCATTCTACTGTGTGAGGGCAATCAGGGGGCATATCTACTGTGTAGAGATGAGCGAATCTATTCATCGATTCGTTGATTCGTATCGAATCTTGGAAATTTTCAGCTGCGAAGCGAATCCAAATATTAGGTGATTCGCTTCGGCTTTGTACGCATTCGCTACGTAGTTGCCCTATAAATTATACGCTATTGCGTACGAATTCAATTCATTAGCGAACTTTTACTGTTAGTTCGTTTATCGTGCGCAAAAGCCCAGGAAGAAAGCTGTCACCTGACCTAGTGAGCAGGGCTTGCTCTGATTGGCTCAGGCTCGGTAAGCCAGTGACGCATCACTTCTGCTGCGACTGCTGAGACGAGTAGAAGCACTGTGCGTGAAGTTCTGAGACTCTGAGACCTGTTCAATCCATATTACAGATATCAGGGATACTGCAGGGCAAGTGCAGGGCCAGTTCAGGGCTAGTAATTAATCAAGCAGCGAGAGAGAGACAGGGAGAGACAGGGACAAAGACCAGCTGCAGGGCCACAGAGTGAGTTGAAAAATGTCTGGAATGGATAAGCAAAAGGGGTCCAGTTCCAGCCAGACCTCGAGCTCTTAAAAAAAGGAGACGATGGCACAGGGCAGAAGTGCCAAAGGACCTGTAGCCGGAGCATCTACTAGTAGTATTCACAATACTTGGCCGTTGTTCCACCAGGCGCAATAGAGTGCAAAATTGTAGTGGAGGAGAAAGTGGATGAGGTAGGAGAATGGATGGCACGCTCATCTGAGTTTCAGCAGGATGATCTGCTGTCATCTGCTGATACAGTATCCATATGTAGCCAGGGGTTAGACTCAGAGCGTTCCTCCTGCTCCACCATTCCTCTGCAGCAAAGCCCGTCATTTTCGTACGCAATTTGTACGCTTATGCGTACGTATTCAAAGAGGTTGCGTACCTTTTTACCTGAACGTTCATTATTAGTGCGTGAATGTTCGCTAAAAGCCATATAATTACGTATATTTTGTACGCAAATTCAACTAATCTATTCGTCGAATATACGAATCTTAGGAAAAGTTTGGCGAATGTTCGGCGAATAAAATTTTGCATGATTCGCTCATCTCTACTACTGTGTGGGGCCATCAGGGGGCATATCTACTGTGTGGGGGAACTAAGGGCTCATTCTACTTTGTGCAGATACTAAGGGGGCATACTTTGTTGGGGGTATAAAAGAGCATTCTACTGTGTGGGGACAATCAAGAGTCATATCTACTGTGTGGGGTACCATCAGGGGCATATCTACTCTGTGGGGGCAATCAGGGGGCATATCTACTTTGTGTGGGGGCAATCAGGGGGCATATCTACTTTGTGTGGGGCAATCATGGGGCATATCTACTGTGTGGGTACCATCAGGGGGCATATCTACTGTGTGGGTTCAATCAGGGGGAATATCTACTGTATGGGTACTATCAGGGGGCATATCTACTGTGTGGGTGCCATCAGGGGGCATATCTACTGTGTGGGTACCATCAGGGGGCATATCTATTGTGTGGGTACAATCAGGGGGCATATCTACTGTGTGGGTTCAATCAGGGGGCATATCTACTGTGTGGGTACCAATCAGGGGACATATCTACTGTGTGGGTACCATCAGGGGACATATATACTGTGTGGGGTACCATCAGGGGGCATATCTACTGTGTGGGTACCATCAGGGGACATATCTACTGCGTGGGTTCAATCAGGGGGCATATCTACTGTGTGGGTTCAATCAGGGTGAATATCTACTATGTGGGGTATCTACTGTGTGGGGGCATCAGGGGGCATATCTACTGTGTGGGGTACCATCAGGGGGCATATCTACTGTGTGGGTACCATCAGGGGGATATCTACTGTGTGGGGTTCAATCAGGGTGAATATCTACTGTGTGGGGGCAATCAGGGGACATATCCTACTGTGTGGGTACAATGCAGGGGACATATCTACTGCGTGGGTTCAATCAGGGGCATATCTACTGTGTGGGGTACCATCAGGGGGAATATCTACTGTGTGGGGGCAATCAGGGGGCATATCTACTGTGTGGGTACCATCAGGGGGCATATCTACTGTGTGGGTACCATCAGGGGGCATATCTACTGTGTGGGTTCAATCAGGGTGAATATCTACTGTGTGGGGCAATCAGGGGGCATATCTACTGTGTGGGTACCATCAGGGGGCATATCTACTGTGTGGGTACATCAGGGGACATATATACTGTGTGGGTACAATCAGGGGTAATATCTACTGTGTGGGGGCAATCAGGGGGCATATCTACTGTGTGGGTACCATCAGGGGGCATATCTACTGTGTGGGTACAATCAGGGGACATATATACTGTGTGGGTACCATCAGGGGACATATCTACTGTGTGGGTACAATCAGGGGACATATATACTGTGTGGGGGCACTAATGGGGAATATGTACTGTGAAGTGGGCACTAAGGTGGCATAATTACTCTATGGGGGCTGGGTGGGAATGGGTGTGTATAGGCAGACATTGGGCGGAGTCAGAGATGTGCCTTAATGTAAAAAAAAAATTGCTGATAATGTCCCTCCTTGGCCTTTTTAAACGTTGGCAATTTACATTTTAAAAAATTGTAAGATCCTGCAGTTTTCACACTGGCCACTAGGCGTACTGGGAAACTAGATGGGGAAATCATGCATGCGGCCGTGTTTTAGATTCGCAAATCACGGATTTGCAAAACACGGATTCCAGATGTGAGTATCCTGCCTTTTATTTGTCTGTATTTGGAGCAATAAAGGAATGGAGATCTGAACTAAAGAAACATGTTAAACCAGCCCATGTAATTAAAAATGTAGTACAGCTACTGAGTTAGGGCTCATGCACACACTGTATCCGTTTTGCGGACCCGCAGATCCCGCCCGTGTGCATGCTGCCATTTTCTTTTTCACTTCAATAGAAAAGTCCTATTCTTGTCCTCAAAACAGACAAGAATAGGACGTATCTTTTTTGTGGGGCTGCGGAACGGTCTTGTGGCCCCATTGAAATGAATGGATCTGCATCTGATCTGCAGAAAATACGGATTGGATGCGGACCAAACATATGGTCGTGGGCTTGAGCCCTACGTTTGTGTACAGGGTGGGGAACAGGTGTAGAGGATGCTGGAAAAGCTCCTTAATTATTAAGGCTACGTGCACACGACCGTGCTGTGTTTTGTGGTCCGCAAATTGCAGACCCGCAAAACACGCCGTGTGCGTTCTGCAATTTGTGGCCCTCCCATTATAGAAATGACTATTCTTGTCCGCAAAACGGGCAAAAATAGGACACGATCTATTTTCTCGTGGGGCCACGGAACGGTGTGCTGTCCGCATATTTTGCTGCCCCATTGAAGTGAATGGGTCCGCCTCAGAGCCCAAAGAACGGTTGTGTGAATGAGGCTCTAAGACATCAGAAGATAATGAACAATATTTGGGTGGGGAAGGGGTTCCTACGCAAGGGGCAGCACATAGTGACTGCCAGAAACTTGGAATCCATTTCACAACCGCAGACGTACATATCGGCGCGGATTAATACGTCTATTCTGCGCTTCTCAGTGTTTATTATTTTTACCATCAATATTATGGTTAATAAAATAATAATAATAATAATAATAATAATAATAATAATAATAATAATAATAATATAATAATAACAATAATAATAATATAATAATAACAATAATAATAATATAATAATAAAAAAATAATTCTGCATCATGATACGACTCGCTGTGTGTCAATTCCACAATGTCATATCCTCTACACCTAAAAAATTTTAAAAATTCAACAAATTCCCCCCCCCCCCCCAATAAATTGCAAATCTAAGAAGGATTTATTATTTCTGCTGTCAGCTGAAATAAATCCTTGCAGGAGACAGCGCCTGCCTCGTGTCAGAGCAACAGGGCACACTGCTGTAATCCTGGAGCTGTGTCCTTGGGCAGATGCACAGTATGACCTTGGCTATGTGCAGACACGAGACCCTCCGCAATCAGCCCTGTGATCAGGGAGAGGGAAGGCGGCTGCAGCTCAGCTCTGTGCACTGATTGTCAGCAGAGTGTGTGCAGCTCCTTCCAGCTCATCACTGCAGAGGCTGGCACATTTGATGCTGCTGCCAGGGCACAGACATGAGGGAGATCTGATGCTGCTGCTGCTGCTGCTGGGGTCCAGGCATGAGAGGGTTCTGCTGGGCTCCTCTTGCTCCATGAGCCTCTCACAGTCACCGGGAACATCAGCCTCATCATGGAGAACATAATTACCAGCAGAGGCTTCTGAGAGGGGAGGAGAACCAGACACAGAGAAGGGGAGGGGGGCTGCGAGAGACCTGCCACTTCTGCACCCCTCTAGAGCGCAGATCAAGGGGGGGAACGCCATGCCTCTACCCACGTCCTGGGCTTTTGTAAACTTTACCCTGGAAGCTGCACAATGGGGTACCTTGTCCTCTGGATGGTAGAGCTACGGGGGGCTGGGCAAGGGGCTTGTCATGCTTTCACTGTGAATAACAAGGACATCTTCTTCCCCGCAGTCCTGCAATAAATAAGCAGCTTCGGAGACATCACGGTCCCTGGGGTGGTGGTTTTTGGGGGTTGCCCTGGTCATGGGGTATGCAGACCCCTCATCCAGCAGGGACCTGCTGGGGAATAGAACTTTATTTTTTATATTCATCTGCGCCTTTGCCCTGGTGACCTTGCTGCAAGAGATCCTGTATGGAGGGAACTACATCAAGAGGTAAGTGGCATTAACCCCTTCCTCCACAGCCAGCCCTACGGTGTGGAAAGCCGTCGCTGATAACGCCGGTGACTTTGGGCAAGGTGATCCGTTTAACCTTTTCCCTGACTCTCAACTCTGCACCGTTCGCAGTCGGTGCGTTGGTGAATATCTCTGCACCGCTCTGCCCTGGCACAGGAGGGGTTAACTGGAAAGGACTCATGCTGCCAGCGTCTGTCGCATGTGTAAGTGTATCTGTGTGTCTGTGTCCTGTTATGGTAACATGCTGGGGACAATGTATCCAGCGTGACATAAGTGTGAAGAGCTCATAGAATGGAAATGAAGTTTTTTAGACTGACGGCACCAAGTTGTGCCAAATGCCCGGGGAAGGCGAGGGCATGGGGTTCATCCAGACTGACCCCCCTGATGGTGTAATATCATCTTGTGCTGGTTCACTGCCCTCTCTTTATGTGGTCTGAAAAGCTTGCAATCGCATAGGGTTTCCTCCACGCTTTAATTATAGTGCAAACTGTATGTTCTGTACCTAGGGCTCATAATGGGTCGGCGCTGTGAGAGTGGGTGGCACTGCCACTTTGTACGGAACGGCGGCTATAATTACAGCGAGTGCCTGTAACGTTTTCTATACCATCACGTGCAGGTCCTGTGTGGATCTTTAGGCTTCATTCACACATCATTTGTTTTTGTTTTTTTTGTGTTTTTGCTTGCAAAAACCCACCATGAAATTCATTTCTTTGCAAGTGCTTTATTTTTGGTGGTGTTTTTGTTCTTTGTGTGGTCACACATTTTTGACATGTATCTGCTGTGGGAAATCATCTGGACAAAAAATGTCACAGACAAAAAAAACCCACAATGCAAGTGAAAGTAAAAATCCATAAAAAAAAACCCCGCACTGCTTGTAGTACACGTCATAATGTAGCATTGCTAACATCTGGCTTCTTGCAAAAAAAAAGTCTACAAAAAAAAGCGGCATTTATGCTAAAACCATAAGAAGGGGGTGTTTATCAAGCCGGGTATGCTGGTTTCTGCCTTAGGGCTCATGCACAGGAACGAATTTTCTTTCTGTGTCCATTGCATTTTTTTTGCGGACCGTGTGTGGAACCATTCAATTAAAAAAAAAAACAACAAAAAACGGAAGGTACACCATGTGCATTCTGTTTCCGTATGTCCGTATTTCCATTCATCAAAGAAATAGAACATGTCTGTTAGGGGCCAGCTGTTCCGTTCTCCAAAATACGGAATGCACACGGACGTCATCCGCATTTTTTGCGGACTGCAGAATACATACTGTAGTGTACATGAGTCCTTAGGCTACATCACACAAAGTCTGTTAAAGCTCATTTGCATGAGGGCTTGGTCGCCGTGCCCGTTCTGCGGACTGCAAATAGCAGATCGCAATGCTCGGGCACCGGCCGTGTGAATCCCATATTGCGGTGCGGACCTGTTGACTTGAATGGGTCCGTGATCTGCAAAATACGGCAAAAGTCAGGATATTTCCTATCTTTTAGGCCTCTTTCACACGACAGTATTTTTTGCGGGCTCCATGTTAAAAATGCGGACCCATTCATTTCTATGGGTCCGCAAAAAATACTGAGAGCACACTGTGTGCTGTCCGCATCCGTATGCCCGTTCCGTAGCCCGTGAAAAAAATATAGAACATTTCCCTTTTCTTGTCCGTTTTGCAGACAAGGATAGGCATTGTTACAATGGATCCGCAAAAAAAACGGATGCCATATGGACGCCATCTGTTTTTTTTTGCGGATCGCAAAACACAACATTCGTGTGAAAGAGGCCTTAAGGTGTGGACTCGAAAGCCCACGGAAGATTCGGAGTCAGATCCGTGCCTCCGTTCTGCAAAAGATAAGGCACGTCCTATTTTTTGTCGTATCATGCAGATCGCGTACCCATTCAAGTCAGTGGGTCCGCACCGCTATACGGGATTCACGTGGCTGGTGCCTGCTATTTGCAGTCCGCAGAACGAGCACGGCATCCATACGGTCGTATGAATGAACTTTAACAGACTTTTTTTTCACTGTTTACGGTTCGCAATACGGGTACGGAGCCCTTACGTTTATACGAATGAGCCGTTAAAAACGGATAAACGCTCAGTTTTTGATGGACTTTTTTTTACGGATGCCTTTGTAAGAAAGGAAGTTAAAAATGGTCCCAATTGTATGGGGGCTGTCAGTCCGTGAAAATGGACAGGATAGAACATGTTCTATTTTTTGATGTCCGTCAAAGGGCTCCCATGTGAATAACCCCATAGACTACCAATGCGCTTATAACAGACTTGTGATGGCCATGAAGGAAACGTCCATCACATGTCCGTTTTTCACTGTCACTGTTTGAAAAATTGCTAATTTGGGCACAGACAATTTTAGCAGGCTCTCGCCACATTTGAAAAGTCGTTGGGAAACTGGATGAGGTTAGCTAGGCGAGTAAGTATAAACCAGTCTCACTCCAGTAGGAGGGTGGTGAGAAAACTCAAGTAACATCTCTGGGGGAAAAAACATAATTTTTTAAAATTTTCCAAATTCATCAAACTGTTTTGCACAAATTAGGGCAATGCAGACTCAGAAGAAACACTGATGTAAAAAAATTCCTCTCATGACAAATCTCCTCTATGTTCGAAATCCCCCTTAGGGCTCATGCACACGAAATATATTTTCTCACCATGTCTGTTCCGTTTTTTTTTTTTTTGCAGCCCGTATGCGGAGCCATTCACTTCAGCGGGTCCGCAAAAAATGGAAATGACTCAGTGTGCATTCCGTTTCCGTATATCCGCATGGCTGTTCCGCAAAAAAGATAGAACATGTCCTATTCTTGTCCGTTTTGCGGATCCATTGTTTGGGCAGATTTCTGTGCATTTCCGCACCAACAACTGCATGTGTTACTTGTGGTTTTTTGGTGCAGATTTGATGCGGTTTTGTCATAGATCTCATCCTTGAATCAAAAAGGGTGAAATCCGCAAATAAGAACTGCACAAAAAAATTGACATACTGTGGATTTCTTCATGGAATGAAAAAAGCAGAGTGTACATGAGATGTGTAATCTCATCCACTTTGCTGGTACTGTATTAGGGCTTGTTCACACGAACGTATGTATTTTGCGGTCCACAAAAATACGGATGACGTCCGTGTGCATTCCGTATTTTGCGGAACGGAACAGCTGGCCCCTAATAGAACAGTCCTATCCTTGTCTGTAATGCGGACAATAATAGGACATGTTCTATATTTTTGCAGAACGGAAATACGGACATACGGAAACAGAATGCATATGGCGTACCTTTCGTTTTTTTGCGGACCCATTGAAATGAATGGTTCCGCATACGGTCCGCAAAAAAAAAAAAACTGAACGGACACGGAAAGAAAATACGTTTGTGTGAATGAGCCCTTACGCTGCAGTTCTTCCGTACGAGAATCCACACAAAAATCTTTTGCGAAATCCGCAGCTTGTGCAGGTAGCCTTAGTATACCTGCATACATTGCAGATTATGTGTGCAATGCTTGTGCAAAGAATTTAGTGCAGAAAAACCACAGTGGAATATAGTACTAGCAAAAGTGAGTGAGATTTACCAAATGTCACACGGTTTTTCATGTGGATTTTCGGCTAGGATCCGCGGTTTGCGGACCACAAAACACTTACGGTCGTTTGAATGTAGCATATAATGAGCTTTCCAGCAGTTATACAAGGTGATAGGACAGGAGCAGTGAGCCCCTGAGGAGCCAATTCAGAAGATGGGAGCGGTAGTGGCCCTGATGAGGTGTTGTGTCATCATGGTGAGCTCCCTCAGGCCATTGCTCACTGGGGATCGGTGCAGTGGAAAGGTAGTTCAAAGAATCAGGCCAGAAGTAATAGTATAAGGGCTCATGCACACGACAGTGAAAAATGGCCGTGTGACTGCTGTCTAAGTAGCGGCCGTCACACGGCCATTTTTTGTGCCAATGTTAGCCTATGGGGCTATTCACATGGCCGTTTTTTTAACGGCCAGTGAATAGTGTCCGTCCAGAAATAGGACATGTCCTATTTCTGGCCCGTTTCCACGGCCCGACTGCCCCATTGAAATCAATGGGCCCGTTTTTAACGGCCGATTGACAGGAGTGCTCCCGTCTACCGGCCATTAAAAACGGGTCCCATATGGCCACTCACCCTACCCACTTGCTCGCGCAGAGCAATCTCCTGTCTTCATGGAGCAGGCCCTGCCGATGGCGTTATGCGCAGTCACGTCATCACGTAGGCGTGTTCAGTGACGTCATCGCTCACAGGTCCTTCGGCAGGTCCTGTGTATGAGAGAAGAGACTGCTGTAGAGCGAGCAATTGGATAAGGTGAGTTTTTTTTTTTTTTTTAAATCCTCAAAAAGCAGCTGTGGGGGCATTATTTAAGATGGGGGCCTACATAGGACATTATTAAACCTGGGGACATTAAAATAAAAACTACACTATGGGGGGCATTATTTAAGATGGGGGCCTACATGGGGGACATTATTAAAGCTGGGGACATTAAAAAAATTCCTACACTATGGGGGACATTATTTTAGCTGGGGCACTATGGAGGACATTATGGGCATCATGGGGGTCATGATTATAGTTGGGGGCAAGAAATAACTGCCAATCCAATTCATCAATTTTTTATGTCCGTTTTTAATGGACATGAAAAACTGATGCAAAACGGATGCAAAACGGACATTAAAAATGGACACACGGCCAGAAAATGGATGCACACACTGATGCAAAATGGCCATGAAAAACTGACACTGTGTCCGTTTTTAACGGACGTTTTTTTTCACTGTCGTGTGCATGTAGCCTAACAGTCTCTCTTTACTTGCACACACAGCAGTATTAATTACAAAGTGCAGATTATGTCCCCAGATGAGGAGGTATGGTGGCTGGTTAGGTGGCAATTAAGTAGCACTTGCAGTCACTTAGGTGTCCACTGGCCTGGAAGTGGTCTAGGTGATGGGTGTCTGAGCTGAAGTCCCTCACCTGCAGCAGGGTCAGTAAAACTTTGGTTTTGCTCATCACTCTGCTAAGAATACTGAAGTTTTTTTTTTTAAAACTTGATTCTGGCAATCTCTCTGGAATAGAAGTCTCACAAGAGAACTAGTTATGGTCTTTTGGGCAAGGAGCTCTGGCAAATGCTTCCATCCTCCTCTCAGTCTGGGCTTAAACTCCCACTCCAGGCAGGACCAGCCCACTCCTCCCAAGAGGGGAGGAACAGTTTGGTTAACCCTGTCCCCGCCATATCTCATCTGCTGGAGTACACGACAGAACATAGCATGGCATTTACATATAACATAACACATAAGATAGCTCCGACTCTAGAATACCTGTAGCACGGTTAGCACAGTATAGATGACTTTACCCACACCGTAAAATGAGGTACAGATTCACATAGAATAATGAAACATAGGTACCACCATCACCTATAGAAAGTGTATACTACTACCACAGCCTATAGTGTTAATGTATACGGCAGTGATATCATACTGTATATGGAGATTTCTTTTATATGATGAATACAATTCAGCGACATGTATACCATAGAACATGTGACAAGATGGCAGCATCGTCACGTATTGAGTAGTTTATGCCACTAGACTAGTGGCCTGTGAGAACCGGTGCCAGGTGTATAATGGTTTATCTGTCTACATCAGGGATCAGCAACCTCCAGTACTCCAGCTGTGTCGTCAGAAAATGGTCTATTGTTTAACCACTTCCCATCCGGGCCATTTACCCCCTTCCTGACCAGGCCTAATTTTGCAAATCTGACATGTGTCACTTCATGTGGTAATAACTTTGGAACGCTTTTACTTATCCAAGCCATTCATAGATTGTTTTCTTGTGACACATTGTACTTTGTGTTAATGGTAAATTTGAGTCAATATATTTTACCTTTATTTATAAAAAATCCAAAATTTACTGAAAATTTTGGAAAAAAAATCACAATTTTTTAAATATTAATTTCTCTGCTTTTAAGTTGCATCATATGTTCACCATATGTCCACTTTATGTTGGCATAATTTTGGAAATGTAATTTTATTTTTTGAGGACGTTAGAAGGCTTCGAATTTTAGATGTAATTTTTAAGATTTTCATGAAAATTTCCAATAGTTAATTTTAAAGGACCTTTGGCAGGGCTTAAATAATAGAAACCTCCCATAAATGAACATATTTTAGAAACTACAGCCCCCAATGTAATCCAAACTGATTTTTACAAAGTTTGTTAACCCTTTAGATTTCCCACAAGAATTAAAACAGAAGGAAGGTGAAATTTAAAAATAAATATATATTTTTTGCAGATTTTCAATTTTTAATTCTTTTTTCCTTTAAAATAGCAAGGGTAAACCGCAAATCAAACCTGAATATTTATTTTCCTGATTCTGAAGTTTGCAGAAACACCCCATATGTGGTTGTAAACTGCTCTGTGACCGGCAGTAATGAGAGGAAGATAGTACAAGCATTTGTGATGGCTTTGACAGCTTGTCAGAGTGATCAAAAGCCTGGAGACCAGGAAAAAAGGTCTCAGGTTAAAGCTCCATGTTCTTGGCTGTCAGGAGGCAGCTGAGTCATGGAGCTTCTATGTACAGGTGCTGCACACAGGGGGCAAAGCTCAAGGACGTTTTAAAACGTCCATTCAGAGATAGAGATCCACTACCAGGACGTTTATAGTCAATGGGCAGACTGGAAGTGGTTAAATCACGCTTTAATATTTTACATATTTTTAATGTTATTTTTAATATTCCATGTCACTATCTATATTTAAACAAAAACCATAAAATCCTGCAGTTTTCGCACTGGCCGCTAAGCCTAATAATAGATGCCACTTCTTGGTCTGTACAGATCACTGTACTGCAGCTTATCTGCCATTCTAAGCCTGCCTGTAATGATATCACCCCTGTACATAGATAAGACAGGATCCACCATTCACAATAGGTGATTATCAAATCTTATATATTCTTTCCTTGTACACTGAAGTCACTGAGGTCCCCTCCTGACCATTGTGTCTATAGACCATGGGGCTGCCATAAAGCAATTTTCTTAACGCTTTCTAAATACTGTTAAGAAAAGCTCAGGCAAGATGGCCGCCCCCCACAGTCATGTTCAGGAAATGGAATTAAAAAAAATCTGCAATCAGAAAATTAAACCGGTCACAAAAAAAAGATATGTTTTACTGTCTGGTTTTAACTGCCAAATAAAGTTTTTGATGACAAATTTCTTTTAAGCTAAACATAAAGTACAGTACCTGTAACACCTGAGAAGTGCAGTTAAAACACGGAGGTCTCGGAAGGCCCTAAATGTGATACCGAAAAATGTAATCCCCAGTCGCTCCACACTGACTCGGGGTTGACAAGTATGTCAGGTAACACAACTCCTTAGTTCTACAGAACCTGTTTTTCTGGGACCACATTCCAGCGGGAACCACCAACAAACCTCCCATGACAGTGAACCTTTTATGTGGTCCAAACCCTTCAGTAGGTGCCATACAAGACCTCCTCACCAACTGCTGCCACGACTGGCAAAGGAAAGAGCAAAACCCTCATACCACACCCAGCAGGTGGGAAAGCAGTTGAAGAAAAGGCAACTACAATTAACCTGAGGCTCTCCAGCTATTGTAAAACTACAACTCCCACCATGCCCTGCTGTAGGCTGATAGCTGCAGGCAGACTGGGCATGCTGGGAGTTGTAGTTTTGCAACAGCTGGAGAGCCGCAGGTCGGCCAGCCCTGCCATAGACTTTATGCTAACATCTGGAACTGTTGTGTTTTTCAGATTAGCCAGAAAAAAATTGGCCAAAGTTGCCAAAAACAGCAGAAAAAAATAGTGTCCCAGATTTACTAAAATTGTGCACCAGATTTACTAATGTGTCTAAAACATGCACAAATTGGTGCAACTAAAAATTCTACACTGTTTTCTGACTTGCTTGGAAAAAAAAGGTGGTGCTTAGCTGGGAGGGGTGGAGCTTTGTGTGCAAGGGGCGCAGCCTAATGCTGTTTTCACACCTAAACTCTGGAATATTTCCAGATTACCAGGATCCTGAGATTAACCAGAATTGGCCTTTCACACATGTAGCTATCACATGTAGCTATAGATGTTCCATATCGGGTGCGTTCTCACTACAGAGGAAATGTTCCAGGTCCACAGACAAGGGGCGGGAACTTAGGCATGGCCACTGTGATTTCCTGGAACATTTACTGCTGTTTTCACACATGAGCTCACTTGGACATATCCCGGAGTTAATACTAGGGCTCTGGGGAGAAAAAGTCTGGGTAAAGTCCAGGACTGATATTGCGGATGTGGGCATTCACACATACAGTGAGTCCCTTCAGGTAAACTCCAGAAAATGTCAGGATTCCACTGTAAGGCTCCATTCACACGTCCTGTTTTTCTTTCCTGATTCGATCCTGATCTGGATCCATTAATTTCAATGGGTCCTGAAAAAAATCAGGATCGAATCAGGAAAGAAAAACAGGACGTGTGAATGGAGCCTAAGTGTGAATGGGGCTTAAGATGACTCTATTTACACTCAAATTTCCCCTAGCTCTATACTAATTATAATTTATTGGTTGACTTTGAGACCGAATTTTACGCTAGAATTGTGACACCCAAAATGGGTCATCTTAGCCCCTGTGTCTTCTCCAACTCTCCTCACTAAGCCCCACCCACTTGTCAAACAAGTCAGAAAAAGTGTAGAAACCCTAGTTCAGGGGTAGGGAACCTCCGGCTCTCCAGCTGTTGTGAAACTACAATTCCCAGCATGCTTCATTCATTTCTATGAGAGTTCTTAGAAGAGCAGAGCGAGTATGCTTGCTGGGAGTTGTAGTTTCACAACAGCTGGAGAGCCGGAGGTTCCCTACCCCTGCCTTAGTTGAATCACCGGGTACTCTGAGATCTATGGTAATGTCTTGCCAGGACATTCTTATTATACTGAGTGGCCTGCAGTCCTCTTCACTTCCGGGCATTTTTGGTGAGTCCCCCATACATTTTGGTAATTTAGTAATCAGAACATCCTTACTTTCTTCCAGGATATAACCACATTTATAATGTGCGTTGGGGTTCTTTTTTCATCTCAAGTGCATTTTTAAAAATTAATATTTTCAAAAATCTAAAATAAAAATTTCCTTTCCTGCGCATGCATAAAGAGGAATGGAGTGGGGCAAAGCCTTAGTGGAGGCCCGGACATGACTGAGTTTGTAGGCAGGATAAGGCAATAAGGGTTCATTTAGAAGGGTTAGGTGGGGTTGTGGATGAGTGGGAAAAGGACAGGTGGGGTTAAAGTAGGTGAGAGGACATACAGTACAGACCAAAAGTTTGGACACAACTTCTCATTCAAAGAGTTTTCTGTATTTTCATGACTATGAAAATTGTAGATTCACACTGAAGGCATCAAAACTATGAATTAACACATGTGGAATTATATACTTAACAAAAAAGTGTGAAACAACTGAAAATATGTCTTATATTCTAGGTTCTTCAAAGTAGCCACCTTTTGCTTTGATTACTGCTTTGCACACTCTTGGCATTCTCTTGATGAGCTTCAAGAGGTAGTCACCTGAAATGGTATTCCAACAGTCTTGAAGGAGTTCCCAGAGATGCTTAGCACTTGTTGGCCCTTTTGCCTTCACCCTGCGGTCCAGCTCACCCCAAACCATCTCGATTGGGTTCAGGTCTGGTGACTGTGGAGGCCAGGTCATCTGGCGTAGCACCCCATCACTCTCCTTCTTGGTCAAATAGCCCTTACACAGCCTGGAGATGTGTTTGGGGTCATTGTCTTGTTGATAAATAAATGATGGTCCAACTAAACGCAAACCGGATGGAATAGCATGCCGCTGCAAGATGCTGTGGTAGCCATGCTGGTTCAGTATGCCTTCAATTTTGAATAAATCCCCAAGAGTGTCACCAGCAAAGCGCCCCCACACCGCCACACCTCCTCCTCCATGCTTCACGGTGGGAACCAGGCATGTAGAGTCCATCCGTTCACCTTTTCTGCGTCGCACAAAGACACGGTGGTTGGAACCAAAGATCTCAAATTTGGACTCAGACCAAAGCACAAATTTCCACTGGTCTAATGTCCATTCCTTGTGTTCTTTAGCCCAAACAAGTCTCTTCTGCTTGTTGCCTGTCCTTAGCAGTGGTTTCCTGGCAGCTATTTTACCATGAAGGCCTGCTGCACACAGTCTCCTCTTAACAGTTGTTGTAGAGATGTGTCTGCGGCTAGAACTCTGTGTGGCATTGACTTGGTCTCTAATCTGAGCTGCTGTTAACCTGCGATTTCTGAGGCTGGTTACTCGGATGAACTTATCCGCCGCAGCAGAGGCGACTCTTGGTCTTCCTTTCCTGGGGCGGTCCTCATGTCAGCCAGTTTCTTTGTAGCGCTTGAGGTTTTTTGCGACTCCACTTGGGGACACTTTCAAAGTTTTCCCAATTTTTCGGACTGACTGACCTTCATTTCTTAAAGTAATGATGGCCACTCGTTTTTCTTTACTTATCTGCTTTTTTCTTGCCATAATACAAATTCTAACAGTCTATTCAGTAGGACTATCAGCTGTGTATCCACCTGACTTCTGCCCAACACAACTCATGGTCTCAACCCCATTTATAAGGCAAGAAATTCCCACTTATTAAACCTGACAGGGCACACCTGTGAAGTGAAAACCATTTCAGGTGACTAACTCTTGAAGCTCATCAAGAGAATGCCAAGAGTGTGCAAAGCAGTAATCAAAACAAAAGGTGGCTACTTTGAAGAACCTAGAATATAAGACATATTTACAGTTGTTTCACACTTTTTTGTTATATAATTCCACATGTGTTAATTCATAGTTTTGATGCCTTCAGTGTGAATCTACAATTTTCATAGTCATGAAAATACAGAAAACTCTTTGAATGAGAAGGTGTGTCCAAACTTTTGGTCTGTACTGTAGGTACCTTTATTAAGGCATCCATGAGTGTGGGGTCTTCACTTCCCGCTGAATCTGGACCTGAAGAACTGCCTGCCCACCTGCCCTCTGATTATTCTGCTGGTGTGTGGTATGAGTGTTGTGCCCTCATTGCTACAACATGCGGTGAATAAAAAAAACCAACAACAACAACAACAAAGAACACAGCAGTTGAAAAAAGGCAACTTTAATTGTTGTTGTTTTTTTTTTTAATCGCCGCATGTTGTAGCAATGGCATTTTTTGTAAATGTGATTTGTGACTTTTTTTTTCCATTGGTTTTTGCCCCTGCATAAAAGAAAACGTGTGTCAATGTTTATTGCATTTATCTGACTTTTTTTTAATGAGCATTACAGAGGAAAACCACCCTAATAGAGTCAAAGGCTGCACCTGGAGTGTTGTAATATATTAGGATGACCATCATTGTGCTAGGTGGAGGTCCTGTAGGGGGTCTTCTCCGCTTTGACATGCCCCAGTGGGTTATCAAAAGCAATGATTAGAAAAACCTAAAAATCTGTTAAAATATTTTAGTCCTTCTGCATGGCGGCTGCTGAGGGTCTCGTCATGACGTAATTACAAGTGACATCCGCTTCAGCCAAGAGTTGAATAGATCATTTCATCAAAAAGTTACAAAAAAGTCACATTCCGAAAGCTCTACCAAAAAGAAGCAAATGTCCCTTCCAGAAGGCCAATGTGGAGAAGCGAAGCTTTGAGTGAAGAGTCTTGAAAGAGTCAGACAAGTGACTGACACATTCTATGATTTTTTAAATTGTTTCCAGATTTTGGGCCCCGTGCCTGAAACTTCCCAAACACGTCCGCGTCTAGATAGAGGCTAATGACGGGTTCAGATCCCGTCTATAATTCACATGCCCTCGAGAGCAAACTAATAATTTTCTTGGTAAAAATGCTGAATATTCGAAACCTCAACATCCTGACAGTTCGCGGATCACAAAATCCAGAGATCATGTTTCCCTTCCCTACGACAGCGGGTAACAGGGAATTTTCATTATAGTACCGCACAATACATGTGGTGTTTACCTACACTGGGAGAGGCCCCATAGCAAAAATTAAGTGTAGCCCTCAGTGGTCATGGCATGGAGATCTAGGTGTCTAGGCCATACAGCTGAAAATTGTGGCTTGGTGAACAGCAGGGCCACAAATTTATTCATTCATAAAAAATAAAAAAAATTTGTGCCACTTTTTTGTAACTACTAACACACAAAACATATTGTAATATTGCAGTTTTCACATTGGCCACTAGAGCAGTACAGTCATGGCCAAAAGTTTTGAGAATGACACAAATATTATATTTCACATGATCTGCTGCCCTCTGGTTTTTATGTGTGTTTGTCAGATGTTTTTATCACATACAGAAATATAATTGCAATCATATTATGAGTAACAAAAGCTTATATTGACAGTTAGAATGAGTTAATGCAGCAAGTCAATATTTGCAGTGTTGACCCTTCTTCTTCAGGACCTCTGCAATTCTCCCTGGCATGCTCTCAATCAACTTCTGGACCAAATCCTGACTGATAGCAGTCCATTCTTGCACAATCAATGCTTGCATTTTGTCAGAATTTGTAGGTTTTTGTTTGTCCACCCGTCTCTTGATGATTGACCACAAGTTCTCAATGGGATTAAGATCTGGGGAGTTTCCAGGCCATGGACCCAAAATCTCTATGTTTTGTTCTCTGAGCCATTTAGTTATCACCTTTGCTTTATGGCAAGGTGCTCCATCATGCTGGAAAAGGCATTGTTGATCGCCAAACTGCTCTTGGACGGTTGGGAGAAGTTGCTCTCGGAGGACATTCTGGTACCATTCTTTATTCATGGCTGTGTTTTTAGGCAAGACTGTGAGAGAGCCGATTCCCTTGGCTGAGAAGCAACCCCACACATGAATGGTTTCAGGATGCTTTACAGTTGGCATGAGACAAGACTGGTGGTAGCGCTCACCTCGTCTTCTCCGAATAAGCTGTTTTCCAGATGTCCCAAACAATCGAAAAGGGGATTCATCAGAGAAAATGACTTTACCCCAGTCCTCAGCAGTCCACTCCCTGTACCTTTTGCAGAATATCAGTCTGTCCCTGATGTTTTTCTGGAGAGAAGTGGCTTCTTTGCTGCCCTCCTTGAGACCAGGCCTTGCTCCAAGAGTCTCCGCCTCACAGTGCGTGCAGATGCACTCACACCTGCCTGCTGCCATTCCTGAGCAAGCTCTGCACTGCTGGTAGCCCGATCCCGCAGCTGAAACACTTTTAAGAGACGGTCCTGGTGCTTGCTGGTCTTTCTTGGGCGCCCTGGAGCCTTTTTGGCAACAATGGAACCTCTCTCCTTGAAGTTCTTGATGATGCGATAGATTGTTGACTGAGGTGCAATCTTTCTAGCTGCGATACTCTTCCCTGTTAGGCCATTTTTGTGAAGTGCAATGATGACTGCACGTGTTTCTTTAGAGATAACCATGGTTAACAGAAGAGAAACACTGATGCCAAGCACCAGCCTCCTTTTAAAGTGTCCAGTGGTGTCATTCTTACTTAATCATGACAGATTGATCTCCAGCCCTGTCCTCATCAACACCCACACCTGTGTTAATGGAGCAATCACTGAAACGATGTTAGCTGGTCCTTTTAAGGCAGGGCTGCAATGATGTTGAAATGTGTTTTGGGGGATAAAGTTAATTTTCTAGGCAAATATTGACTTTGCAAGTAATTGCTGTTAAGCTGATCACTCTTTATAACATTCTGGAGTATATGCAAATTGCCATTATAAAAACTGAAGCAGTAGACTTTGTAAAAATTAATATTTGTATCATTCTCAAAACTTTTGGCCATGACTGTATAGACTATAGAGTGGCACTTATTGCTTGTCAGCTTTGCTGTGTAGACGAGGACACAATGTGCAGGGTCATGTCATTATCATTAGAGGGCAGGAGCAGCAGCTGCTGCTATAGAGTGTATTCACCCTACTGCACTGTCTATACAAATAATATGGGACAAGTGTGTCTCCAATATTGCCACCGCAGAAAATTTTTTCAAAAATATAAAATATTTCCCTACAAAATAAATCAAAAAATAAAATAAAAAAAAAGAACAATCACATAATTTTTTCTTCTACAGACTTACATTGAATCAATTAAAATGAGACATTCCCTTTAAAGGAGTTTTCTGGGATTACAATGTTTTTTAACAGTTGGGCTCATTTAGTTGCTTACTTCATGTACATCTTCCCCATGCTTTTTCTTTTTTTCAGTTTGGACTCTACCGACCCGTTTTCACCATGAAAATTAATCCCTCAGGTTTCTCTACATCCATGATGCACTTCTCCTTCCTCTGCCACAGCTCCAGCCCCGCCCCTAACAACGCCCAGCTAGTTTATAGCTCCTCCCACCCAGCTAGTTACATAGACACTCCTCTATCACTGTCCCGCCCATGGACATAACATCACAGGAAAGAGTCTAGGTGCATGATATCTGTGTGCTGTCCGCATTTTTTTTCGGACCCAGAAAAATGAATGAGTCCGCATGCGATCCGGAAAAAAAACGGACGTGGACCAAAACTATGGTAGTGTGCATGAGGCGTTAGTAAAAGACTGAAATCTGCGGGCTAGCGAGGAAGCTGCCTTCCATGTGGCTCAGTCTACAGCTCAGCCAGCTTAGTGGGAGCTCAATGCAGTTGACAAAAGAGATCATAAACCCGGCAAAAGAATTAAAAAAAAATAGTAAAAATCTGAAAAATGACTTGTTTTATTCTGCTAAACGAGCCTAAAGCGGTCCTGGGAGGATATGAGAAATCTCCGTCCTCACTGGTGTGCTGAATATAGAGTATTAACACTCAGGGGAAATAGCTGGTGACAACCTGAAATTATTACCAGGGCCAATCCAGGTGTCGCGCGGGGGGCCGCTAGCTTTGTGGTTGTAGATCAGCAGTCAGTGGTTTCACGGATAACTACAAAATCTGCTGAACACGTTTACATCACTTACAAGATGCCTTCTACTCCAATCACCACCGAAGCAGTGTCCAGCAAGTGGTGTCAATATAGTAGCATCAGTAGTGGTGTCCATATAGTAGTATCAGTAGTGGTGTCCATATAGTAGTATCAGTAGTGGATTCCATATAGTAGTATCAGTAGTAGTCTTCATTTAGTAGTATCAGCAGTGATGTCCATATAGTAGTATCAGCAGTGGTGTCCATAAAGTAGTGTCAGTAGTGGTTGTCCATATAGTAGTATCAGCAGTGGTGTCCATAAAGTAGTATCAGTGGTGGTGTTCATATAGTAGTGTCAGTAGTGGTTGTCCATATAGTAGTATCAGTGGTGGTGTTCATATAGTAGTGTCAGTAGTAGTCTTCATACAAGAGTATCAGTAGTGCTTTTCATATAGTAGTATCAGTAGTGGTGTCCATAAAGTAGTATCAGTGGTGGTGTTCATATAGTAGTGTCAGTAGTAGTCTTCATACAAGAGTATCAGTAGTGGTGTCCATATAGTAGTACCAGCAGTGGTGTTCATATAGTAGTATCAGCAGTGGTGTCCATAAAGTAGTATCAGTGGTGGTGTTCATATAGTAGTGTCAGTAGTGGTTGTCCATATAGTAGTATCAGTGGTGGTGTTCATATAGTAGTGTCAGTAGTAGTCTTCATACAAGAGTATCAGTAGTGCTTTTCATATAGTAGTATCAGTAGTGGTGTCCATAAAGTAGTATCAGTGGTGGTGTTCATATAGTAGTGTCAGTAGTAGTCTTCATACAAGAGTATCAGTAGTGGTGTCCATATAGTAGTATCAGTAGTGGTGTCCATATAGTAGTATCAGCAGTTGTGTCCATATAGTAGTATCAGTAGTAGTGTTCATATAGTAGTATCAGCAGTGATGTTCATACAATAGTATCAGTAGTGGTGTTCATATAGTAGTGTCATTAGGGGTGTTTATATAGTAGTATCAGTAGTGGTGTTCATATAGTAGTATCAGTCGAGGTGTCCATATACTAGTGTCAGCAGTTGTGTCTATATAGTATCTCCAGCAGAAATAATCAGCAGAAAACACACTTTAATAGCCGACACTAAGTCCATTTTCACGGTCGACAGGCAGGCACGCAAATGTATCCACATACAAAAGTGACTACATAGCAGCCCCATTAGGGTGTGCCCTTATAGTGAGCAGTGAATAACAGTGCCAGCAGTATACTAGCCCCAAGGGTGCTCACACATTGCTTGTATATTACTCCTACTGAATGAATAGCATACTACAATTTTCATCTTTTGCGTTCTGAGAAGAGTGTCACTTATAGGGGGTGCATGGGTAGTCGTCACTCCCAGGCCTTATTGCTGAAGGGAGTCCTATCTGGCACATATGAAGAGACCAGTATTATAAATGGCACATAGCCGGTGGGGGCCTTGGTAGGGATTTCGCCTTAGAGACCAGGAGAGATCCCTGCATTGGTCCCTGCCGATGTGCGCAGTCCATGCATTCAGTGATGGGTGAGCACCTGGATCCGGACTACAGTTATGGCTGAGATAGGCCCATCGTCAGGCAGGGGTTTAGGTAGAGGAGATGGCTGTCTTAGGTATACTGTATGTAGATATGGGAGCGGCAATGAATTTGATAGGTCAGCGACTGCAGCGCATTAGTCAGTTAATTATCTATAACCACGGCCTCCCTGCTGACTGCCGCCGTATCCTGACAATGTGACGTGAAGGTTATGCATGGATGCCGAGGAACCAGACACTCTCTATAGGAAGAGAAGGGCTCGAGTGAGACTTACACAGCACGCATCCCATCCGAAGAAATAGGAAACTTCTGAATAATCCACCAGTGTAATCGATAATTCCAAGGGCCACTCATTTCATAGATTTCTAGTCCCTAGAGGTCCACGTCTGGGAAGACACATGAGTCTTCTTGACTTCATGGTGCTGGTAATAAGGTAGTAACCATCTATCCTTTAAAGGCTCAGTGGTTAGCACTGGTGTCCTACATGGCTGGGTTCCTGAGTTCAAATCTGACCATGGGCAACATCTGCCTGGAATTTGTATGCTCTTTCTGCGTTTGTGTAGGTTTCGTATGATTTGTCTGCCTTCCACACTCCAAAAACATCCAGGAAGCTGCATTCATAACATTCAGAGCTGCATTAATAATTCTGTAAGTGTTCATTTTCCCTGCAGCACCTCCAATGGGGAAATGAAGCATTACACAAAACCTAGCTAAAAGATTGTCTGTGTAACATAGGACAGAACAGGTCCTCCAGACCAAGAAAGAGTCTTCTTAAAAGGTGTTCTTCACAAGCAGCAGATGCCATTCAGAAGGTGATTTAGGTGGTTGCTGAAATTTCTGCCACATGTGAAACTGCCCTAAATGTTCTCAAATATGGCCAAGAGTTCAGGTTCTGGAGAGTGGACCCCCTTTATTAACTCAGAATTCCCTAACAGAGTGTATGAAAATGGTTTTCCTAAACTAGACAACTACTGTAAGTGCTTAGACCTAAAGAGGGACCTGTCAGCAGGATCAACTGTACATGCGTCAACAGTGTAGGCAACAGTGCAGGCCCTGTCAATCAAGGAGAGGAGGAGTGAAAACTGGAGCTAAGGTGCACGAAGAGGCTTTATTTGCATACAAATAAAAACTAAAAATTTCCATTATTTTCTGGTGTAAAAACACTAAAAATATTGCGGTAGTATTATTAATGTTGGCTTTTCATAGGCCAGTCAAAAAGTCAGCTGAAGTAAAATGCACCAAATTTATTAAAAGCCACAGAATTCTTAATAAATTTGGTGCATCTTCTGGCTGTCCACACACCGGAAACTGAGATTTCTGTGGCGAGAAATGTAAAAAGGCGCAAAAGTTACAGCATGTATCGACTATAATTTACGACTTTTTTACATAAACTTTATGGAGTAAAACCGCTGATAAATCTGCCCCATGGAGATGGGTTCAGAGCAGAGGTAAAAACTGACTAAAAGAAAAATTGTATTTGTTGCCCATAGCAACCAATCACAGCACAGCTTTCATTTATCAAGCGCAGAATACAAAATGAAATCTGAGCCCTGTTTGGTTGCCATGGGCAACAAACTTTTCTCCTAAACTATTTTTTATAAACCTGCCGCCATGTTTGTGAAGCTCCTGCCCCACATTTTTCTGACGCAAAACAGTACTGGGGAGATGATATAAACACGTGTAAAAGAAAAACTGCCACAGCCATAGCAACCAATCACAGCATGGCTTTCATTTCATACTCTGCTCTTGACAAATGAAAGCTGGCGGTGTGATTGGTTCCTATGGACAAAAAAGACAAATTTTCTGTCAGAAAAATAGATGGGGCCTCAGAGTCACGTCAAACTACAGTATTTTTCACCCCCATGTTAATAACGCCCCCAATCAGGCCTCAGATGAGACCCCCAATGTTAAGACCCCTATTCAGACACTCAGATCAGGACCCCTCCAATGTAAAGACACCCATTTAGTCCTCAGATCAGACAAAATCTCTTGCTGTTGCTCCGGAGATCCAGGTTCTGCTCTTCTGGCTCTTCCCGCCAGCACAGCGAGCAGCCAAAATATGTTATATTTATGGAATTTTAAAGCTATCATCAGGATAGGTCATCAATATCTGATTGGCGTGGGTCTGACTTGGGACCCCCGCCG
The DNA here is from genome assembly GCA_900303285.1 of Rhinella marina. Classification (NCBI taxonomy): domain Eukaryota; kingdom Metazoa; phylum Chordata; class Amphibia; order Anura; family Bufonidae; genus Rhinella; species Rhinella marina. The sequence goes on along the minus strand of ONZH01023917.1, from coordinate 205,020 downwards.
ATCAGCTGTTTCATGAGGAGGCGGCGCTCCATGCAAGCGATGCTTCCTTATCATTACACTATGTCTTGTCTCCCGTGGAGCGGCGACATAGTGTAATTACGAACACTAGCTCCATTCACTTGAACTCGTCAGTGTAATGACGAGGAAGTGCCTCCTCCTCATCAAACAGCTGATCGGCAGGGGTCCCGAGTCAGACCTACGCCAATCAGATATTGATGACCTATCCTGACGTTAGGACAACCCCTTTAACTTTATTTAATTGGAGTTTATCACTAAAGAGGCTGTCATGGCCCATTTATTCAATCGTCATGCACTGTGTTTTATTTAGGGCTCATGCACACGACCGTATGTATTTTGCGGTCTGTAAAAAATATGGATGACGTCCGTGTGCATTCCATATTTTGCGGAACAGAACAGCTGGCCCCTAATAGAGCAGTCCTATCCTGGTCCGTTATATTAGTAAGGCGTCCTTTTTCCCAGACTCTATATGTGTGCGGGGGAGGGGGCTGACACCTTACTGATTTGTCTTCTATTTAAGGTCCTCACGTGCAACAGTATATGCATATTTACAGGATGACGCCATTCTAACACATGCTTTACATCTGACAGCTCAAAAATCGCTTCCCAACTAAGCATAGCGCCTTGTAGGGCCTTCTTTGTAAAAATCCATTGCTGAGATGTGGAGAAATGCATCTGTTAATCTCTATGCTGATGAGTATTCAAGTGCAAGGTAGGCGGGGCCATACCTTGTGGTGCACCATCTCTCCACTGCCCAGCGCACCCCACTCTGCTTTGAATGGCAGTGCTAAGATGTCCATGTCTCTGAAATGCAGCTCCTGCGTTGACTGTTTTCAAACTTTGGCGCATGCGCAGTACAGGCCGCATGAGCCAGGTTACAACAGACTGCTGTTTTGTGCATGCGTCAAAGTTGGACACGTCGGCGCAGGCACAGGAATTCATAGCCAGGAGTGATGATGAGGCGAAAGCCTGGCCTTCTCAAGCGAAGCAGATGGTGCACCCAATGGCGCATCCCTGCCCACCCACGACTTTAATTTAGATCAGGGATGCCCAGCCTGCGGCCCTCCAGCTGTTGCAAAACTACAATTCCCAGCATGCCTGGACAGCCTACAGCAATTAGGGCATGCTGGGAGTTGTAGTTTTGCAACAGCTGGAGAGCCGCAGGTTGAGCATCCCTGATTTAGACAGTGTGACTCTGGCCTCCCCCCCACTGATCAGCTGAGTTAAGGGTCCACATTTATCACCTTTTATTGTTTACCCAGACGCAGCGCCATACCTACAGTTGTGGCCGTCTTGGGTATTACAGTTTTGTCTCTTTCATGTGAATGGAACTGATCTATACTGGTTGGCACCGCCATAGCTATAGATATGGCGCTGTGCCAGGGTGAACAATGAAGGGGTCACAGAGCGCACTGCCCCTACGCTAAAATAATCCTCAAAGGGTGTCGGGAGTCAGACCCCCACCAATTAAGAAGGACAAATAATAGAAGCCCAGAAACAGGTTGTCCATATTAAAGTCCCGGAAATCAGTTTTAACAGTAGATTTTAATATTTTCTGGGGGAATTGCTCTTTCATTGACATTCAGCCATTGAACTGGAAGACATTAACCTTTTACGTTCTTGCAGTGATTTTGTACATTGATGTGGTTATCCTTGCAGCCGCCTGTGGTGCTGAAATAGTTAAGATTGAATGTAATAAATTTTGCTGGACAGAAGAATACGGGAACACAATGTAAACTGCTTCCTTTTCTTACTAGAGGACTGCAGTTTAGCTGGCAGAGCGGAGAGGAGTTGGGGAATTGGACGGGGATCTTTAATTTCACGGATGACGGAGCGGTGAAGACGGGCAGTGACGCAGGCGGCAGGTACAGACTCACACGGAATGACAATACGCAGCAACATATGACAGACTGCCGCTCCTGAGACCACGAGTCAATGTACTGTCAGATATGAAGTCCCCTAACCATACACAGTAGTTACGCCCCCTTATTGCTCCCACACAGTAGAATTATCCTTTAGTGCCGCCACACAGTACAATGCCTCTTAGTGCCACTACTCAGTAGTTATGCCCCCTTATTGTTCCCACATAGTAGAATTATCCTTTAGTCCCCCACACAGTAATTATGCCCCCTTAGTGCTCCCACACAGTAGAATGCCCCTTAGTGCCCCCACACAGTAGTTATGCCCCCTTAGTGCTCCCACACAGTAGAATGCCCCTTAGTGCCCCCACACAGTAGTTATGCCCCCTTAGTGCCACCACACAGTAGAATGCCCCTTAGTGCCCCCACACAGTAGTTATGCCCCCTTAGTGCTCTCACACAGTAGAATGCCCCTTAGTGCCCCCACACAGTAGTTATGCCCCCTTAGTGCCACCACACAGTAGAATTCCCATTAGTGCCCCCACAGAATAGAATGCCCCCTTAGTGCCACAACTCAGTAGTTATGCCCCCTTAGTGCTCCCACACAGTCTGATGTTCATTTAGTGCCACAACTCAGTAGTTATGCCCCCTTTATAGTAGTGCTTCTTTTGTAATTGCATGTAATTTAAGATTTAGTACATACAGTTATTTATTGAAATCTATCTGTATAGCGCCACCTGCTGTCTGCTCTTTTTCTAAATTCTCTGTCCAGCTCACTGAGGTCGACATACATGCTCAGTTCCATCCCTCAACTGCCACCAGCTGCAGCAGAAAGGACACGCCTCCTGAGACAGAGCAAACCCCTTGATATACCATCTTGAAATAATCTAGCAGAGCAATTCTAGCAGCAATGAATAGGTAGATCTCTGGATCCATGTGGGGTACAGGGCTGGTTCTACGTTTACTAGAAATAGAGTGTCTTGTACAATATGATATCTGATTTTTATTTTTTATAGTAACCATGGGATAACCCCTTTAATAAAATAGAAAAGTAATACTCACCTAGCCCCGTTACCCTGATGAACGGAGCACAGTGCTGTCCCCAGCAGCAGGCATGATATAGTGATGTCATCGCACCTGCTGAGCGCACAGTCTGGGCACTGATTGCTGGGAAAAATGATGTTTTAATACATGCAAATGAGGCTCCAGGAGCAACAGGGGCGTTACATTACACCTAGAGGCTCTGCTCTCTCTGCAACGGCCACACCCTCTGCACTTTGATTGACAGGTCTGTTTTTTATTCTTTTATATTATATGGCTGTTTGTTTTTTTTTTAACTTACCTGGTGGCGGCCATATTCGAGGTACACTTCCTTCCTGTATTGTGTGTTTTATGGCATCTGTAATGAACTAATGTAGATAGCACCAAAAAAATTAGCAAACAAATTTAAATAATACATTTTGTAATAAAATATAATATAAATAATTTGTACATTTCTGATGATTCATTCCCTTAAGAATTGTCCCATTTTAGTTATATTCTTGTTACTTTTTCTGCTGGCGCTGTTCTATCTTCCAGCAAACTTCAGCCCTGGTACTGACTTTCCACCGACCATTTTGCCATCTGCCCATCCCCCGACAGTTCCTGTGTGACTTCTCTGCACACCGAGCTGGAGACAATTCCGGGTGGATTATGCTGCGTCTAATAATAGGGAGTGTAAAATGTATCACAGCTGTTCCTTATGTCGTCCAAACACCTTGACAAGTGAGAGGAACACCTCGACTTGTTATTGTGCTTGATACCATTGATATATAGTTCTTTCTTTCATTTTCTTCCTTTTTGGGCTTCTTCCTGGTGTTAAAAAAAAGGGTCGGCAAGGCGATACAGTGGGCATTGTCAGAGCCAGTATTAAACAGTTATTTTATCTAAAAGTAGAAAATTATAATTACTATAAAACTGCCTCCTATGTACAAGAATATAACTACTATAATACTGCCTCCTATATGCAAGAATATAACTACTATAATACTACCTCCTATGTACAAGAATATAACTACTATAATACTGCCCCTATGTACAAGAATATAACTACTATAATACTACTCCTATGTACAAGAATATAACTACTATAATACTGCTCCTATGTACAAGAATATAACTACTATAATACTGCTCCTATGTATATACTACTATAATACTGCTCCTATGTACAAGAATATAACTACTATAATATGCTCCTATGTACAGATATACTACTATAATACTGCTCCTATGTACAAGAATATACTATATAATACTGCTCCTATGTAGAATACTAATGCTCCTATATACAAGAATATAACTACTATAATACTGCCCTAGTACAAGAATATAACTACTATAATACTACTTATATGTACAAGAATATAACTACTATAATACTGCTCCTATGTACAAGAATATAACTACTATAATACTGCTCCTATGTACAAGAATATACTACTATAATACTGCTATGTACTCCTATGTACAAGAATATAACTACTATAATACTGCTCCTATGTACAAGAATATAACTACTACAGTACTGCCTCTTACGTACAAGAAATATAACTACTATAATACTGCTCCTATGTACAAAAATATAACTACTATAATACTGCTCCTATGTACAAGAATATAACTACTATAATACTGCTCCTGTATACAAGAATATAACTGCTTATAATACTGCCTCCTATGTACAAGAATATAACTACTATAATACTGCTCCTATGTACAAGAATATAACTACTACAGTACTGCCTCTTACGTACAAGAATATAACTACTATAATACTGCTCCTATGTACAAGAATATAACTACTATAATACTGCTCCTATGTACAAGAATATAACTACTATAATACTGCTCCTATGTACAAGAATATAACTACTATAATACTGCCTCCTATGTACAAGAATATAACTACTATAATACTGCCTCCTATGTACAAGAATATAACTACTATAATACTGCTCCTGTATACAAGAATATAACTACTATAATACTGCTCCTATGTACAAGAATATAACTATTATAATACTGCCTCCTATGTACAAGAGTATAACTACTATAATACTGCTCCTATGTACAAGAATATAACTACTATAATACTGCTCCTATGTACAAAAATATAACTACTATAATACTGTTCCTATGTACATGAATATAACTAATATAATACTGCCTCCTATCTACAATAATATAACTAATATAATACTGCCTCCTATGTACAAGAATATAACTACTATAATACTGCTCCTATGTACAAGAATATAACTACTACAGTACTGCCTCTTACGTACAAGAATATAACTACTATAATACTGCTCCTATGTACAAGAATATAACTACTATAATACTGCTCCTATGTACAAGAATATAACTACTATAATACTGCTCCTATGTACAAGAATATAACTACTATAATACTGCCTCCTATGTACAAGAATATAACTACTATAATACTGCTCCTATGTACAAGAATATAACTACTATAATACTGCTCCTTATACAAGATATAACTACTATATACTGCTCTATGTACAAGATATAACTATTATATACTGCCTCCTATGTACAAGAGTATAACTACTATAATACTGCTCCTATGTACAAGAATATAACTACTATAATACTGCTCCTATGTACAAAAATATAACTACTATAATACTGTTCCTATGTACATGAATATAACTAATATAATACTGCCTCCTATGTACAAGAATATAACTACTATAATACCACTCCGGTATACAAGAATATAACTACTATAATACTGCCTCTTACGTACAATAATATAACTACTATAATACTGCCTCCTATGTACAAGAATATAACTACTATAATACTGCCTCCTATGTACAAGAATATAACTACTATAATACTGCTCCTGTATACAAGAATATAACTGCTATAATACTGCCTCCTATGTACAAGAATATAACTACTATAATACTGCTCCTATGTACAAGAATATAACTACTACAGTACTGCCTCTTACGTACAAGAATATAACTACTATAATACTGCCTCCTATGTACAAGAATATAACTATTATAATACTGCTCCTATGTACAAGAATATAACTACTATAATACTGCTCCTAGGTACAAGAATATAACTACTATAATACTGCTCCTATGTACAAGAATATAACTACTATAATACTGCCTCCTATGTACAAGAATATAACTAATATAATACTGCCTCCTATGTACAATAATATAGCTACTATAATACTGCTCCTATGTACAAGAATATAACTACTATAATACTGCCTCCTATGTACAAGAATATAACTACTATAATACTGCTCCTATGTACAAGAATATAACTACTATAATGCTGCCTCCTATGTACAAGAATATAACTACTATAATACTGCTTCTATGTACAAGATATAACTACTATAATACTGCTCCTATGTACAAGAATAAACTACTATAATACTGCCCCCTATGTACATGAATATAACTACTATAATACTGCTCCAATGTACAAGAATATAACTACTATAATACTGCCTCCTATGTACAAGAATATAACTACTATAATACTGCTCCTATGTACATGAATATAACTACTATAATACTGCTCCTATGTACAAGAATATAACTACTATAATACTGCTCCTATGTACAAGAATATAACTACTATAATACTGCTCCTATGTACATGAATATAACTACTATAATGCTGCTCCTATGTACAAGAATATAACTACTATAATACTGCTCCTATGTACAAGAATATAACTACTATAATACTGCTCCTATGTACATGAATATAACTACTATAATACTGCTCCTATGTACAAGAATATAACTACTATAATACTGCTCCTATGTATAAGAATATAACTATTATAATACTACTCCTATGTACAAGAATATAACTACTATAATACTGCTCCTATGTACAAGAATATAACTATTATAATACTACTCCTATGTACAAGAATATAACTACTATAATACTGCTCCTATGTACAAGAATATAACTACTATAATACTGCTCCTATGTACTTGAATATAACTACTATAATACTAATACTATAATAATATAATAATATAATACTATAATAATATAATAATATAATACTAATACTATAATAATACTGCCTGTTGGGTTCAAAACCCCACAAGCCAATGCTGTTCTACAAATGGCAAGGTCAACACTATGTCATGGTTTCTGATCTGGGCGGCTGTTGGCATGGCTTGGTCATACTGGTGGGGTTGGTTTTCCTTCCACTTTAAACCCTAGTAGAATGTATTTTGACTTTCGTTATGTACCCCCAGCAGGCCAGGCATTGATGATTCCCTTGATATAAAGGGGTATTTAGCTGTTTCCATAACTTTCCTACATTATAGAGGAGTGAGCGGTACGCGTGTGTTGACCAGAGGCCCACCTATTATAAAGACAGACCACAGACCTGCTATGGGGCCCGGGGGAAGAGGCGCTGAACTGCTGCTTCTATTCCCAACATAGATTGACTGCATTTTCCCACAGCCGCCAGTAGGGGGATTGTAGTGCAAAGAAATTATTTGCAGCTTCAGATCTCCCATAGCAGTGAATGAACGGTGGCTGCGCTTGGGTGGCGTGGTCTCCTTCACTTTAAAGGGCATCTGTCAGCAGTTTTGTACCTATGACACTCGCTGACCTGTTACATGTGCACTTGGCAGCTGAAGACATCTGTGTTGGTCCCATGTTCATATGTGTCCACATCGCTGAGAAAAATGAAGTTTTATTATATGCAAATGAGCCTCTAGGAGCAACGGGGGCGTTACCATTACACCTAGAGGCTATGCTCTCTCTGCATCTGCTGCAAGGGAGCTGGCGTAGATTTAGACAAGTATAAAGTCTACCTAACTTTTATGTAGGGGCCGATGAACTGCCAGTGCAGAAAGGAGCAAAGACTGGCATCTAAATCGTCGGTCTTCATAAATGTCCCCCTGTGTTTGGGATACTTTACGACCATGTAAAAACGCAGGGCTTGAACTATTGCAGATTATCGCTGGATATGTATTGTAACTATGACGGTGTAAAGCAGACCAGTGGGCCGGGTGTTTTATACCTCAGATGCCATTTTGCGGAATTTGATATAATTGCACCATTTCTGCACCTTAAAGGGGTTATTCAGTAATATATACTGTATATATATATTGATGACTTACCTCTGGATAGGTCATCAGTATCTGATTGGTGGGGGTCCGGCACACGGGACTCTGGACAATCAGCTGTTAAAAGAGACCGGGTGCTCGTGAGCGCTGCAGCCTTTTCCTAGGTCATGTGACGTCACCATACATCAGTCACGTGGCTTAATTGCAGCGCAGCCCCATAGAAGTGAATGGGGCTGAGCTGCAATACCAAGCACAGCCACTATATGATGTATGGCGCTGTGCTTGGAGAGCTGCCTGGAGCCTGCAGCTTTGGTGAGTGCGCGGCAGCTCCCTGAAACAACTGATCGGCGGCGATGCCGGGAGTCGGAGAACCTATCCTGAAGATAGGTCATCATTATACTGTATATTGCTGGATAACCCCTTGAATTACATTATTGATAAATCTCCTCCAGTGCGTGAAGGATCTGGATATTCTGTCCAGCCATATTATTATTATGAGATGATAAGCGGCTCGTGAGCTATTTGGCAGATACTACTTATTTCTAGCATATTTTACATTTACATTCAGAACAATGCGCATGTTATTGTGGAAGGTGGAAATTTATGATATGGATACATTTAAGGAGGTCCCATCTGGAGGACTTTCTTCCCTCAGCTTATAAAGCATGTATTTCTCCCAAGGATGAATTGTGATTAGCTCTGGTTAACCCCTTCCTACCCTGCATAGAAAATAGTCGCTCGCACGTAGCCCCAGAGATACATATAGTACGTAACGCTAGAGAAGTATAAGTTGGGCCTGGATTGCAAGTCTGGCGGGGAGGGAGTGGGGGTTAAACTGGTAGGCATGGGGTTAAGGGGCGGCGCTGGGACGGAGTAGCTGGTGGGAGGGGTGATGGCAGTTAAAAGGGGGACAGAAGGGGGGAAAGAGGGCACAGCAACGGGGTGAGTACCACCCAACCGCCCTAGTGGATGACGGTGTGTGCAGTTTGGGGGGAGGGGTTTTGTTGGTATAGTTAGGGGGCTGGTAGGCGGCGGGTGGTTGGCCGGGTCATTCTTTTGTCATGGCGGCCTTGGCGGTTGGGTGGTTTTTGGAGTTGGTGGAATGGTGGCTCTGGAGGGGTGGGGAGGGATCCAAGAGGCCTCTGGACTCCTCAGGCCTTGGAATCGGAAGGGTGAGATGGCAGGAATCTGCCCAGGTTGTACCCCTTGTTTGCACAGTTCTGCCTCTGAACTGCCAGCTATACAGCTAGAGGAAGTTTAGTTGGAGACGGGGCAGATTTCCGCTCCAAGGACCCTCCCTTTTTAGGAATGCTTTGGGTCGTTGAGGGGCCTTAAGGGAAAGAAGGCCTCTGGGTATGTTAAGTGTTATTTATGTTATTTATGTTGCTTTTGTTAATAAAATGGCTGCTGTGGCCTACTAAATCCACCTTTGGCTGAAGTGTCTTTTTTGGGAATAAGGGAGGATGGGGGTGGTGGTAGATAGGAGGGAGAGAGCAATTTGCTTCACCTGCTTCTCTATGATATCAGTTCACCAGCACTGAGACCAAGGAGAGAAGAGGGAAGCTACTGAGCATGTCCGTCCACCTCTGAATGCAGTAGAATGTGGACCAGAAGGCTAAACAGCAGGGGGCGCTAGCAGAGTGTAAAAAAAAATCGAATAATATTTTTATTACAATATTTATTATTGCCATATTTGCAGTGCCCTATTCGATGCATCATAATACTTTACCACTTTAATTCGCAGCCATCCCTTCCGTTTTTTTGTTTGTCTTTTTTGCCGCCCCCCTGTGTCTTGTGTAGGGTCTCATCACTAGTCCATACGCAGAATTTCATGTCACCATGTGTACTATCATAAGAGCAAAGTGTCTCACAGCAAGTGGAGCTGAAGAGACGGGGGCTTTGTGATGTTCTCCCGGAGAGTGCAGTTATGGGGGCATTGATCAGGGGTCATTAAGCAGGCATCCCATCCATGGCGAGATCATCTGGCAGGAACGCCGCAGGTTTTCGAATCTGCCGGAGCGTACGCTCCGCTGGAGAGAGCACAGCTGAAAGCCGAATGCCTTTATTATATAATCCCCCTATTCCTTCTACTTGTCTGCACCAAAGCTGGTTAACCCCTTGTGACTGTACCCCGGGCACCACCAGGAGAAATGGGTCGTGCATAGATTTGCATTCGCTATGTGACAACCTGACAAGTTGGTGTTTTCTTTTCAAAATACAAATCAGTTGGCTTTATTTTAAGTATAACTCCCATCGTGCGCCATAGAACGGCGCAATTACTGGTGTGGGAGTCTGTAGCTACCCTGAAGAGCTATCCTGCGGTCATAGTCTTTGTTGATGATTTCATTAAGTTGTGCCAAAAAAGACGTCCCCGACTGTGAAGAACGTAGGTCTCATAGAAAGGCTTTGTAGGTGTGGGGTGAGGACTAAAAAACAGGATTTTCTTCCAAAAACAGAGCTGCAACGGCCCGCGGTTTGTGTGATGTATTGCAGCTCAGTTCACTTTAACCACTTCCCATCCGGGCCAGTTACCCCCTTCCTGACCAGGCCTAATTTTGCAAATCTGACATGTGTCACTTTATGTGGTAATAACTTTGGAACGCTTTTACTTATCCAAGCCATTCATAGATTGTTTTCTTGTGACACATTGTACTTTGTGTTAATGGTAAATTTGAGTCAATATATTTTACCTTAATTTATAAAAAATCCAAAATTTACTGAAAATGTTGAAACAAAATCACAATTTTTTTAAATATGAATTTCTCTGCTTTTAAGTTGCATAGGGATATCTAATAAAATTGTTATTAATGAACATTCACCATATGTCCACTTTATGTTGGCATAATTTTGGAAATGTAATTTTATTTTTTGAGGACGTTAGAAGGCTTCAAATTTTAGATGTATTTTTAAGATTTTCATGAAAATTTCCAGTAGTTAATTTTAAAGGACCTTTGCAGTTCTAAAGTGACTTTGAGGGGCTTAAATAATAGAAACTCCCCATAAATGAACATATTTTAGAAACTACAGCCCCCAATATAATCCAAACTGATTTTTACAAAGTTTGTTAACCCTTTAGATTTCACACAAGGATTAAAACAGAAGGAAGGTGAAATTTAAAAATAAATATGTATTTTTTGCAGATTTTCAATTTTTAATTCATTTTTCCTATAAGATAGCAAGGGTAAACCGCAAATCAAACCTGAATATTTATTTTCCTGATTCTGAAGTTTGCAGAAACACCTCATATGTGGTTGTAAACTGCTCTGTGACCGGCAGTAATGAGAGGGAGATAGTACAAGCATTTGTGATCGCTTTGACAGCTTGTCAGAGTGATCAAAAGCCTGGAGGCCAGGAAAAAAGGTCTCAGGTTAAAGCTCCATGTTCTTGGCTGTCAGGAGGCAGCTGAGTCATGGAGCTTCTATGTATGTACAGGCAAAGCTGAAGGACGTTTATAGTCAATGGGCAGACTGGAAGTGGTTAAAGGGGTTTTCCAGGATTTTACTACTGATGACCTCTCCTCAGGATAGGTCATCAGTATCTGATCGGTGGGGGTCCGACACCCGGGACCCCCGCTGATCAGCTGTTTGAGAGGGCACCGGTGCTCCATGAGCGCCGCTACCTTCCCCTCACTCACCAAGCACAGCGCCGTACATTGTATAGTGGTTGTGCTTGGTATTACAGCTCAGGCCCACTGATCAGATACTGATGACCTATCTTAGTGATGTGCGTGAGGCCTACATCTATCTATCTATCTATCTATCTATCTATCTATCTATCTATCCCATATCTATCTATCATCAAGTCTATCTTTCTCATATCTGTCTGTCAATCATATCTATCTATCTATCTATCTATCTATCTATCTATCTATCTATCTATCTATCTATCTATCTATCTTTCTCTCTCATATTTATCTACAGTATCTATCTATCTATCTATCTATCTATCTATCTATCTATCTATCTATCTATCTATCTATCTACAAGATTCATTCACTCAAGTTAATGAGTGTACAGGATGCAAAGAGGAGCGGAGAATCCTCTGCTGACAGTCACCTCTGGTGGCGGCTTATTCCCTGTGCGAGGAAAGGATTGGGCATGTTAAAATTCAATATGTCTGATCCTCCATTCCCCTGATATCTGCTATTGAGGGGGGAGGGAGTTGGGATACCCCCATACACATTAGATGACTAATTGGTCCTGCTGGATACAGTGGGCTCAGGCAGTGTTCTGGTAATGTGTATGGCCATCTTATTTCTATAGGTTTATAGTAGTTTCTAATGCTCTGCAGACCTCAGTGCGGGGAGGGTCCTCAGGTCAGTGGGGCAGTCTCCCCATACACGTACTATAGTAAATCACGTCTCCTGACCCGAGCAGGGGGTGAGTGATCAGTGCGGCCATAATTACCGCTTCCTCCGGATCTGAAACGCTATCCCTGCACAGCTGAGGTATCAGTGATATTACATGGCTGCCAATAATAGTGATGCAGAATGTGAAGGGGGGGGGGCCACATAATACTATACTGACCGCTCAGTACACGTGTGACCGCCCCAGAGATTGTGGGTCCACTCTCCACAGAACACAGAGGGGATTAACTATTATATCACGAAACATGCCTTCGTGTTTTAATTTGTCACCATTTTCAAAGTATCTGCTTGTTGTCAGTGAATGGCAACGTTAATATTTCCATGCCCTGACATTTTCCAGATCTGGTGTGATTTGCAGCCAGCTCCTTGGCTGTGTGATGCACAGGAGGGTATTTGGAGCTCTGTTTCAGAGATATATTATAGATATATTTTATATATTAATGTATTAAGGATTGTGTTGATATCCCTTTAATAAGGAATATTCCGCTACTGTCGTATTATAAAATGATTGCAGCAGTGTGGGTAAATGTATGACCATAGAGGCATTGAATGTTATAATGCCCCCTGCTGGCCAGGGCATGTATAGTCAGCGTTGACATTCACCTCCTGCACCACAAGTATGGGATATACTGATCAGGATGAAGAGGAAATAATTAACATAGCTGTGGTTTACTGGGATATATCCATCCTATTAATGTCTCCTTGCTATAAGTAGCCTGGGACAGTCGTGTCCGCTGGGGGACGTGTGTGACATATGAGCTCCAAGAGCTGCGCTCTGTGGGAAAGTGATCACACATCCCAGGAAGAGAGCAAAGTGAGGTCCTTCTACCATGCACACGGTCATTTTCAGGCACTGCGACCTACTCACTGAGTATATATATATATATATATATATATACTCACTGAGTATATATATATATGACAAATGTGACTACTTTCCTCCAAAAATATTCTCCTCCAAATGTGACTCTGAAACTTCTACTAAAATTATAATAATTATAAAAAAAAGTCCATGGTTATATCCTTTTTGGGGAAGGCTGGATTACAATCAGTATTGCCAACAGTACATTTTACATGATTTTACATGTAAGGTTGTATCCTGCTGGGCAGTGATTGGCTGCAGAAGTCCCATGTCAGAATGACAAGTCACTGCTGCAGCGATATCCTGACTATGGGACTGATGCTGCTGGAAAACCCTGTCTATAATATGTCTACTGGTTGTCACCCATCTGGAAATAGATATAACACAGAAGGGTGGAATACTGTATAAATAAATTTGGTTAAAAATGACAGCTGAAAGACTGACCTAGACCAGATATTTTTGTGGCCATCATTTACGATTTTAACTCTTATATGTTGTGATGCAGGAAAGGGGTCATAACTAGGAGGCTTTTAACCAGACGGCTGGGTTATAAGTCCTATGGGAGCAGTAATAATGGATGTATCGTCACCCAGCTTTCTGGAAACGAAAAATATGCACAATACGACCCTAATTATTTAAAGGGGTAATCCCATAATTAATGTGAAAAAATGAAAATCATACATCATATAGTACATGCCTGTCTCTTTGTAGCAAACTTAGATCCAGCCCTGTACCTCACATAGATTCAGAGATCACCACATTCATTGCTCCAATTGCCCTGCTAGATTTATTTCAGGCTGGCAGTTCAGTCGGTATGTTCTTTCTTCAGGGGCGTGTCCTTTCTGCTGCAGCTGGTAGCAGTTGGAAGATGGAACTGAACGCGTGTTTCCATACAGATACAGTTTATTGAATAACTCAGTAGCTATACTACATTTTAATTACATGAAAATACAAGTATTCAGGTCAAGGTGCTGGTTTAAATACTGTAGCATATTTTTGTGGGACAACCCCTTTAATTGGGGTTGTTCCAGATCAGGAGTGATTATGTTTCGATTTGGGTAGTTGTACCTAAATAAAAGGTGTATTTTCAAATACTACTACTATACAGTGCTTAAATAATACCCCTATATGTACCTCAAATTATATAGCCTATGCTCTACCTTCTTGATATTTTTGGTGGCTATGGTTAAAGGGGTTCTCCACTTTGGACAATCCCTATTTGTTAGAAGTTTCCATTGACAATAAGCTGATTCCAAAGTGTCCCCTGCTGGGACCTCCAGTGATCAGCTATAATCTGTGGGGAAACTTGGAAGTGTTTTGTTTCCCTGCAGTGCCTCCGCAGGAGAAATGAAGTATTACATAATGTCCATTCAAATCAATGGGTTGTCTGTGTAATGCAGGACAGGACAATTCCTCCACAGTGAGAAGCATTCTTTGTATCTGATTTCCACTCTGGCCAAGAGATAGTGATCCTGACTAGAGGACCCACACGTCCCCCTCTACCTCAGAATGCCCTAATAGGTTATATAAAATTTGTTTTCTAAAATGCACAACCCCTCTAATCTATATCTATATCTAAGTCCCCAGTTTCAGGGTAGGGTAAACACCTAATATTACTTGAGCTCCAGCACAGTGAAGAGCTTAATGGTATTTTCTGTGATGGTCTAGTGCAATGAAGGGTTAAGTGTACATGTAACACTATTATAACCTCACTAATGTGGTCACGTAACTTATATCTGTTACAGAGCACCAATCTTCTGCTTCCCTTTTCCATAGAATGAAATTATACAATTCCGTCTGCTTACTGTGACCACTAGGGGGAGCTCTATGCATACAGTTTCTATAAAACTTAATATAAGCTGTAAACATCTGTATAATCTGAGCTCCCTTGAGTAGGAACTAGAATTTATTGTGTATTTAACAATCTGTTACTATTCTATGACGCATTGAATGTTATACCATTCTGTAGGGCTTGTGTTATTTCTGCACATGTGATATTTTTCTGCTCTTCTCTAATACAGGTATTTTGAGTTTTATGAAGGTCCTATGGATTTTAACTCAACAAAATGCTTGGAGTTGAGGCAGGACATCATGAACGTGAAGGTTCTGTCCATGTGAGTATCGAAGAATCCTCTACATGTGATACTTGGAATATTAAATATGTGTTCAATAGGCAATATTTCTGTGGGACCCACAGAGAGTCCAGCACTGAATTTCTTTTCCTGCTTATAGCTGGTATCTTAAAGAGGACCTGTCACCAATCCTGACACTCCTATTTTAATAGTTTCATGTATTCCCCATGTAATAACAATTCCGGAGCATCTATTCTTATGTCTCTATGTTGTGCCATTCCTTTATTATTCCTGCTAGAAGTTATAATTGAATTGCTATTAGCCTTCAGTAAGGGTACAGTGAGGAGGTAACAAGTTGGGGGTGTGTACCTGCACAGACTTACTCTATCCAATCAGTGCTGCCATGTTTATGTGTGCAGGTACACACCTGCACACTTTTTTTTTTGTGTGGACCCATTGGGGCATGCTCTATCTTTTTGCAGAACAGAAATACGGATGTGGAAAGCACATAGATCATCGGTATTTTGCGGATCTGCAAAATACATGTGAGGCCTTAAAGGGGTTCTCCGAGTTATAAATATTGATGCCCGATCCTCAGGATAGGTCATCAATATCTGATCGGCGGGGGTCCGACACCCGGCACCCCTGCCGATCAGCTGTTTGAAGAGCAGGCGCGCGCCATATCAGCGCTGCCTCCTCTTCATTGTTTACATGCTGGCCGTAACGGGGGTAGTGGTGAGTAGGTGTAATTACACCTCACCGCCCCGTTCATTTCTATGGGAAGAATCGCTTCCATAGACTTGTATGGGAGTGATTCTTCCCATTGAAATGAATATGGCGGTGAGGTGTAATTACACCTACTCACCACTACCCCCGTTACGGCCAGCATGTAAACAGTGAAGAGGAGGCAGCGCTGATACGGCGCGCGACCTGAGGATAGGTCATCAATATATATAACTCGGAGAACCCCTGTAATGGGAGATCCCTGCCTGAATGAGATAATGGCAGTACAGCATCAGCAGCCCAGAGTACTTCAGGAGAGGATTGTACTGATCATGTTACAGGCACTGACCTGTCTATTCAAGTGCGGCCTGTGCACAATTTCTTGCCATTTCTTACTATTTTTGATTAAAGAGGTTCTCCAGGAATTAAGAAAATAAAAATACTTAAATATTACTTCATTATAAATATATTACCAAATACCTTTCATTAGTTATAATGGCTTGTTTTGTCTGGGGAGCGATCATTAGGAGAAACAAAATGGCCGCCGCCCTATTAGTCCACACAGAACCTGTCCTAACCACACAGGAGGACAAAATAAAGAGCTGCACCATCTTCCTCTCTTACTTGTCAGGGATTATGATCCTGAATACAGTTTAACATGATCTTCAGCTGAATCTCTATAGGAATGGAGTTCATGAGGAGACATGAAGTACAGAGAGGAGGTTGGGTGTAATGAGCAGCAGCTCTTATATGCAGTCTCCATTACCACAGTCTGTCCTGTCCGTCCTCTCTCTACTTCATGTCTCCTCATGAGCTCCATTCCTACAGAGATTCAGCTGAAGATCTTATCATCTGTATTCAGGATCATAGTCCCTGACAAGCAGAGCAGAGAGGAGGATGAGGCAGCTCTTTACCTCAGTGTTGTGAAGTAACTTGTCCTCCTGTGTGATTAGGACAGGTTTTGTATGTACTAATAGGACGGCGGCCATTTTATTTCTCCTGATGATTGCTCCCCAGACAAAACAAACCAATATAACTAATAAAAAGTATTTGGGAATATATTTATAATATATTATATTCCAGGAGAACCCCTTTAAAGGGATTTTCTATGGACTTTTATATTAGTGATCACTGTGCATTGGCCAAGTCCAGGGGTGGACTGGGAACTTTAAAGTGTCCCTGGAAAAAATGCTAAAAGTGGCCCCGTTTTGTAGTCGGGTCCGAATTGATGGAAGGCAGGGCCAGCAATACCATATTGTGGCACATTATACCGCCCCAACAGAGCCAAATATAGTAACATAGTAACATAGTAACATAGTTTATAAGGCCGAAAAAAGACATTTCTCCATCCAGTTCACCTGTTTTCCTATAAGTTGATCCAGAGGAAGGCAAAAAAACCCTGTGAGGTAGAAGCCAAATACACAGTCCATCACAAAATACTGCCAGCAGTACAGAATACATCCCCAAAAACCTCCACTGGGAGGCTGTGAGAAGGGCTCAGGTGGCCCCCCGGGCATTGGCCCACCAGGAAATTTCCCTGTAAGGTCGATGGCCAATCCGCCCCTGGCCAAGTCTGGTTAATGCAGCTCTCTCCCCATCGTTTCCTCTGGGTGTAAAGAAGACTATTCCCATTCACTAACAGCAAACAGAGGTGTTTATAATTAGGCACACAAAAAAAACCTTTATTTTAATATAGCAATCCTTACAACCCTGTCCTTTTAAAAGCTTTAAAGCTACTCTTGTGTTCTATGGGTTAAACGAATCAGTGAATATTAGCAAAGATGCATGGTAAAGGAATACATTTCTTGACGCATTAGGGTCTTTATATAGGATCCCGACCTTACATACTCCAGGCAGAATGCTGTAAAACCATTGATTTCAGCAGGAGCTTCTGGGCTTGGCAGGGAGTCTGCAGCCACTTATCTCACTTAGCATTGCTGCTGACTCAACCTGCTCCTTTAGGAAGTTACTACATGTATAATTTAAGAATATCAGCTCCTATTTTTACATTCCCCATAGGAAAATACTTTTTCACCTTAAAGTGAATGTCCACCCTTATAAATAGTGCTAATTTCTTAATGTATCGTTACAGCAATCAGGGCAGCATTTTACATGTCCTTTCTGCTGCATCTTTCTCCCTACTACAGCTCAGGGGCTTCTCCTTTCTGCTGCAGCTCTCTCCCTATCACGTCTCAGGGGGTGGGTCCTTTTTGCTGCAGCTCTTTTCTTATCGTAGCTGTGGCATAGTTTTCTTTCTGCTGCATCTCTCCCTTTCATACAGTAGCACAGGGGTCATGTCCTTTCTGGCACAGCCCCGCTCCCTGTAACTGCAACAGCTTCTAACAGTAGATCTGGCTGGTGGCATTTGGAGAATGTAACTGAGCATGTGTGACCACCTTAGCAATCATACTGAGGTGGACAGAGAAAATAGGATAAGGATGAGCAACAGGTGGCGCTATACAGATACATTTTATTGAATAACTTAATGGCTATACTACATTAATTACAAAAGTAGGTGCTGGTTTGAAAAATGTAAAATATTTTTCATGGGACAACCTCTTAAAGGGGTATTCCCATCACAGGCAATGGGGGCATATCGCTAGGATATGCCCTCCTTTGTCTGATAGGTGCGGGTCTCAGTGAGAACGGTGCAGGGAGAGCTGTGGCTGGAGGACCCCGGGTTTCCCTGTGTCTGGCCACCGCCAAGGGCTCGCCCCATACAAGTGAATGGCAGCGCACCACGCTTGCGCGCCCACCGCTCCCATTCATTTCTATGGGGCCGACGGAAATAGCCGAGCCAGCGCTCAGCTGTTTTCAGTGGCCCCATAGAAATAAATGGAGGGCGGCTGTGCATGTGCAGTGCCAACCCCCCCATCTTCCCCTCTGCGTTCTTGGTGTAGGTGTGGGTCCCAGACAATGAGGACATATCCTATCAATATGCCCCCATTGTCTGTGCTTGGAATACCCCTTTAAGGCGTTTATGGCATACTAGCTCCCAAGCTCCCCCTACTGGTGGCAGCAAATTAACTATTTCTATTCAAGAGATTTGGACCTCTGTGTCAGAAAAATGGCGTTCTCAATGCTGTATAGAGGTATTGTAAAAGAGTAAAGACTGATGAAATGTGCTCAGACCATTAGTCACTTTCCCTCCCCCGCTCCTTCGGCAGCTCATACAAATGATGTTATTCTTTAGGGTGTGACAGTGAGCAAGGAGAAATCCCCCACAATACAGAGAATATAGCATCTCTGCTCCATTCTAAGGTATGATTATGAGGAGGGGGCGTTCTCAATATAGACCAACATCGTCACAAAGTCTTCATCATATAATCTTCTAGAACTGTTCACAATGACATCATGTCTGCACCTTCTCTTCTCCAGGGTAAAGGAAACAGAGTTGTTTGATAGATGGAAAAGTCTTCAGATCTGCAAGTGGGAGATGAATGTGACAGAAGCCAATACTTTCAAGTGAGTGACCCTCCAAGAGATAAGTCAATGAGCACGAGAATTCAGGTTCTTAAACTTTCCTTGAGGTTGAGAAGATGCCTCAGAAAATCCTCATGTAGTGGAAAAGCAATGCCATAGGAATATCTGAGATGGGACGAGGCGTAGATGCCGAGATGATGGATCTCTGAACATCACGTATTATTCCCAGCAGCGTCGGACTGAAGTCCCTTGGGCCCACCGGAGGAAATGATTCTGGGGGCCCGCCCTCTGTGTATATAGGACCTTAAGGGCCCTGTTTTATTAGGGGTCCATTATTGTCAGAGCTTGGATTCTCTGGTACTCTGGTGGGCCAGTCCAAACCTGATTCCCAGCCCCATGTCCTCACTTATACTACGGGGTGGGTCAAAAGTCTCAGGACACCCTTTTATTTCTGAAACTAAAGAGAAAATGAAATATCTGAATACCCCAGCATGTAATGGGTGACGGGGCCTATATTTTAGGCTATGACCGGAACATGGCCACCAACTTGAAAACCACCATATTGGATCAAAGGCAACTTTTTCCAATGGGAAGGGGGTCATGTAGCATATCAAAGAAGACCAGAATCAGAAACCAGAAATCGATTGCTGCATTCAGATTTGCAATATCTCTTGTGGCTCAACACAGAAAGTTGAAACAACAACTGGGAATGTTCCCTGTGATGCACAGCTATTTGACATGTTCAATGTGTTTCCCTGGTGCTGAACACAGAACTTTGAAGATTTGAACCTATTACTTGCTGGGGTATTCAGATTTTTCACTTCCTCTTTCGTTTCTGAAATAAAAGGGTGTCCTGAGACTTTTGACTCACCCTGTATATCTCAGTAGGCTTTGCTGGATTGACATATAGGGTTCTTTAGGTGCCAGTTCTGTGGATCATGAGCTTCAATCCGGCAGTATATCTGCAGTAGAATGTGTCAGTGGTGCAGCCGAAGTACACTCTTAGAACTTAGTCACTTCCGTAATTGCTCTCTCGAAAATCCATCACTCATGTCCTCACTCATACTATATCTCAGTAGGCTTTGCTGGATTTACATATAGGGTTCTTTAGCTGCCAGTTTTGTGGATCATGAGTTTCAGTCCAGCAGTTTTCCCACTGGTGAAGGTGTCTGAAGAAATACCCAAAAGTTGCCAGGAGCTGAAGATTAGCAAAGATGTGTGCTGGCCCTTTTATGAGCCAGAGGGAGCACGCATACTGTACACCCTACAGGCAGAGCAGGAGAGGCCTTGTCGGCAAGCAGGCAGCAGCCTGTGTGTAGGGACAGAGCAGACCCGGTGGCCAGGCCCACCTGGAAGATGACAATGGGAGGTGGGTCCCGACCGCTGGGTAACTATAACAGAGCACCTGAAACACCCTGCATAGAAAATAGCCCCAGAACCTCCACTAATAAATAGCACTATGGTAGGCAATGGCCCCCAATTTCCTCCCAACCTGTCTAGAGAGAGATAGAGCTATATATTTCTAATAATTTGAAAGGGAGATAGCAGGGAAGCTACTGAGCATGTCTGTCCACCACTGAATGCAGGAGCAGGTGGACTAGAAAGATAAACAGCAGGGGGCGCTACCAGAGAGGAAAATGTAGTGTGCACAAATAATGGACAATATGTTTATTGCTTGTATATTACAGTAATACTTCATTTAACATGCCCTATTCATTGCACAGTGATACTTTTTGTAAAATAACCCCTTTAAATAACCTTCCTGTTTCCAGTAGTCAGTAAAGGTAATATGATGTAGTTATAAGGTAACTTATATGTTTAATGTTTATATATCAGTTGTAAAATTGGGGCACGCCCTTTAACGACTTTAAAGATGGCGCCTGGTCGCGCGTGCAGTGAGCGCCATATCTGACAAGTTTTTGCTGTATTAGGCCCAGTTCACACATCAGTTAGGCTAGTTTCACACTAGCGTCAGCACGGATCCGTGATAATACAACCATGTGGATCCGTAATGAACGGATCCGGTTGTATTATTGTTACCATCTCTTAAACGGATCCGTCATGAACTCCATTGAAAGTCAGTGGAGGACGGATCCGTTTACTGAGTGTGTCACACCAAACGGATCCGTCCCCATTGACTTGCATTGGGGGTCATGACGGATCTGTCTTGGTGCGGATGCCTAGACCGGAGAGTAACCGAAGCATGTTGAGCTCCTATGACCCGGGCGGATGTATGTGATTAACCCTAAGGCTGATTGCATACCTTTAACCCCTTAGATGCTGTGGTGAAATGTGATCACGGCATCTGAGCGTTGAGGATGTGGGAGACGCACGTTCCTGTGCCCGTGACAGTGTTCCGCAGCTGAGATAGGGGAACCTGTTGTATGCCATTATTAGCTCAGAGCCTCAAGACGGAGCCAATAGCTAATACCGGTATATACCAATACGGGCCAGCAGATGGCAGCACTGTACTGGTATATTGTAAATGAAGTGTTCTATGATGGCTATTTAGCCATCACAGAACACAACGGGCAATGTAATGATTGCCTGTTATAGTCACCCAGGGTGACTTAAAAAAAGTTTAAAAAAAAAAAAAAAAAAGGTTTTCAAAAATATTTAAAACATTTAAACTATAAAAGTTCAAATCATCCACCTTTCCTTAAAATTAAAATCAAAATACATAAACAATGAAAAAATACACATCATGGGCATCGTCGTGTGTGAAAACGCCCATACTATTAAAATATAACAATATTTATCCCATACGTGAATGGCATAATGGGAAAAAAATTCAAAATGGCCAATTCGCCATTTTTTGTCACTTCACATCCCAAAAAAATGTCATAAAAAGCGATCAAAAAATCACATTTTAAAATGGTATCACTGAGAAGTACAGGTTGCAAAAAATGAGCTACACATAACTACAAAAAAGTTATAGGGATCAGAAAATGGCGAAAAGAAAAAATATTTTTTTTCATGATTTTTATTTTTTCCCCAGCATTAAAATGCAAGAAAAGCTAAACAAGTGTGGTATCGTTGTAATTGTACAGACCTGGAGAATGAAGGTAACAGGTCAATTTTACTGCATAGGGAATGCCGTAACCTCCCCCATAAAACTATAGCAGAATTGCCTTATTTTTTAAATTTCACCCCATTTCGAATTTTTTTCCAGCTCCGGAAGTGCGGTGTAATACAAGCAATTGCTCCATTCACTACGCTACTGCTACACTGAGACGAGAGGTAGTGTTAATGACAAGGAAGCGGTGCTCGCATGGGTCATCAATATTATGGGCTGGACAACCCCTTTAAATAATGTTATTAGAAAATACAACTTGTCCTACAAAAAAAGCCCTCATAAGGCTATGTAAATGGAAAAATAAAAAAGTTATGGCTCTGGGAAGGCGGTAAGGAGAAAAACAAAAACTCAAAAATAGAAAATCGCAAGGTCCTGTAATGGTTAAGGAGGTGGACATGATTGTGTACACCTTAAAGACTATGAATACCTTCGGGGTAATTTTTTATGATTGCATTTTACTCATTTCGGACTATAAATCGTATTTTCAGTTGGTCTTTATTAAAAATGTTCAGCCGCTTTTGAGAAACGGGATTAAAAATTAGTCTGTTTGCAGGCTGTCAGTTTCTGTTTTATAATCTCGTCATCTGACGGCTCATGTAGGGCTCTTATTTGAGATCTTCTGACCTCCTAAACTCTCATTATAGCTTAATTCTTAGCTATAATTCTTCTTAAACATAAGAATATGGCTTAAATAAGCGTTTATGAGGTCAGGAGTTCAGAGGCAAGAGCTACACAGGTGCTGTCAGATGACGGGATTCAAAGAAAATAGAAACAGATAATTATGCATTTGCCAACAATTCTTGCCAGCCTGATGCTTGTGAAATATGGGTTATAGTGTTGTAGGTTTGTATAAAAAATGGAAATACTTGCCAAAGCTGGCATGCGGCAGGAGATGCAGTGGATTTCAGCGATGACCTTCTTGTGTTTTATACTTTGCAGATCTCAGCTGTCCAGATGCTGCAATGCCCCTTCCTTCCTTTTTACCACTCAGAAGAACACACCGCTTGGGACAAAGCTCAGATATGAAGTTGATACCAGCGGTATATTTCAGATCAGCCCTGAGATCTTCAAGATATTCCCCAAGGTATAATCGCGACTTGATTGACTTGATTTTTTTCGTCATATGAGACGTGGATGATTCTGATGCACTTGTGGAAATGGTGGTGCCGAAAATTGCTGGCAACATAAAATAGACTTTTGAACACTTCAGAAAACCTTTAAAGGTAACCTTTCACCATGAAAGACAATCCACAGGCAGCTTCTTATAGAGCAGGAGGAGCTGAGCAGGATGATATGTTGTTTTGTGGGAAAATATTCAGCAAAACATACCGTATTTTTCGCCCTATAAGACGCTTCTAGGTTTTAGAGGAGGACAACAAGAAAAACTTATTTCTCATTAGACCTCTGGTCAGACCAGCAGTCAGACCCCCAATGTTAATCAGACCTCAGCTCACAGCCCTAACAAGACCCCCAATGTTAATAAGAACCTAATAAGACCTCAGATCAGACCCCAATGTGAATAACCCCCAATCAGACCTCAGATAAGAGCCCCATGCTTCTCATCAGCCCCTATATGCCTCATATCAGCCCCCAGCAGCCTCATATCAGCCCCCAGCAGCCTCATATCAGCCCCCAGCAGCCTCATAGCCCCAGCCATATGTCAGCTCCACTTCATCAGCCTAATGTCAGCCCCCAGCCCCATGTCAGCCCCCATGCCTCATGTCAGCCTCATGCCAGCCCCCAGCCTCATGCCAGCCCCCATGCCTCATGTCAGCCTCATGTCAGCCCCATGCCTCATGCCAGCCCCATGCTAGCCCCATGCCTCATGTCAGCCCCCATGCCAGCCCCAGCCTCATGACAGCCCTAATGCCTGGACAGCCCTTTCCTGCTCCTGGACACCGCCACTCCTCTCCACCCGCGCTTCTCCCTGCTTCCTGTGCCCGTAACAGTGTTCCGCAGCTGAGATAGGGGAACCTGTTATATGCCATTATTAGCTCAGAGCCTCAAGATGGATCCAATAGCTAATACCGGTATATACCAATACAGGCCAGCAGATGGCAGCACTGTACTGGTATATTGTAAATGAAGTGTTCTATGATGGCTATTTAGCCATCACAGAACACAACGGGCAATGTAATTATTGCCTGTTATAGTCACCCAGGGTGACTTAAAAAAAGTTAAAAAAAAAAAAAAAAAAAAAAAGATTTTCAAAAATATTTAAAACATTTAAAATATAAAAGTTCTAATCATCCACCTTTCCTTAAAATTAAAATCAAAATACGTAAACAATGAAAAAATACCGTGTGTGAAAACGCCCATACTATTAAAATATAGCAATATTTATCCCATACGTAAATGGCATAATGGAAAAAAAATTCAAAATGGCCAATTCGCCATTTTTTGTCACTTCACCTCCCCCAAAAAATGTCATAAAAAGCGATCAAAAAATCGCTGAAAATATCACTGAAAAGTACAGGTTGCAAAAAATGAGCCCTCATACAGCTACACATAACCACAAAAAAGTTATAGGAATCAGAAAATGGCGAAAAGAAAAAATATTTTTTTTCATGATTTTTATTTTTTCCCCAGCATTAAAATGCAAGAAAAACTAAACAAGTGTGGTATCGTTGTAATTGTACAGACCTGGAGAATGAAGGTAACAGGTCAATTTTACTGCATAGGGAATGCCGTAACCTCCCCCATAAAACTATAGCAGAATTGCCTTATTTTTTAAATTTCACCCCATTTCGAAGTTTTTTTCCAGCTCCGGAAGTGCGGTGTAATACATTATGGAAGTGCTCATTAGCATTCGCCCCATAGGACGCAGGGGCATTTTCCCCCCATTTTTTGGGTAAAAAAAGTGCGTCTTATGGGGCGAAAAATACGGCATAATTTAGGTATTTAAATATCTCCTCTTTCTGAGCTTAGTTGTAGAAAGGGCTATCGTATCAGTGACTGACAGCTATCCCTGTATACACACTTACACAGAGAATGTTATCAATCACTGTTAACACCTACCCTGTGTACAGCTAGAGGTGACTGACAGGTATCTCTGTATACAGACTTACACAGAGAATGATATCAATCACTGATAACACCTCCCCTGTGTACAGCTATCAGTAACTGACAGCTATCTCTGTATACACACTTACACAGGGAATGCTATCAATCACTGATAACACCTCCCCTGTGTACAGCTATAAGTAACTGACAGCTATCCCTGTATACACACTTACACAGGGAATGATATCAATCACTGATAACACCTCCCTGTGTGCAACTATCAGTGACTGACAGGTATCTATGTATACACACTTACACAGGGAATTCTATCAGTCTGATAAGATGATCCTGTTTTCAACTGAGCTCAGAAAGAGCAGAGATTGCAGACTGCACTACATTTTCATGGTGACAGGTCCTCTTTATAACCATTTCACAGAATAAAAAAAAGTCAGAATGGGTAATAAATATTTTTACATCCACTAAATTCAGGCCTCTGCTAGAGAAATAACCTGAATTAAATACAGGTTGTAAAGAACATCTATTATTCTGCAGACAGGTTTACTGCACTTGCTAAATGATGCCCCGAAATCTCTCATCCAAGGTGCTGCTCACTGGGGCATGCTGAATGACAGCCTGGCACCACACAGTTGCAGCTTAGCTTTTTGGCTTTGACCGCTCGGTGTCCCTTGGCCAGTTTAGCATGGAGGCACCGGCTAGG
Source organism: Rhinella marina (assembly GCA_900303285.1). Lineage (NCBI taxonomy): Eukaryota > Metazoa > Chordata > Amphibia > Anura > Bufonidae > Rhinella > Rhinella marina. The sequence goes on along the minus strand of ONZH01023917.1, from coordinate 178,757 downwards.
GATCCTCACATGTGATCAGCACTGTGACCGGTGGTCGCCAGGCTCCATTTATATACCAGTGACTGATTGACTCTGATAGGATTTGTATCCGGTCGTCTAGTAAACACTTGTTTCCCATAACTTATTGTTATTGGTGTTTTTTTTTAAAATTTTTGCCAGGAAATGCCTTATTATCGATCTCAGTTCAAGAAATGCGCTGTGGTCGGGAATGGAGGAATTCTGAAGAACAGCAAATGCGGAAAAGAAATCGACACTGCAGACTTCGTCTTTAGGTACATCCTAACTCGCCAAACGTACATTGGTCGCTGCGCAGTCGAGTATAATTTGGGCAGGGTCTGCATATGTAAAGTGAACTTCACTTTACTTTTAGACACCATCACATTACATTTCAGCAAGCTGCATTAACAATTCTTCAGACTTCAGAGCTGCAAGTTCCTGGGATTTCCTGCTGTTTTACGTTAGATTTCACCGAGCTGCATTAACAATTCAGCAGGCTTCGGAGCTGAAATTTCCCAGGATTCCCTGATTTTTTAATTGGCTGCACAAAAAGGAAATAATAATTATTGAAAATAACAGAGTTCTTTAACTTACCCACAGATAGACCCCCAACGATCAGTAAGTGATATTGAAATCACTGAAATGTCATGCCTTGCTATTATTGAATTACCCCTTCAAATACCCCTTGTGGGTCAGTTTTAAAAAATATAAAGGGGGTTGTCTGGGCTTTTTTAAAAATCCTGGTGTCTTAAAGGCTATGGATACATTCAGAGGCATTTTTTTGTGATTGCATTTTACTCATTTTTGGCTAGAAATATTTTTTTTCAATTGGCCTTTGTTAAAAATATTGAGCCGTTCTGTTACAAAGGGTTAACTGTTTTTCTAACTGTGTGACTGATACTTTCACTTTGTACCAGTCACCTAATAAACCGTTATCTCTAAATTACTGAGAGGACATAAACACTTATTTAAGCCACATTCTTATCAGTAAGATAAGAACTGAGCTATAATGAGTGTTTATAAGGTTAGAGAGCAGAGATAAGGAGTCCATCTGCTCCTGATCTGACGGAAAAGACAGAAAATCCAAATGGTGCTACTAGAGCATCTCCGCTATGTATGGAAAAAACAATGCCACATTTTTAATAAAGACCAATTAAAAATATTTTATTTGGCTCAAAATGAGTACAATGCAATAATAAAAAAAAATTGCCCCCAAAGGTGTACATAGCCTTTAAGATCCTGTGGAGGAAGGATAATTTACTGTAAGCAGCAACAAGAAGAATTGGGAGCGCATCCGGTTGGAACTGACCCACTGCCAGTCTGAGTGCAGCAGCGAAGGTGGCATAGGGGCCGTGATGTTGTGAGTACAGAGATAATGATCTTTCTTCCACAGGGTCCGAAGAGTCCCGGATTTTCAGAAAAGCCCAGAGGACCCCATTAAATACTTCCTATAGCATTACTGTACAGATTAGGTCTGTAGTCAAACTGTGGACTGTTAGGCTACTTTCACACTAGCGTTATGGAATTCCGGTATTGAGCTCCGTCATAGGGTCTCAATACCGGAAGAAAACGCTTCAGTTTTGTCCCCATTCATTGTCAATGGAGACAAAACTGAACTGAAGACAACTGAATGCTCCTGAAAGCATTCCGTTCAGCCTTCAGACCGGAGAGCAAACCGCAACATGTTGCGGTTTGCTCTCCGTACTAGTTATCCGCACCTAAACGGATCCGGAATGACCCCCAATGCAAGTTAATGGGGACGGATCCGTTTGGTGTGGACACACTTGTAAACGGATCTGTCCTCCATTGACTTTCAATAGAGGTTATTCCGGATCCGTTTAAAAGCTAATACAACCGGATCCGGAATTACGGATCCACAAGGTTGTATTACTCAGTACGGATCCGGCGGGTGAAGGGACTAACGCTAGTGTGAAAGTAGCCTTACCCTTTAGGTACTACCTCACGTCAAACTGTATTTTCCTTATCTGATAATATATTCGAGTTGATCACAGAATTAGGGCCACTGTCCTCTGTCTCGTTAATGCATTCTTTGTTAAAGTGGTTCTCCTCTTTGGACAATCCCTAGTTGTGAGAAAGTTCACAGTGATCATGAAGTATCTCCCTGCTGAGACCTCCAGCAATCAGCTGTAATCTGTGAGGAAACCTGGCAGTAAGTGTTCAGTTTCCCTACAGCACCACCTCTGGGGAGATTAAACATTACACAGTGCCCATTCAAATCAGTGGATTGTCACAGGGTAAGTCCTCCAGAGAGAGATAAGTCCTCCCTTATCTCTTGGCCAAATCTGGCCAAGAGATAAGGATCCTAAACAGAGGACTCCCGTCTGTTAGCTAAGAATTCTCTAATAGGGTGTATGAAGATGAATTTTCTGTAAAGGGGTTTTTGGAGATTCAAACATTGATGACCTGTCCCCAAGGTTAGGTCCTCAATATCAGATCGGCGAGGGTCCTGGATGTCGGATCAGCTGTTTGAGGAGGTCGCCTTGCCTCTGTGAGCGCTGAGACTTCCTCGCAGTTCTTGCAAAGCACAGTCCATTGTATAGAGGCTGTGCTGGTATTGCAGCTCTGGCCCATTCACTTGAAAGTGGCTGAGCTGCACCTAGGCCATGTGACTGACGAATGTGACGTCACTTGCCTAGGAAGAGGCTATGATGCTTACCGGAGTGCTGCAACCTCTTCCAACTTCTGATCAGCAGTGGTGCTGGGAGTTGGGACACCCACTAATCAGATACTAATAACTTATCCTGAGGATAGGCTATTAGTATGAAAATCTCGGAAAACTACTTTAAAGGGTTATTCTCATTTTAGACAATGGGGGCATATCGCTAGGATATGCCCCCATTGTCTTATAGGTGCGGGTCCCACCACTGGGACCCGCACCTATTTCCAGAACGGAGCCCCCGAACTGAATGAGGGCGCACTGCGCATGCGCAGCCGCCCTCCATTCATTTCTATGGGGCCGCCGAAAATAGCCGAGCGCTGGCTCGGCTACTTCCGTCGGCTCCATAGAAATGAATGGGAGCGCACCGCGCATGCACGGCCCGGCTCCCATTCATTTCTATTAGCGGCGCGGGGAGCTGCGCCTGGTGGTGGCCGGACCCCCGGAAACCTGGGGTCCTCCAGGCGCAGCGCTCCCCGCTCCGTTCTGGATATAGGTGCGGGTCCCAGCGGTGGGACCCGCACCTATAAGACAATGGGGGCATATCCTAGCGATATGCCCCCATTGTCTAAGATGAGAATACCCCTTTAATGCAGAATAGTGAGTCACCTGTTTGGACACTCCTCGCTACCAGCAAGAGCAGAGAGTGTAGCACATTACATGGACGGCTTGTCATGTCAATGGGTATTGGTAGCAGAGTTGAGCATTTTTGAAGGAGAAAGGATGACTCACAGGCCGATGCACTCGCCGATTATAAAAACTGCTCATCGTTAGTCTTTATCAAATATTTCAACTGTATTAAAGGGGTTCCCCAGGGCTTTTTAATATTGATGACCCATCCTCAGGATAGGCGGGGGCCTGACACCCGACAACCTTGCCAATCATCTGTATGGGGAGACTGCGTGTGCAGTCCACACGTGCCGTCGTCCTTCTCTCTTCTTGCCCGCTGCTGCTGTCCCATATACATACAGCGGAGAACAGGAAGACAGATGGCAAGTGCGCACTGCGCGCCCCATCTCCCTGTACATCTGATATTAATGACCTGTTGCTGATAGGTTATCAATATTAAAAAGCCACGGACAACCCCTTTAAGTACAATGTCTTTAGCAGCTGCGTGAGCTGTTCTGTGCAGAAGCACTGAATGAAGCAGCTCTCTCGCTCTCATTCAGAGCAGGAAATCCAAGCATTATCTGAAGTACCAATCAGGAGTTCCATGTACTCATTAGGCAGTCCCTCTAATTCTTTAGGCCTCATGCACACGACCGTATGTATTTTGCGGTCCTCAAAAAACAGATCCACAAAAATTACAGATGACGTCAATGTGCATTCCGTATTTTGTGGACAGAACAGCTGGCCCCTAATAGAACAGTCCTTTCCTTGTCTGTAATGCGGACAATAATAGGACATGTTGTATTCTTTTGCGGAACGGACATACGCAATGCACACGGACCCATTGAAATGAATGATTCCCCATACGGTCTAGATGAAAAACGGAATGAATGCCGAAAGAAAATACGTTTGTGTGCATGACCCTTTAAAAGGGTTTTCCCGAGACTTCATTACTGATGACTTATCCTCTGCGTAGGTCATCAGTATCTGATTGGTGGGGATCTGACACCCAGGACCCCAGTTCTAGTCCATTCTGTTTTAGCACAGGACCAAAGATTTTGTCAAAGCAGCAGCTTTTCCTAATGCTATCTGCTGCATTGTTTTTCATCCTGACCTTGGTTTTAATCTACTGAGCAAGGCCCGCTAATTTATCAGCAGTCAGTAGCTGCACAGTCAAGGCCTCAGCAAGGACAATGCTGGGCTTTCTTTCAGGATGGTTATTTCTAGAATGTGCGGATTTCTAAAGGAATGAATGTGTTAAATGCGTTTTGTCCTCATGGTATTGTATTGCCTTCTGCTGAACATAGAAGGCAACCTCTCTGGCGCCATCTGCTGTCCACCACCAACTACATCCTCTGCAGTCACCTTTGCTCAATAAAAAGGAACGGGACGTAAAAATGGACATTTTGCAGTCTTCAGTTAATGATCTGGATCTAAGGTGCTGAAGTAAGCCTTGAAGATGACAGCAATGTTAACCTTTTCATGACTGGACTATTTTCTTCCCTTTAGTATTTTGTATTTTTGCATTTTTAAATAATTTTTTTTAACTTTTCATTTTGTTGTATAGTATGTGTTGGGGGAGGGGCATCATGATTTTTCAATCATTTTTCTCTTTTTGATGGTGCTACCACAATATGAGGAATACAATCATATATAATGAGAATGTTGTCACAGTCTGAAATTACCTGGGTGTAGCTGGACTGAGCAGCTAAAGCAATGGTGTCCCCATTCCCTGCGGTCATATGAGCAGTCATGTGATTACTGGAGGTGCCAATACCGATCAGTGTGTAACACTTTATATAATGGAGAAAAATGCACCGAGCCATGCAAATCTCTGCAAAATGTATACTGTATAATGTAGTGAGCTCCCTCTAGTGGCGATTAAAGGCAGCTAACATTTTATTAAAGTTCATGGCCGCATGAGAATGTTGTCTTTTTAGGGCACTCTGAAGGTAGAATTATTTATTGAGAACACTCTGCAGGTAGTATTGTTTATTGAGGGCACTCTGCTGGTTGCATTGGTAATTAAGACAACCAGCTGGTAGTATTGTTTGTTGGGGCACTCTGTTGGTAGTATTGTTTATTGGGGCACTCTGCTGGTAGTATTGTTTATTGGGGCACTCTGCGGGTAGTATTGTTTATAGTGGGGACTCTGCGGGTAGCATTGTTTATTGGGGCACTCTGCAGGTAGTATTGTTTATTTGGGTACTCTGTAAGTAGTATTGTTTATTGCTGCACTCTGCAGGTAGTGTTTATTGGGGGCAACTCTGCAGGTAGTATTGTTTTATTGGTGCACTCTGCAGCTAGTATTGTTTATTGCTGCACTCTGCAGGTAGTATTGTTTATTGCTGCACTCTGCAGGTAGTATTGTTTATTGGTGCACTTTGCCGGTAGTATTGTTTATTGGTGCACTCTGCAGGTAGTATTGTTTGCTGGGGTACTCTGCAGGTAGTATTGTTTACTGGTGCACTCTGCAGGTAGTGTTTATTGGGGGCACTCTGCAGGTAGTATTGTTTATTGGTGCACTTTGCAGGTAGTATTGTTTATTGGTGCACTCTGCAGGTAGTATTGTTTATTGGTGCACTCTGCAGGTAGTATTGTTTGCTGGGGTACTCTGCAGGTAGTATTGTTTGCTGGGGTACTCTGCAGGTAGTGTTTATTGGGGCACTCAGCAGCTAGTATTGTTTATTGGTGCACTTTGCAGGTAGTATTGTTTATTGGGGCACTTTGCTGGTAGTATTGTTTATTGGTGCACTTTGCAGGTAGTATTGTTTATTGGTGCACTTTGCAGGTAGTATTGTTTATTGGGGCACTCTGCAGCTAGTATTGTTTATTGATGCACTTTGCAGGTAGTATTGTTTATTGGGGCACTCTGCAGCTAGTATTGTTTATTGGTGCACTTTGCAGGTAGTATTGTTTATTGGTGCACTTTGCAGGTAGTATTGTTTATTGGGGGCATGTATTGTTTATTGGGCACTTTGCAGGTAGTATTGTTTATTGGTGCACTTTGCAGGTAGTATTGTTTATTGGGGCACTCTGCAGCTAGTATTGTTTATTGATGCACTTTGCAGGTAGTATTGTTTATTGGGGCACTCTGCAGCTAGTATTGTTTATTGATGCACTTTGCAGGTAGTATTGTTTATTGGGCACTCTGCAGCTAGTATTGTTTATTGGTGCACTTTTAGTATTGTTTATTGGTGCACTTTGCAGGTAGTATTGTTTATTGGGGCACTCTGCAGGCTAGTATTGTTTATTGGTGCTGCACTTTGCAGGTAGTATTGTTTATTGGGGCACTCTGCAGCTAGTATTGTTTATTGGTGCACTTTGCAGGTAGTATTGTTTATTGGTGCACTTTGCAGGTAGTATTGTTTATTGGGGCACTCTGCAGCTAGTATTGTTTATTGGTGCACTTTGCAGGTAGTATTGTTTATTGGGGCACTTTGCAGGTAGTATTGTTTATTGGGGCACTTGCAGTAGTTTATTGGTGCACTTTGCAGGTAGTATTGTTTTTGCACTTTGCAGGTAGTATTGTTTATTGGGCACTCTGCAGCTAGTATGTTTATTGGTGCACTTTGCAGGTAGTATTGTTTTATTGGGGCACTCTGCAGTAGTATTGTTTATTGGGGCACTTTGCTGTAGTATTGTTTATTGGTGCACTTTGCAGGTAGTATTGTTTATTGTTTATTGTGCACTTTGCAGGTAGTATTGTTTATTGGGGCACTCTGCAGCTAGTATTGTTTATTGATGCACTTTGCAGGTAGTATTGTTTATTGGGGCACTCTGCAGCTAGTATTGTTTATTGGTGCACTTTGCAGGTAGTATTTGTTTATTTGGTGCACTTTGCAGGTAGTATTGTTTATTGGGGCACTTCTGGCAGCTAGTATTGTTTATTGGTGCACTTTGCAGGTAGTATTGTTTATTGGTGCACTTTGCAGGTAGTATTGTTTATTGGGGGCACTCTGCAGCTAGTATTGTTTATTTGTGCACTTTGCAGGTAGTATTGTTTATTGGGGCACTCTGCAGCTAGTATTGTTTATTGATGCACCTTTGCAGGTAGTATTGTTTATTGGGGCACTTGCAGCTATATTGTTTATTGATGCACTTTGCAGGTAGTATTGTTTATTGGGGCACTCTGCAGCTAGTATTGTTTATTGGTGCACTTTGCAGGTAGTATTGTTTATTGCGGCACTTTGCAGTATTGTTTATTGGGGCACTCTGCAGCTAGTATTGTTTATTGGTTGCACTTTGCAGGTAGTATTGTTTATTGGGGCACTCTGCAGCTAGTATTGTTTATTGGTGCACTTTGCAGGTAGTATTGTTTATTGGGGCACTTTGCAGGTAGTATTGTTTATTGGGGCACTCTGCAGCTAGTATTGTTTATTGGTGCACTTTGCAGGTAGTATTGTTTATTGGGGCACTTTGCAGGTAGTATTGTTTATTGGGGCACTCTGTAGTATTGTTTATTGGTGCACTTTGCAGGTAGTATTGTTTATTGGGGGCACTTTGCAGGTAGTATTGTTTATTGGGGCACTCTGCAGCTAGTATTGTTTATTGATGCACTTTGCAGGTAGTATTGTTTATTGGGGCACTCTGCAGCTAGTATTGTTTTATTGTATTGGGCACTTTGCTGGTAGTATTGTTTATTGGTGCACTTTGCAGGTAGTATTGTTTATTGGTGCACTTTGCAGGTAGTATTGTTTATTGGGGCACTCTGCAGCTAGTATTGTTTATTGATTGCACTTTGCAGGTAGTATTGTTTATTGGGGCACTCTGCAGCTAGTATTGTTTTATTGGTGCACTTTGCAGGTAGTATTGTTTATTGGTGCACTTTGCAGGTAGTATTGTTTATTTGGGCACTTTGCTGGTAGTATTGTTTATTGTGCACTTTGCAGGTAGTATTTGTTGTTTATTGGTGCATTTGCGGTAGTATTGTTTATTGGGGCACTCTGCAGCTAGTATTGTTTATTGATGCACTTTGCAGGTAGTATTGTTTATTGGGGCATTGCAGCTAGTTATTGTTTATTGGTGCACTGCACTTGCAGGTAGTATTGTTTATTGGGGCACTTTGCAGGTAGTATTGTTTATTGGGCACTTTGCAGTGCACTTTAGTAATTGTTTATTGGTGCACTTTGCAGGTAGTAGTTATTGTTAGTATTGTTATTGGGCACTCTGCAGCTAGTATTGTTTATTGGTGCACTTTGCAGGTAGTATTGTTTATTTGGGGCACTTGCTTTGGTGCACTTTGCTAGTTAGTATTGTTTATTGGTGCACTTTGCAGGTAGTATTGTTTATTGGGCACTTTGCTGGTAGTATTGTTTATTGGGCACTCTGCAGCTAGTATTGTTTATTGGTGCACTTTGCAGGCTGCAGTATTGTTTATTGGCGCACTTTGCAGGTAGTATTGTTTATTTGGGGCACTCTGCAGCTAGTAATTTATTGGTGCACTTTGCAGGTAGTATTGTTTATTGGGCACTTTGCAGGTAGTATTGTTTATTGGGCACTTTGCACTTGCATTGTTGTATTGTATTGTTTATTGGTTGCACTTTGGGCACTTTGCGGTAGTATTGTTTATTGGGGCACTTCTGCAGCTAGTATTGTTTATTGGTGCACTTTGCAGGTAGTATTGTTTATTGGGGCACTTGCAGGTAGTATTGTTTATTGGGGCACTTTGCAGTAGTATTGTTTATTGGGGCACTTGCAGGTAGTATTGTTTAATGGGCACTTTGCAGGTAGTATGTTATGGTGCACTTGCAGGTAGTATTGTTATTTGGGCACTTGCAGGTAGTATTGTTTATTGTGGCACTTTGCAGGTATAGTTATGTTTATTGCGGTGCACTTTGGCAGGTAGTATGTTATTGGGCACTCTGGCTAGTATTTTATGGTGCACTTTGCAGGTAGTATTGTTTATTGGCGCACTTTGCAGGTAGTATTGTTTATTGGGCCACCTTTGCAGGTAGTATTGTTTATTGGGGCACTTTGCAGGTAGTATTGTTTATTGGGGCACTCTGCAGCTAGTATTGTTTATTGATGCACTTTGCAGGTCATATTGTTTATTAGGACACTCTGATTGTAGAATTGTTTATTGGTGGCACTCTGCCAGTTGGCTACTCCAGTTATCTAGAGTCTAGTGACCAGTAATTCAGGAGGCCCCTGCACTTCATTGTATATCTGACCCCCCATGGTTTGACCATTGTACGTTGTTTCTGTTTTTCAGATGCAATCTTCCTCCCATATCTGATAAATACATGGTGGATGTTGGTATGAAGACAGACGTGGTGACAATCAATCCAAGTATTATAACAGAAAGGTCAGTCACATGATCGGGGCGAGGTGCGGCCTTTTCAGACGTAAGGGGAGCTGACCAGTGCAGTATGTCAGACACAAACCTACATCAGCCCAAAGAGGCTTCACTGTCTCCTCCTTACCTACCGTCTCGATTTTTTGGGGCATTCTGGATCTGGTCAAGATCTCTGCTTACCGTCAATGAACAGAAACACTCTTGCTCACGTTCAAAGTATGAAACCTCACAGTTCTGCTCGTACAGCAAAGGGTTTGTTACAATGTATCAGTAGGTTATTTCCTTCTGTCCGATCTCATACACGTCGGATTACTCATGAATCCAGAAGAAAGATGTTAAGGCGTTTTCAAAAAAAAGTTTGCATAATGGCTATGGTTTCTTAGTACAATAATAACTGTGAAGGAACAGGTCTGTTTTGGGCTTCCCTAATGTATTTTTCAGCCTAATTATCCTGCTTTTCAGTTGCACAGCTAGATGCATTTCTCTCAGAAGCAGGAGGTGTCTTCCTTCTGTGGAATCTAAAGCACTGTACTGCTGTGACATCCTTTCCGTTACTTCCTAGTATTTTTTTTTTTTTTATCTCTGGAGCTCTAGCTAGGGGGAGCTCACACTTACAGAGGGGGAGATCACACTTACAGGACGGTAGGACTCTCCTGTGAATACAGAAGCAGTGTAGAAGCAGTTCTTTTTTATCAGTTTCAGGATCTCAGCTAGCTCTGACATGCCCCCGCTTCCTCTCAGCTGTCTTCTGAGTCTCTATTACCAGGGACAGATCCTGCCTGGCAACAGGCAGTGGGCTGCAAATTAGGTTAAAGTAAGCCCCCTAGTGGCCGTGACTTTACAGTTTTTTTTTCAGGTGGATGCAGGTAGATTTTTTTTAAATAAAGTGATTTCGAAATTTGCTACTTAGACCATTCTCTATCAAATAAAACTGTGTGAAAGTATGGTGACTCTTTAAGATATTATTAGAGGCACCCATTGGAGCCACATGGACCTAGTGCTATTAGTTTGGAGTCCAGGACAGGAGTGAAATTTATTCTGCTGTGGTAAGTGCCTAAATAGATACATTGAAACAAGCCCATCAGCCGTGATTAGGTCAGACTGGGTTTGCACCCTCCAAATACAATCATTATTTACCACCCCCATGATCATGTATGTTCTTCATCGATAGATTCCAGAAGTTGGAGAAGTGGCGGAAACCTTTCTATGACGTGTTACAGGGTTATGAGAACGCTTCCATCCTCCTCCCCGCCTTCTACAACACCCGAAACACCGACGTCTCCATCCGGGTAAAGTACGTCCTCGACGATTTCGCGTCCCAGCAATCCGTGTATTATTTTCACCCTCAGTATCTCATCAACGTCTCCAGGTTTTGGCTTCTGCAAGGCGTGAGGGCCAAACGCATCAGCAGCGGCTTGATCCTAGTGACGGCCGCCCTGGAACTGTGCGATGAGGTCCACCTCTACGGCTTTTGGGGCTTTCCCATGAACCCATCAGGGATCTTCATTACTCATCATTACTATGACAATGTCAAACCTCGACCAGGCTTCCACGCCATGCCTTCGGAAATCTTTAACTTTATCCACATGCATAGTAAGGGCATCCTCCGTGTCCATACCGGTACCTGCTTCTAAGAAGCTTCGTCCCTTCATACCACATGCGTGTTGGATGCTTCAACTGAAATTATGCAATAATGCTTCGAGCAGACTACATAGGACGATGCCTCCAAAGGAGCTGGCGGTAGCCAGAGCCACCTTGAGAAATTAGATATCGTCAAAGGGGGAGTAGGGGTTAAGCCAAAAATATTTGAAAAAATGGCATTTTCATCAGCACTGGTTTGACAGCTACAATTCCGCAAAGCACACTAGAAGAATTAGCACACGCAGTGCATCTACCAGCATCGACCACTAACCCACCATCCACTCCGGAGTCTGCAGGAGGACAGGAACAGTTGGCGTCCTCGACGGGACCATAATGTTCCTCGTTTTTTACTGCTTTTTAGGTGTCAATTGGTCAACAAAACGTTATGGTGGGGTGGAAGCCAGTGAAGCACAAGCAGGAGATGTTCTAGGGTCAAGCTGGTCCATTCTTGCCTTCACCATGAAAGCTACTGCTTATCCAAGTAGGCGCTGATTAGATGTTCATTGGGCACATTGGCGCACAGGTAGACAGATACTGGAAGCGGAAAGTAAAGAGAAAATGAAAATGCATTGTATTTTAATGAAGCCGAACCCTGGTGCGGAACCAGAGGATCTGTCACGTCCTTCAAAAACTCCACCGCCCTCCAACTCTGAGCGATCGGTGCTGTAATTTTTGGCGCCAGACTGACCATGCGCTGTCAAGAGGGTGGTCCCTGCCACTCAAGCGGGAGTGAAGCTGAGTGTTCTGTCACTGCTTGGAGCGGCTTGGTTTCATAAGTTACACCCAATATTGCATTGGGGCTCCTTGGGCCCACCAGACGAAATTACTCTCGGGCTCAAACCCCTATATCATCATTAAAGTCTAACTGATTGACAACCTAAGACCTAGACCCTAGTGGCTAGTGATTGGCTCCAAAAGAAATTTTTCTCTTGGACCTTTGGGGCCCATTATGGCTTCATATACTTGGGCCCACTGGAGGATCCTCTGGGGCTTTGGTGGGACAGTCTGACCCTGGACTGTATGTCCCAAGATCATGCTCTGTTTTTGCAGCAGTCCACAGGCTCCAAGGCCCGGGGTGACACTGTTCGTGCTAGTTGGCGTTAGAGCGCTCAGGTTTACTCCCCCTTGAGAAACGGGTGGTAGTGACGGACCCCTTGACAGCCCAAAATAATGGTGCTGATTCCTCAGAAAATGGGTGGGGGTGTGGTAGAAGAAAAACATAGCCCAATAATTAGTGGGGCAACAGCTATAAATGGATCCTAAGGGTGAATGCACACGATCAGGATTACGTGCGGATTTGCGTGCGGAAAATCCGGTCCGTAGGTCATGTACATCATATTCTATGACAATTTGAAATTCTCAATGCACACGATGCGGATTTTTTTAGTGCGGATTTTGACCTGTGGTGCGGATTTTACAATCCGCAGCATGTCAATTTATTTTATTTTTCCTGTCCGGATTTCATGAGGATTTTCTCCATTCACTTAAAAAAAAATCCGCACGCAAATCCACACGCAAATCTGCACCAATTGGTGCGGATTTACCGCATGAATTTCACTGAGAACACCTGCGGATTTCAATGCGGATTGTCCGCAGATAAATCCTGATCGTGTGCATTTACCCTAAGAGTTGGAGAGTTTTTTTTAAAATCATTTTGTATTAGGGAATTGTATTATATGCGATTCTCCATTGTAACGAGAGACATGTGAAGGCGATCCTGATGTAAGCCGATGGGGTAGAGTTCCCCTAGCACTTTACTGTAGGACCTAAAGGAAACTGCTCCAGTTGTATCATTTATCAGACAATTGCTTATAAGGCAATTCCTTAATATCATTTACAAAGGCTCTAAACCAGAGCTTCCCCTTAAAGGGTTCTTCTAAGGATAGGCCATAAGTGTCTTGGATCTGCACCTATCTCCAAAACAGGGCTCTCCCTTGACCTGTTTTGCCCGATGATGGGTCTCCAGTGAGGCAGATTTAGGCTATGTCCACGGATTTCAGCGCAGATTTCACACCAAAAACCATTTGGCACCTTCACGGAAATGCCTCCCATTGTTTTCAGTGGGAGTCTGTGCCACCATTCATGCGGCCGCGGATTATTTACTTCTTTCCACATGTTTTTTTCTTGTCGTGGTTTCCCGCACGGACACCACGTGAAACAGTTGTGGGAGTCTGTTTGTGCTTTTGACCCCATTCAGAGGGCTAAACGACAAGTGGGTATTTAGCATTGAAATAAAAAAAAAAAAACATGCTACACAAACCACAGTGTGAAATTATCAAAATCCCCCGTCACTGTTACTCAGAGGCAGCCAATCACAGCGCAGCTTTAATTTCTAAAGAGCAGTATGTAAAATGAAAGCTGCGCTGTGATTGGTTGCTAGGGGCAACAAAGACAGTTGGTTTTTAGACAGTCTCAACAGAGATAAATGGAGAGTCACACGGCAGGAAGGGAGTCGAGGACCTCAATTTTGGAGATAGGGGCTAGATTTGTCTAAATGGGTAAAGAAAAAGTTGCCCATAGCAACCAATCAGATTGATCCTTTCATTTTTCACAGCTCCTTTGGAAAATGAAAGGTGGAATCTGATTGGTTGCTATGGGTGACTGAGCCAGTTCTACTTTACACCAGTTTTGATAAATCTCCCCCTTAGGTGCGGATCCCACAGGTGGAAGCTGCAACCATAAGACATTTGTGGCATATCCTGTGGATATGTCTATGACGCCATTTTATGCCTTTTCTGCTTGACGGAAGGTTAGCGTATTAGCCGCCACGCCCTCGTTTTCCCTTTGTCGTCTTGAAAATGTTTTTTTTTTGGAAATAATTTTTTTGTCTTTTAAATGTCATAGCAGGCAATACGAACGAAAGAGTCAATGTTAATTTAGTGTTAAAACTCAGGAATGGTTCAGAGCTCATTCACATTTACCACAGGCGGCCATTTTACCTCTGGGGATAACGTATGAAACTGGTTAAAAAAAAAACTGTTTGTTGCCCATAGCAACCAATCACAGCACAGCTTCAATTTCCTACAACACGCTTGAAAAATGAAAGCTCTTGTGATTGGTTGCTATGGGCAACCTTCTTTCAGATTGCCCTTCTTCAGACCCTTTTGTCTTTGGCTCCCTCTGCTGGCCAATGGTGGGAAATATGAAATATTATAATTTTTTAGTATTTCCTGGTAGGGTAAAAAAAATCAAAAAATCTTTAAAAAATGTGATACATCCCCTTTAAGAATCTTGGTTGAACTGTTTATATTAATACAGCAAGTAAATGCGATACTGGGTGTACAATAACTTTTCTTTCTCTACCTGGTTGTCCATTTTTTTAATTTTTCCCAACAAGTCAATGTGAAAAGTTTTTTTTTAAAGGGGTTCTCTACCTTTATGGAAATAAAGCTCATTCATTCTATACTGGAGAGGAGTTAGCTTGTTATATAGTGCGATTTTGGTTTTTCACTTCAAGATCTCTTTTTGCTGTCACTGAATGAAAAACTGCTGAAAACCTAAAAAATACCTTTCACAGCTGAGGGTCTGTTACAGTTGTATCCAGTCTAGATTATAATCTGCAAACTGAAGACAATAATGTCCCTGATTCAAAACTGTCTAAAGGGAAACCTTGCCTTGTCCCTAGCAACTGTTCACAGTGCGGAGCACTTTAATAATTGAACAGAACAACAACATAGCCGGTCAGTCACTTTATGAACCAACGTGGCAACGTTTAAAAATTCTGAAGAAAAAAAATGTAATATAAATTAGACCTGTTGTTGGGGGCGGGCCCAAGGGTGGGGCTTATAGGGGAATTCCATCTTTTTGACTTATTGTCCGGACAGGTCATAAGTATGAGATTAGTGAAGGTACGACGCCCAGGACGCCCACCATTCGGCTATATAGTGAAAGGAAGCGGATGCAGAAGGCTGCATCTGTTAGGTAGTGGCCATGCTGGAGTACCGCAGCTCGGCACTCATCTGTATAACCAGATACCACCACTACACAATGCCACACATACCTCTAAGCTTTTACCTCTCTACCTCCTAAGGTTCAGGATTGGTTGGTATATGTGGCACACATGGTTGCGGCTTTCCCCATGAAAATCTGTTCTGGAGGCGTGTACCAACCAACTGTTTAGATTCATGGGCAATATCTGGTGACATATATTCTATAGGCCCTATTAAAGGGGTTTTCCACTTTGCATTAACCTCCTTTAAAGGCTATGTACACCGTTGGGGCAGAGGCGTAGCTAGAGGTTCAGCACAGGGGGGGCGAAACATACTTGAGTGGGCCCCCCACTTGGCTTCCCAAACGCACGTTTCCAACTTCACAGGCACATACTACTAGTTGTGGTTATAATATTGTATTAGAAAGATTACTATATAAACTGCTAGATCATCTATGCTGCTAAGTACAGTACAATAGACTTTCTACATACCCTACTCTAAATACTCTACCACATAATGCAGTGAAATATAGGAGTAATAGGAGTAAAAAACAAGAGGACTCCTATGTTAAAGGAAACCTGTCCACAGTTTTTACATCACTAAACTAACAGTCCCCTGCCCCCATCAGACCTCAGATCATCAGAATGTGCCCCCCCATCAGACCTCAGATCAGTGTATTGTGCCCCACCAGACCTCAGATCAGCGTATTGTGCCACATCAGACCTCAGATCAGCATATTGTGCCCCCATCAGACCTCAGATCAGCAGAATGTGCCCCCATCAGACCTCAGATCAGCGTATTGTGCCCCATCAGACCTCAGATCAGCGTACTGTGCCCCCATCAGACCTCAGATCAGCGTACTGTGCCCCCATCAGACCTCAGATCAGCGTACTGTGCCCCCATCAGACCTCAGATCAGCGTATTGTGCCCCATCAGACCTCAGATCAGCGTATTGTGCCCAATCAGACCTCAGATCAGCGTACTGTGCCCCCATCAGACCTCAGATCAGCAGAATGTGCCCCCATCAGACCTCACATCAGCCTACTGTGCCCCCATCAGACCTCAGATCAGCGTATTGTGCCCCCACCAGACCTCAGATCAGCGTATTGTGCCCCCATCAGACCTCAGATCAGCGTATTGTGCCCCCCATCAGACCTCACATCAGCGTATTGTGCCCCCATCAGACCTCAGATCAGCTTAATGTGCTCCCATCAGACCTCAGATCAGCGTATTGTGCCCCCATCAGACCTCATATCAGCAGACTGTGCCCCCATCAGACCTCATATCAGCCTCTATCAGACCTCAGATCAGCGTATTGTGCCCCATCAGACCTCAGATCAGCAGACTGTGCCCCCATCAGACCTCATATCAGCAGACTGTGCCCCCATCAGACCTCATATCAGCAGACTGTGCCCCCATCAGACCTCATATCAGCCTACTGTGCCTCTATCAGACCTCAGATCAGCATAGTGTGCCCCCATCAGACCTCATATCAGCAGACTGTGCCCCCATCAGACCTCATATCAGCCTACTGTGCCCCTATCAGACCTCAGATCAGCTTAATGTGCTCCCATCAGACCTCAGATCAGCGTATTGTGCCCCCATCAGACCTCATATCAGCAGACTGTGCCCCCATCAGACCTCATATCAGCCTACTGTGCCCCTATCAGACCTCAGATCAGCGTATTGTGCCCCCATCAGACCTCAGATCAGCAGACTGTGCCCCATCAGACCTCATATCAGCAGACTGTGCCCCCATCAGACCTCATATCAGCCTACTGTGCCCCTATCAGACCTCAGATCAGCATATTGTGCCCCCATCAGACCTCAGATCAGCATATTGTGCCCCCATCAGACCTCATATCAGCAGACTGTGCCCCCATCAGACCTCATATCAGCCTACTGTGCCCCTATCAGACCTCAGATCAGCGTATTGTGCCCCCATCAGACCTCAGATCAGCAGACTGTGCCCCCATCAGACCTCATATCAGCAGACTGTGCCCCCATCAGACCTCATATCAGCCTACTGTGCCCCTATCAGACCTCAGATCAGCTTAATGTGCTCCCATCAGACCTCAGATCAGCCTACTGTGCCCCTATCAGACCTCAGATCAGCGTATTGTGCCCCCATCAGACCTCAGATCAGCAGACTGTGCCCCCATCAGACCTCATATCAGCAGACTGTGCCCCCATCAGACCTCATATCAGCCTACTGTGCCCCTATCAGACCTCAGATCAGCCCACCCAGCCACATAGGATTAAAATAAAAAACTTTACTTACCTGTTCTGCGCTGCGGCTGCCCTCCGGTCCGCGCTCCGCTCTCTTCCCTGGCCCGCGCACACTATGACCTGACGCTGCGTGCAGCGTCAGGTCATAGTGCGCGCCGCCAGGGAAGAGAGCAGAGCGCGGACCGGAGGGCAGCCGCAGCGCAGAACAGGTAAGTAAAGTTTTTTATTTTAATCCTATGTGGCTGGGTGGGCTGATCTGAGGTCTGATGGGGGTCCCTAAATACAAGTGAGCGCTTCCATAATGGAAGCGCTCACTTGTATTCGCCTGATAGAAGGCAAGGTCATCCTTGCTGGGGCCCCCCCTGAGTCACTGGGCCCGGAGCCGTCGCCCCCCCTGCCCCCCCGGTAGCTACGCCACTGCGTTGGGGTCAATATTATTATGATTGCATTTTACTCATTTTTTTCAGTTGGTCTTTATTTAAAAATATTCAGCCATTCTGTCACAAAGGGTTAAGTGGTTTTCTAGCTGTGCGAATCTTACTTTTCTTACTTTTTACTTTACTGGTCACCTAATAAACCTTATTTCTAATAAACCTTATTGAAGCCACATTCTTATCAGTAAGATAAGAACTGAGCTAAATGAGTGTTTATGAGGACAGAGATAAGCTGTAAAAACAGCTGGGGAACAGTAAAAACACAGAGCATGCCACTAGAAAATCTCAAGGCTGTACAAAGAAAGGGGCTCAACATTTTTAATAAATGAATACAATGTAATCATAAAAATTTGCCCCTAAAGGTGTACATAGACCTTAAAATAATCATTTATGATGGTAGCAGTCATTTTGTAATGTATTTCTTTTCCCTTTATTTCTCCTATCCCCCGTTCTGGGCTGTGGTCACATGACCATGACCATGCAGCTCTTTCTTATTTCCTGTGATGTTATATACATGGGCGGTGCAGTGATAGGGGAGTGTCTATGTAACTAGCTGGGTGAGAGGAGCTATAAACTAGCTAGGCATTGTTAGGGGCAGTGATAGGGGAGTGTCTATGTAACTAACTGGTGGGAGGGGCTATACACTAGCTGAGTGTTGTTAGGGGCAGTGATAGGGGAGTGTCTATGTAACTAGCTGGTGGGAGGGGCTATACACTAGCTGAGTGTTGTTAGGGGCAGTGATAGGGGAGTGTCTATGTAACTAGCTGGGTGAGAGGAGCTATAAACTAGCTAGGCATTGTTAGGGACAGTGATAGGGGAATGTCTATGTAACTAGCTGGTGGGAGGGGCTATACACTAGCTGAGTGTTGTTAGGGGCAGTGATAGGGGAGTGTCTATATAACTAGCTGGTGGGAGGAGCTATACACTAGCTGGGTGTTGTTAGGGGAGGGGCAGGAGCTGTGGTAGAGAAAGGAGAAGTGCATCATGGGTTTAGTTGGATACAGCAACAGGAAGTGCTACATACAGGATGTAGAGAAACATGAGGTAACAACTATATGAGCATATCTGTTAAAAAACATAGTAATCCTGAAAAACCTCTTTAAGGCATATGGGGGAAGTAGAGGGAGGTCTTCTCTAGAGGACCAAAGATTGTCAGAGAAAAAGGAGCAATTACCACATAAAGGACAACAAATCAAGGGGGTGGGTATGACAGCCTCCCTCGATCTCTACAAAAAGTGGACAGGCCCTTTAAGTTAAGTGACTATCCATAATGGAACAGTTGAGTAATTAGTATGGGGGTCATTTACGATCAGAAATACGCCTATATTAGGCAACCAGTGACTTTTCCCCCCTCATGCCAGGTCTAAAAAAGGTGGGTGTGATGTGCGCGGGGAAGGGTTCCTCTACTCCCAAACATAAAACCAAAAAAACAAAAACTGTGCTGTGTATTACATATGAATGGGGTTGTAAAACCTACTGTACGCTCCTGTGTAGAGGATATAGAAACCCTCATCATGTCTATTCTATGTTGTAGAACTGCTAGGCAATAGCGATAACTGCAGTGTCTGAACTCACCCCTAGTGTCAATGTCCAGTTACCCTATGTGTCAGTGTCATTATCCTGTACCCCGAGTGTCAATGTCATTATCCTGTACCCCAAGTGTCAGTGTCATTATCCTGTACCCCAAGTGTCACTGTCATTATCCTGTACCCCGAGTGTCAGTGTCATTATCCTGTACCCCGAGTGTCAGTGTCATTATCCTGTACCCCAAGTATCAGTGTCATTATCCTGTACCCCAAGTGTCAATGTCATTATCCTGTACCCCGAGTGTCAGTGTCATTATCCTGTACCCCAAGTGTCAGTGTCATTATCCTGTACCCCAAGTGTCAGTGTCATTATCCTGTACCCCGAGTGTCAGTGTCATTATCCTGTACCCCGAGTGTCAGTGTCAGTGTCATTATCCTGTACCCTAAGTGTCAGTGTCATTATCCTGTACCCCAAGTGTCACTGTCATTATCCTGTACCCCAAGTGTCACTGTCATTATCCTGTACCCCAAGTATCAGTGTCATTATCCTGTACCCCGAGTGTCAGTGTCATTATCCTGTACCCCAAGTATCAGTGTCATTATCCTGTACCCCAAGTATCAGTGTCATTATCCTGTACCCCAAGTGTCAGTGTCATTATCCTGTAACCCAAGTGTCAGTGTCATTATCCTGTACCCCAAGTGTTAGTGTCATTAACCTGTACCCCAAGTGTCATTATCATTATCCTGTACCCCAAGTGTCAGTGTCATTATCCTGTACCCCAAGTGTCAGTGTCATTATCCTGTACCCCAAGTGTCAGTGTCATTATCCTGTACCCCAAGTGATCAGTGTCATTATCCTGTACCCCAAGTGTTAGTGTCATTGTCCTGTACCCCGAGTGTCAGTGTCATTATCCTGTACCCCGAGTGTCAGTGTCATTATCCTGTACCCCGAGTGTCAGTGTCATTATCCTGTACCCCGAGTGTCAGTGTCATTATCCTGTACCCCAAGTGTCAGTGTCATTATCCTGTACCCCAAGTGTCCGTGTCATTATCCTGTACCCCAAGTATCAGTGTCATTATCCTGTACCCCAAGTGTCCGTGTCATTATCCCTTACCAAGTGTCAGTGTCATTATCCTGTACCCCAATGTCAGTGTCATATCCTGTACCCAAGTGTCCGGTCATTATCCTGTACCCAAGTGTCAGTGTCATTATCCTGTACCCCAAGTGTCAGTGTCATTATCCTGTACCCCAAGTTGTCCGTGTCATTATCCCTGTACCCCAAGTGTCAGTGTCATTATCCTGTACCCCAAGTGTCAGTGTCATTATCCTGTACCCCGAGTGTCAGTGTCATTATCCTGTACCCCGAGTGTCAGTGTCATTATCCTGTACCCCGAGTGTCAGTGTCATTATCCTGTACTCCAAGATCAGTGTCATTATCCTGTACCCCAAGTGTCAGTGTCATTATCCTGTACCCCAAGTGTCAGTGTTATTATCCTGTACCCCGAGTGTCAGTGTCATTATCCTGTACCCCAAGTGTCAGTGTCATTATCCTGTACCCCAAGTGTCAGTGTCATTATCCTGTACCCCAAGTGTCAGTGTTATTATCCTGTACCCCGAGTGTCAGTGTCATTATCCTGTACCCCGAATGTCAGTGTCATTATCCTGTACCCCGAATGTCAGTGTCATTATCCTGTACCCCAAGTGTCAGTGTCATTATCCTGTACCCCAAGTGTCAGTGTTATTATCCCATACTCGAAATATCAGGATGTCATTGCTTTGTCACCTTGTGTTGGTGTCATTGTTCTTTAACCCTAAATGTCAACATGTTTTATTGTTGTTAGGGTGTCAATATTTATTCACCTTAAGTGTCAATGTATTTTCTCTCTGCATCCAGTGTCAGTATGTTTTCACTGTACACCCCAATTGTCAGTATGTTTTTTTGCTCTGTACCCCAAGTGTCAGTGTGTTTTCGTTCTGCACCCTAAGTGTCAGTGTGTTTTTTCTCTGCACCCCTAGTGTCAGTGAGTTTTGGTTCTGTACCCAAGTGTCAGTGTGTTTTTGCTCTGTATCCCAAATGTCAGTGTGTTTTCCTCTGTAAACCAAGTGTTAGTGTGTTTTTCCTCTGTACCCCAAGTGTCAGTGTATTCTTGCTCTGTACCCCAAGTGTCAGTGTGGTTTTCCTCTGCACCCCTAGTGTCAGTGTTTGTTTTTTTTCCTCTGTATCCCAAGTGTCAGTGAGTTTTTCCTCTGAACCCCAAGTGTCAGTGTATTCTTGCTCTGTATCCCAAGTGTCAGTGAGTTTTTCCTCTGTACCCCAAGTGTCAGTGTATTCTTGCTCTGTACCCCAAGTGTCAGTGAGTTTTTCCTCTGTACCCCAAGTGTCAGTGTATTCTTGCTCTGTACCCCAAGTGCCATTTTCCTCAAAAAAGGTTCTCTGAGTGAATTAACACACGACAGAAGCATCAGATTATGCAGGGTTTGTTTGCAGTCTGTAACCATGGCGATGTATACGTCTGCATTGGAGCTGTAATCACACCACAGAATGAAATTAGACTATTTGCAAAGTTGCTTCTTTTTTTTAAATTTCAGATGCAATTGAGCAATAAGATATGGTTGCAAAAGTCTACATACCCTTTAACAAAAGGATCCCCAAGAACCAGACTACTAATAAATGTTACTGCAATCTCTATAAATTGTACAGTGTCCCAGATCTTCCCCTTGGGGTCCATACTGTTTTTAGTTGTCATATTTTGGAATATCATATCCATATCAATCATATAGTCCCAGATTTAGAACATGGGTTGTTCTAGTTTTTTTTTTTTTTTCCAAGGTGGAGCTTAGCATTAAGGGACAGGGGCTTCATGGGAAAGGGTGTGGGCTAAGATGACATTTTGTCTTTAAAATCTGTCTCAAGCTAAGCCAATATCTGGTATAGAGTCAGAGGAGAGCGTCTGTCCCGGCACCAGATGTATCATCCAGCCTGAGCCCCTGTGATAAAACGGCCGGTCTACGGTTACACCGTCTATAGGATAAGTAAATCTGCCCTATCCTGATTTACCTTTCGGGGGACAGTATCCTGTATATAAACTGTACAATTTGGGGGAGATTTATCAAACTGATGTAAAGTGAAACTGGTGTAGTTGCTTTGTACTGTCAATTAAAACTGGGTCTGCTGTGCTGTAAGCCTTTGTATAGTAGCCATCATTAATCTGTGGTCTGCTTTGTATACTTGTCATCAGTACTGTAGGTCTGCCTTGTATACTAGCCACCAGTAATCTGTGGTCTGCTTTGAATACTTGTCATCAATACTGCAGGTCTGCCTTGTATACTAGTAATCAGTAATCTAGGGTCTGCTTTGTATACTTGTCAACAGAACTGTAGGTCTGCCTTGTATACTAGTCATCATTAATCTGGCATCTGCTTTGTATACTTGTCATCAAAACTGTAGGTCTGCCTTGTTAACTAGTCATAATTAATCTGGGGTCTGCTTTGTATACTTGCCATTGTCAATGTAGGTCCCCCTTGTATACTAGCTATCAGTAATCTGGGGGTCTGCTTTGTATACTTGTCATCAATACTGCAGGTCTGCCTTGTATACTAGTCATCAGTAATCTGGGGGTCTGCTTTGTATACTTGCCATCATCAGCGTAGGTTTCTCTTGTATATTAGTCATCAGTAATCCGGGGACTGCTTTGTATACTTTCCATCAGTAATGTAGGTCTGCCTTGTATAGTAGCCATCATTAATCTGGGGTCTGCTTTGTATACTTGTCATCAGTACTGTAGGTCTGCCTTGTATACTAGCCATCGTTAATCTGTGGTCTGCTTTGTACACTTGTCATCAAATACTGCAGGTCTGCCTTGTATACTAGCCATCAGTAATCTGGGGTCTGCTTTGTATACTTGCCATCATCAGCGTAGGTTTCTCTTGTATACTAGCCATCATTAATCTGGGGTCTGCTTTGTATACTTGCCATCAATACTGTAGGTCTGCCTTGTATACTAGCCACCAGTAATCTGTGGTCTGCTTTGTACACTTGTCATCAATACTGCAGGTCTGCCTTGTATACTAGCCATCAGTAATCTGGGGTCTGCTTTGTATACTTGCCATCATCAGCGTAGGTTTCTCTTGTATACTAGCCATCATTAATCTGGGGTCTGCTTTGTATACTTGCCATCAATACTGCAGGTCTGCCTTGTATACTAATCATCAGTAATCTGGGGTCTGCGTTGTATACTTGTCATCAGTACTGTAGGTCTGCATTGTATACAAACCAGTGATAATCTATGGTCAACACTAGCCATTGATACTGTAGATCAGTTTTTTTCTGCTTTCACTAGTAATGAACTCTCTGTCTTGTATACTAGTCATGAGTAATGTGCTGTCTGTCCTGTACACTACTGATCAAAGATGTGAGGTCCACCTTGTATGCTAGCCATCAGTGTGATGGGGTCCGTCTTGTACACTAGTTAGTGGGGTCTGATTTGTAAGCATACCATTGGGCAGGGATTTACACAGATAACACAGAGCTGCTAATGAGAGGTTCTAGTCAAGGCTGTATATACAGATCAAGCTGCCCTTAGCTCTAGAACAGACTCAGCACTCCCAATGGCCACCCTGTTGTGGCATCACTAAAAAAAAAATGCATTTCCCCCTGCTAAGCGCCGCCCTAGGTCCTGGACCTCCAGTGCCTAGAGCAAAATATGCAGCAAATAGAGCAAATATAGCAGTTCCTTGATGTCTTCCTCTGTCTATCTAGTGGTAATTATCAGCCAAGTCATGTCTTATTATTAATCTTGTAAAGTAATAGCACCCCCCCCATGTCTGCTGGTCCCTTATGCAGTTGCACTGATATTTGGTATGCCTATCTAGAATGATTGGAGTACGTCAGCTGCCTTATCTGACATCAACAACCAGACAGAAATAAGAAAGGGCATTGTTACATTTAAAGGTAGTGATCCTCCAGGAAAATGTGCAAATTAAAATAAAATTAAATGATTGTAGTTGCTTAGACAACAGTAGATGTGTATCAGATGCAGTGCAGCCATGTGTATAACCTGCAGATTTTGGATATGTCTCCACTAGTTCATTTTCTCCCTGCTGCTCCTCCTCCCCTCTCACAGCATACTTTACAGGCAGAGAGAGAAAGATTCTGCATCTGCATCCCATTTTGTGGTTCATGTAGGACAGGGATCAGCAATCTTCAGCATGCCAGCTGCTGTGAAACTACAACTCCCAGCATGCAAACATGCTCGACTGCTCTTCTAACTCCGATAGAAGTGAATGAGGCATTCTGGGAGTTGTAGTTTCTGAACAGCTAGAGTGCCCGAGGTTGCTGATCCCTGATGTAGCGCATTCAAAATGATTGGCTGTAAAAATTAGTTTTCATTAGGTTTTGGGGGGGCGCTGTTCCATTGATCTCTAGGGAAATTGTTTTCCAGCAGTAGTGTTGAAATGTGGTACTGCAAGCAAAATAAATAATTTTTAATAATAATTTTCTTTTGATATTCCAAAAAATAATTGCAGACTCAATAATAATAATTATTATTAATTATCATGATTTTTACAAGGTTTCCATCATGGAGGGTACATTCCCTTTAAGCCATAGCAACCAATTATGAATTAACCTTGATGTCATGAGTTGCTGAATATTATTTTCCCCTTGAAATCTTGAAAATTGTAAACTGTTATTACAGCTCCGGTGGTAGATGATGGTTATGTGTATGTTAGATATACTATACCTTTTGTTCGCCTGTACAGTAGAACATTATACATGTGCTCGTCACACATTAAATATTAAAACCTTAATTGAAGGATAGGACAATCACACAAACCCTTTCCCTACCGTACATTGCATATATTAATACAGTTATATCTATATCTTTCTGTTAGTGCATATAGCCATCATAGAGGGGCATCCCCTAATTGTGACACCCCCAGCTATTTGATGGACCATGAAAAACATCTCAGCTATGCATGACCACCACTCCATTAAGGACAGCATGAGTGGTAATAAGAAGCCTAATTAGTCCTTTAGACCTTTTTTTTTTTTAAAATAAAGAACTTATTTAATTCTTTATAATAAACGTTTAGCCTTTTTTTGGTATAGGGGTTAAAAAATCAGTCTATTTGCTGAGTATCACTTCTCAGTCCTGTAAGCTGATGGCTCATGTGAAGCCTTAACTCTGATATCCTGACCTTATAAACACTCATTTAATCTATATTCTTATCACTTTAGCTATAATGAATGTTCACAAAAGCTCTGCCGAAAACTCTGCAAACAGACTGATTTTTAACCCCTGTATCTCAAAATTGGCTAAACTTTTTTTTAATAAAGAAAAAAACTGCCCAGAAGGTATACATAGCTGAAATTGAACAATATAGTTTTTTTTTTAAAAAGCAAAAGATCCATCCAATGAGCTGACACATTGCGTTTTTCAGTCTAGTAGTCTCGGCAGTCCCCAAGATTGATGTAAATGGATATACTATGTCACATCTTCCTTGGCCCAAATCTTTCGGCACATCCCTTGTTCCAGGGATCAGAATAATAATTGCATGGCTTCTACTCATTGGCAAAATTATGATTTTGACAAGAGATGAGTGAGCTCTGGGAGACGGGTCCTGACTAGAGATGAGCGAGCAGTGCTTGTTACGAGCACTGTAACGCTCGGCTCCCGTGTGAAATGCCCGCAGGCATTGCGGATCCGTCCTCATCTGCATGTAAGTCAATGAGGACGGATCGTTTGGTATGACACTCATACCAAACGGTTCCGTCCCCACTGACTTTAAGACGGGTGAGGACGGAACCGTTTGGTATGAGTGTCATACCAAACGATCCGTCCTCATTGACTTACATGCAGATGAGGACGGATCCGCAATGCCTGCGGGCATTTCTCCCGGGACCCGAGCATTACAGTGCTCGTAACAAGCACTGCTCGCTCATCTCTAGTCCTGACCATTCTGCTACGTGTAGAGATATGGCCGCCATGCTGTGTGGTACAATTGTAGGATGTGAAGTGATAAAATTAAAGCCTATGGCCACCTTTGTAGCCAATAGTATAAAAAACAAAGCAACTTTGCATACAGCTCATATGCAGATGTATGTCTCCATGGTTACAGACTACACACAAACCTGTATGTAGTCTGATCCTGCATTCATTCTCCATTTGTTCTCTCCTTCTTGTAACCTATCAAATGCACCTTTACCCATGGTACTAACTATGGCTGTGCCCGCAACGGGTGCAGGAGCTCCTGAGTTATGGCAAGGAATGCTACATTATTTAAATGGGTATTCCCATCTGAAATGCGCTGTCCATTTACTGCTATGGTAGTTCCAAAAATAGTCAAGTGAGGGCGCTCAGTTATTTTTGGAAGTCCCATTCAGGAAAATAGAGACCACACTTCTCAAGTGCGGCCACTGCTCCATTTACCGCTATGGGACTGAGAATGGAAGGTGGCTGAGCTTGTGTGGTGTGCGCTCCTTCACTTTGGAGGCCTGTTCTGGAGATAGGAGAGTCCCAGAGGTGGGACCTGCACCTCTCTGACATTGCACACGAGTGTGTGTGCCCATGCCCTTATTGAGGACTGCGCATTATACAGACACTGGCCCTGTGCGCTCCGTATAGTGGATGTAGACCCATTGACTTGAATGGGTCCGCAGTCCTCAAGATATGGAACGGTGCGGAGGCACGGATCGGAAGCACTAGGCTTCCGTAGGATTTTGGTCTGTGCCTACGCAACGTAAAAAAATAGAACATGCCCTATTTTTTGCAGTGCAGACCGTCTCTTGGGTCCGCATCCCCAAATAGCGTACACAAGGACGCTGCCCGTATATTACGCAACTCTATTTGCGGTCTGCAGCACGGGCACGGGGCACGCACTTAGAATTATTTCCATTCTAATCAATCCTCTGTGACCTAAACATGATACATTTGATACACGGACTGTCTAGAATGGATACAATTGTAGCAAATAGTAGATGTAAATGGTTTTCAGTCACAGACAGCAAGCGGATATTTTGTAAAGAATCTAAATCCAAATTGTATTAGTAAGTTGCAGGACTTTTTATTATGCAATGATTACGCTTTATATACGTAAAACCGGAAAAATCACTTTTTAGCTGAAATGTTTTGGGTAACAATTGCACCCCCTGCTGACAGATTCTGGAACTGCAATATATGAAATGAAGACTGCTGACACCTGGTGATGTACTCTTCACAACCATTGTTCCCAGAAGCTCTGCCACCGCTGCACGTCCTGTAGGTGCTGGATGAACTGCCCTGCTATCTGCATCTGCCAACAGAGACATCTCAGACTATTTCTGAAGAGAATGCATACATCCTGGGGGGGAGTACTGAGAGGACCTGTACGTCAGTGAATTGGGTCCCCCCCCCAATTGTACCGCTCTGGAGGTGGAGATGTAAGCCATAATGTGTAGACTGCTATCAGGGTAATACTCGTCTGTCACTGTGTCCGCAGCAAACCATGCGTCATTCCAATAAATGAGTAAAATACACGTTGTGCGGTTTTATTGTCTTGTTACTGCATCTTTTGGGGGATTCATAGCTGCTCTGCTCATTAGTGCCCACCCATGCCACCAGAGGTGTACATACCACGGAGGCAGACCACGCCGGCCTTGGTTCTCTCTTCTCTCCACAGGAATTGCATTGTTAGCAAATTGGGGATGGAAAACTGTCCGAAGGGTCGTGGAAAGGGGCAGACATCACCAGTCAGGGGGGTTGGAGTTGCCACACTATACTTGCTCTTCTCTTTCACACATTTCATCCAGCTGCCACTGGGGGGAGCTCCATACAAAGAGATTATTATAGCTCCTATTGCAGATGTATGAATTCCTATTCACTGAGCTCCCCCTAGTGGTGGCTGCAGGCAGTCAGCTAGCTTGGTAATAGAAGAGAAACTAGGTGCAGGGGGCCCATACTAAGTTTTGCTATGGGGCCCTATGAGATCTTTGTACACCCGGTCTCATATCTATCTATCTATCTATCTATCTATCTATCTATCTATCTATCTATCTATCCCATATCTGATATCTCTCTATATCTCGTGTCTATCTCTTATCTATCTATCTATCTATCTATCTATCATATATCTATGTCTGTTGTGTAATCTATCTGCACAGAAAATCCATATCACTGGGAGAGCGGCCATATTTGCTGGTCAGTAATTTGGGAAAGCTGGGTTAGGAGACAGGTAACCACATGGGCCACCATTCCGTGATCCTAGCAGAGATATGATGGTGATTACCACTGGTAACTGGTAATTTACCAGGAGGGTCCGGCTCTGATCCTAATGGGGGGAGGGGGGGGGGCAGGCTAAGAAGTATCTCCCAAGCAAAGAGAACCATCTCGCTAGCGCCACCTTGTGGACGCGTTTGACTGACTTTTTAATAAGCCTTGGGATATGACAAGCCAGATATCCAGCCAGACAAATGAGAAGATCCTGAACCTGAAGCTGTGGTCATGTCATACATGATTTGTGCAGTGATCCCGGCTGCTGGAGGGAGGGTAAGTGTCTGTCACCTACCGTATTCAGTGATCTGGGGCAGCAATGTGTAAAAGGACCCTAATCCTGAGTGCATTGTGCTCCAGCCTGTTCCCTGGTGACTCATTCACACCCTGCAGCTGTTCTGTGCGTCCTTAGCAACCCCTGTGAGCGTCTGCTACACAGAACGTGTCTGCAAGTGAGATCGCTGCACCTGCCAGAGCCCTGCAAATCCTCAGGACGATCCAGATCCCCGCACCCACACTAGATTCCAACATCACCCCAGATTCGCACTAGCTGGAGCCCCTTCTTCATACCTGTGTGTACTTGAGGAATATACAGTGGGTGCATTCCCTGCCAGTCACCCTATGAAGGGCACCCGACCTGATCGCTGCACTGCACGACTCCTGTCTCCTGGACACCACTATCGGTCCGATTGAATTGCTTTGGGAGGTGTGCTTCCTCGCGTTCACCGCTAGGTGTCGCTGTGTGTAGGCTCCGTGTATTCTTCCATGCAGTCAGTGACAGAGGAGGAGAAGTGACAGAAATCCTCAGGTAAGATGGAGGGGGCTGCAGGGGGTGGTCTGGAATTTCACTTTATCTTAATATGAGATGTACATGTCTATTAACTTCCTTATGACAAGCAATGCAACTTTTTAATTGCTTTGAATAGCAGTTGTCAAGAGTTCTGCTTGCTGTTAGTGAATGGAGACAAGCGCCTTAATAAGGGTTCATGCACATGAACGTATTTTCTTTATGTGTCCATTCCGTTTTTTTTTTTTGTTTTTTTTTGCCGACGTATGCAGAAGCATTCATTTTAATGGGTCTGTAAAAAAAAACGTGTGCATTCTGTTTCCGTATGTCCTATGCGCAAAAAAAACCACAAAAAACATGTCCTATTATTGTCCGCATAACAAACAAGGATAGGACTGTTCTATTAGGGGCCAGCTGTTCCGAATGCACACGGACGTCATCCGTATTATTTGCGGACCACAAAATACATACGGTCGTGTGTATGAGCCCTTAGACTACATTCACATGATCGTATGTGTTTTGTGGTCCACAAAACACGGATCCACAAAAAATACGGATGACGTCAGTTTGGCATCCGTATTGCATAATTTTTCTTGTGGATCCATTGTAACAATGCCTATCCTCGTCCACAAAATGGACAAGAATAGGACAATGTTCTATGTTTTTATGCGGGGCTAAGGAACAGACATACGGATGTGAATAGCACACGGTGCTCTTTTTGCTGACCCATTGAAATGAATGGGTTCTGCAAAAAAAAAACAAAAACAAAAAAAACGGAAGGGACCCCTTAACATACAAGCCTCCCTTATGAAAAGCAATGCAACTTTTTGATTGCTTTGAACGACAGTCTGTAAGAGTTCCACTTGCTGTTAGTGAATGGAGGCAAGCAGAGGCTCGTGCACACGACCATATGTAATTTGCAGTCCGCAAAACACGGATCCGCAAAAAAAAAAAACATGACATCTGCATCCGTTTTCCATTGTAACAGGTGGACAAGAATAGGACTTGTTCTATTTTTTTACGGAACGGACATACGGATACAGAATGCACACAGGAGTCATTTCCGTTTTTTTTTTCAAGCCCCATTGAAGTGAATGGTTCTGCATACAGACCTGTAAAAAAAGAGAACGGAAATGGAAAAAAATACGTTCATGGAATGAGCAAGACTAACGTTAGTTATCAAGATTTCTGCTTGCTATCAGTGAATGGAGACAAGGGGCTAAATAAGTTTATAGCAGGCGGGGAACCAGAATCTGGAATGCGGCCTCGCTCCTTAGTGATCGTCAGGAGCAGCAGTTGTCTCATGGAGATCCCCGTTCTCCCCCCTCAGCAATCTACTTTCATTAGCCAGCCAATTTGGCATTGCATAGAATGGACGCCCATGTCAGGTTCTCCAGAGAACATAGAAGTGGTCCAAGTGTAGGGGGAGTCCAGCTGTGATGCCCAAGTCTTCTAATACGGTGTATGGACGGTGTTCTGATTGGGCACCTGGTTGAAAAAATTATTTTTAGCTCAAAATTAGTATAATGCAATAATAATAAAAAAATTGCCCTTTACGACCAACCAGTTTTACGATAACATTTTCATTTTTTTGGTTCCGTTTGTCAAGAAGTATACCTTTTTTAATTTTTCCATTTAAAGGGGTTCTCCAGGAATTAAGAAAATGAAAATACTTAAATATTACTTCATTATGAATATATTCCCAAATACCTTTTATTAGTTATAATGGCTCATTTTGTCTGAGGAGCAATCATTAGGAGAAACAAAATGGCCGCCATCCTATTAGTACACACAGAACCTGTCCTAATCACACAGGAGGACAAGTTACTTCACAACACTGAGTTAAAGAGCTGCCTCATCCTCCTCTCTGCTCTTCTTGTCAGGGACTATGATCCTGAATACAGATAAGATCTTCAGCTTAATCTCTGAAGGAATGGAGATCATGAAGAGACATGAAGTAGAGGACAGGATTTGTGTGGACTAACAGGATGGCGGCCATTTTGCTTATCCTAATGATTGCTCCCTAGACAAAACAAGCCATTATAACTAATGAAAGGTATTTGGGAATATATTTATAATAAAGTATTATTTAAGTATTTTCAGTTTCTTAATTCCTGGAGAACCCCTTTAAGGTTTAAAATGGCTTTAGTAACATTTCCGTTCCTGATAATACAACCGTCTGCAGCCGTTATGAACTCCACTGAAAGTCATTGGGGGATGGATCCATTTTCTATTGGGTCAGAGATCTGTCCCCATTGACTTGCATTGTGGGTCACGACGGATCCGTTTTGCTCCACATCCCATGATGGAAAGCAAACCGCAGCATGATGCTCTCTGGTATGGGAACGGACCAGAATACATTTTGGAGCACTCCGTTCTGTTCAGTTACGTTTTGCCCCCATTGACAATGAATGGGGACAAAACAGAAGCATTTTTTTTCCGGTCTTGAGACCCTATGACGACCTCAATACCGGAAAATATTAACGTTACTGTGAAAATAGCCTTTTCTGGGATTTATATGCTGATGGTCTATGCTCAGGATAGCATACAAAAAACAAAGTTGGAGTTCCGGAAAAAAAATTCACTAAGGACGTGCTGTCTTCTCCAACTTTGTTTTTTGTATGCTGATCGCTTTTTCGGAGGGGATTCACCACCCTCCCTGGAGACGTGCACCCTCAACTACGTATCCCGTGGTGTGCTGACCTACCTATTTGTTTTCTATGGTCAGGATAGGTCAGCAAAATCAAATCAGTGGCGGTCCGACCCCCCACACCTCCACCAATCAGCTGTTTCGGGCAGCTGCCAGTGCCAGACCATGTACAGAGCCGGATGCAGAAGGCACTGGGTAGTTCATCTTCCTTATATGCCAGCTAGGGTCAGGAACTACGCGGCAAACAGAGATTTCCATTCACTGTTGTACAATCTGCCCAGAACAGCTGATAGCGGAGGGTGCCGAGTGTTGGGCCCCCATTGATCTGATACTGCAGAACTGTTCTTATATAGCTCATTAATCCTGAAAACTTGTTTAATAGTGCCAATTAAACAGAATTCTGCCAGTTTTTCCTGAGTTTTATGGGTTTCATTTCTATGACATTTCTTATCGGTAAAAGCGACCCGTTCCCTTAATTCTCCAGGTCACTATGCTCACAGTGATAACACATTTATATAGTATTTCTTGTGTTTTAATATTTAAACTATTTTTTTTCTTTGTATCACCATATTTTGATCCCTGTAACTTTTTACATTTTTCTGTGGACCGTGGCCACTCTGTTCTTTTTTGGGGGGGCTCCATGGGGTACGGTGTACCTGTTCTTGTGATTGTCAGGGATCACAACAGTAGGACCCCCGCCAATCTAATTGTTATCTCCTATTTTGCGGATAGGAAATAACTGGACATAACTGTTATACCCTTTAAAGGCTATGATTTTTACATATGTTTGTGGTTACCATGATAATAAATAAATAAATCAGACTCCTGATATTCAGTTTACCACTTGCTCCTAGTTTAAGACTTTGCTCATGTGGACGTGCCAGTGATACATGCTGAAAGTGATCTGTGTGTCCAGGATGCTCCTGTCTTCCTCCTGTAAACTGCCTTGTTTGCTCTTTTCCTGTGTGATCTGCCATTCATGGGTGCTTTTACCCTCACAATGATCTGATCTGCTGTGTACGACCTCGTCCCTCTCCCTGATTCTATCCTTATCACTAAGAGAAGGGAAGAGAGAACAGAGAGCTGTCAGCAGCAGTTACAGAGATTAATGCAGCAGCAGCTAGATGAAAGACTTACACACACTCTGAAAACTATTTAGAAAGTGGCTTCATTTTGCATTTTGGCAGCAGATATGCTCACTATTACAAATCCTTACTATTTTCAAGATATCTTCTTGCTGTCAGTGAATGGAAACATTCTTGGTTACATTCAGAGTGTTACATTGGTGGGCTGTACCTGTTGCCATATTCCGCTTGGGCATGGCCTTTAGAGTGCTCCCTTGGTTGCTTGCTGTGCTCCCTCTGTGGGCCGGACCACAGGCGTAGTGATGCTCCGTCCAAACCAAACAGGATAAGGCCTGCTTCTTGTCAGATCTGCCTCTCACTGCCAATAGGGTGCACACTCCTCAGCTCATAAAGGGCCACACCTTTATCTTCCCTAGCCTATGCTTGATCTCCCTAGGGCAGGGGTTAGCAACCACCAGCACTCCAGGTGTCGTGAAACTACATCTCCCATCATGCACACCTGCTTGGCTGTTCTCAGAACTCCCACAGAAGTGAACAGAGCATGCTGGGGGTTGTAGTTTCACAACAGCTGGAGTGCAGAAGGTTGCTGATCCCTGCCCTAGGGATTTAAGGAACTTTTCCCTGTGGGATGGTGCCTGAGCAATAGGTTCTAGTTGTCTTCTTTCCCATAAAGTTGCATTACGTGTCTTGTTCGCTCTCCTGTGTGTCAATTTCTGCATGACTCTGGATTAGACCCTTCCCTGCCTGACATGACTTCTGCCTCCGATCTCCATACTGACCCTGGGCTGTCTGAACCGACCTTCAGACTGACTTTGGATTGCACAAACTGTGCCTGCCCTGACCTGACTGTGGACTTGCCTGATCCCCCAGTGCTCTGCCCTGGTGTCTCTTGATCCCATAGGTCAGCAGCCTCTGGTGGTTTCCCTGCAGTGGAGTCTAGATCCCTATACAGAGGTTAGCCGTTGAAGACCAGGGAGGCCACTTGGGTAACAGCATTAGGTGTAGCCTCAAGCCAAATCTGTTTAGTAGACACAGTGGTTCCACATCTGCTTCGTAACATGGTGGCTGAAAACCTGTACAGAACTAATACAGCTGAGGAACTGTTACAGTTGTATCCAGTTTAGACCACCCTGAATGAAACAATCTGCACACATTTTACCTATACTGATAAATTGTAAAAACTATCGGGAAATAAACCAAGTGGAAACATTCTGGATAGAGTCTACATTTCTCCTAGATTTTGTAGCTTCATTTGAGGCCACCAGGGAATGAATTTAAAGGGTATTTGTCAGCAGCTTTGTACCTATGAAACTGGCTGACCTGTTCCAGGGTGCGGCAGTTGCAGAGAGAGCAGAGTCTCTAGGTGTAATGGTAACGTCCCCATTGCTCGTAGAGCCTCATTTGCGTATATTAAAACTTTTATTTTTTTCAGCAATGTGGACACATATGAACATGGGACCAACACAGATGTCTTCAGCTGCTGAGTGCACATGTAACAGGTCAGCCAGTGTCATAGGTACAGAACTGCTGACAGATGCCCTTTAAAAACATTACATACTTCTCAGCATTAGGTTTTGGTCAAAACCTGGAAATGGGGCCTGGATTGCCGGAGTTGGGGGCAAGAAAGGCAGGTTCCCATGTCCACTCATCATCTTGTGCATGCTCATTAGGGGTCACCAGGGTGAGCTCTATAAGGAAAGTATCAGCCTCTCAGGTCTCATCAATATTTCCATTTTTTACCTTGTGTGCTATAAGTATTTTCCACACACGTACCTATTGATTTTAATATGTCTGTTCACACATCAGTAGTTTTTCGGGGACCATGGCTCATTGAAAAAATCACAGAGACGTGAACTACTTTGGTCTGTGATGTGGACCAAACATGCCCATTAAAGTCTATGGGTCCTTGAAAAGCCACTGCCAAAACACAAATGGCATCTGCCTTTCGTCCACTTTTCACTCACCGCTGGTAGGAGATGGTTTGGAAATTAAATTTTAGCTGAGCAGCGTCCATGGAATACGGATGAATCGTGGGGGGCAAAAAACTGACCAAACATGGATCTTTCATGGACATCTTCACAGATAAAATAGATTTTTCCACGGATTTCAAACAGACACATAAATGTGAATGAGGCCTCAGACATTCCATCCTGGGGAAGGGAGGAGGTAGTGTGATCCTGTGAGAACACGGACTTATACATATCAGGTTCTATGGACTGCATTGTACTACTTGGTGCCAGGTAGTACACTACGCCAGCTCGTAGTAGTTCGTAGTTAGTGCCAGAGAGGCTTACCGTACCGTAGGTTTTAATTTTGCATGTTTTGTTTTCCTTCTGTTATCTTAGGGCTCATTCTCATGGCCGTTGGACGGCCATGTCCATTTTACGTACCGCAAACAGTGGCATCGTGGTGCGGACCCATTGACCTCGATTGGTCTGCAATCCGCAAAATTCATCCAAAGATAGGACGTGTTGTAGCTTTTGCTGCGCAAAATGTCTTATCTTCGGCCACATCTTGCCGATCGCGGACCCGTTGAAGTAAATGGGTGCAGACAGCCGGTGCCTGTGTTTTTCTGGTCTGCGGTTTGTGGTCCACCAAACAAGCACAGCTGTCCAATGGTTGCATGAATGTACCCAAAGGACTCATGCCCGCAACCGTATTTTCGGTCCTCATCCAATCTGCATTTTTTGTGGATCGGATGTGGACCCATTCATTCCAATGGGGCAGCAAAAGATGCAGACATCACACCGACCGCGTGCTCTCTCCGCATCCATATGTCCGTTCCAAGCCCCCACAAAAAAAATAGAGCACGTCCTATTCTTGTCCATTTTGTAGAAATTTCTGCAGGAGTTAAAACAGACATGGCGGCATGCACTTGGCTGGGATCCGTGTTTTTTTCCGATCTGCGATATGCAAACCACAAAGTAGATGTGGTCGTGTTCATGAGGCGTTAACCTGGCTGCGGTCAGTTACAACCAAGCTGCCATGTGAACTGCCACATTATTGAGTGCCTGCTAAGGAGTTATGTCTTCCCTAGGAGATGACTATCCCACTACTTAATCCCTTACAGTAGATTTAAAGGGACTGTCTTATAATGCCAACTACTTTCGGGGTGACACGCCCCTGATTTACAGTATATTTGTGCATAGGTCTGCTGCGCCTGTAGTTACTAGTGAGGAAAGAGTTAAGCAGTCTTGTGTTTGTGCCGTGCAGGCCGCCCTATAGGGTACGCTTGTTGCCGTCTTGAGGATAAACTGTGTCTCTAAGGAGCGATGACAACACTGCCGCTCATTGTGAAGTGACTAGAAATTTCTGTGTTGTACCACTGAGACACTGAGACATTTCTCCATGTGCTGCTGGCCGCGGTGTGACTGCGCACGTCTGGGGTCCGAATTCCCTTCTGAGATTTCTTACTAACCTTCAAGGTAATATATCATCTTAGATGACTACACCAGCCACTTGTTCCTTAGGAGGAGGCCCCATAACTGGTTGGGGGTGGAGGTGCCCATTTCATCTCTATTATTTGGGATCCGTGCCAGTTTGGCGCTCCACTATGGTCTTCTTAAAAGCTGCTCCTGCTGGTTGATCTTTGGCTACAGACATATTGGATAAGTATACCTTTTTGGGGTGCTATGGACACCTCTATTCTAGGGCTCATGCACACAAACGTATTTTCTTTCTGTGTCCGTTCCGTTTTTTTTGCGGCCCGTATACGGAACCATTCATTTCAATGGGTCTGTAAAAAAAAAAGAGGAAGTTACTCCGTGTGCATTCTGTATCCCTATGTCCGTTCTGCAAAAAAATAGAACATGTCCTATTATTTTCCGCATTACGGACAAGGATAGGACTGTTCTATTAGGGGCCAGCTGTTCCGTTCCGCAAAATACGGAATGCACACGGACGCCAACCGTATTTTTTGCGATCCGTTTTTGTGGACTGCAAAATACATACGGTCGTGTTCATGAGCCCTAAGGCTAAATATATTGGACTGATATATTGTAACAAACTAGAGATTTTTACGTTGATTTGTTTGGCTCACATAGGATTGTCTAGACTCAAGTGTAACAAACCCTCAGCTGTGAGAAGTATTATTTATATGCATGTTTTTCAGCTAAAACCTCTAAACAAGTATATTCCCATTTACTGACAGCAAGCAGATGTGTTGAAAATGGAGAGGAACTAAAATATAAAGTGCTTTAAAAAAACACAAATCATAAGAAACTGTCAATGCAATTTAGGACAAGTCCCAAATTAGGAGACTTCATTCTGTTGTCTGTGGTGTTCAAATTATGTTAAGAGGCTGGCCTAAAAATCACACATCCAGACTGATTGCTGGTCATGTCATTTCTCTCTCTGCGCAGACACGCCTAGAGAGCCACTTTATTAAATGTACATATTTGGGTGACTCTAAGCCACGTCCTCTTGACAATCAATTTTAATATATCCAATCACAAGCATACAAGTACACATTAAGCAACGAATCAAAAGAATGACAATGGTGGGGCTAATGAAACGTACACATTACTTCATTTATCTGGGAAAGTCTAAGTGTCTGCGAGTTCCTCTTTTCCTATAGACATATCAAGTGATTATGACTCATTTATTTTTAAGCATAAAAATAACATCTAATGGAGATTAATAAGAAGATGGAGACTATTTAATAATGAAATACAACTTAGCACAATTTTGTTCATCAACTACTTAATTTCTTTCACAAAACCTTGCTCACCTATCTGATTCTCTGTGGTAACCCGTTGCTCCCGCCAGTATTTGTTTCTGTTGCTGCAGCATTGATGCTGCTGACTGCTTCATGTGACAACTGAGGCCTTTGATTAGATGCAGCGATCGCATGGAGCAGTTGGAGACATCATCGCTCAAGTGCTGAAAACCAGTACTGGCAGGGAGCAGTAGGATGGCAGTTCTGAAATGGCCGGGAATCAGACATAAAAGGTTCCTTTTGACAATATTTTGGAGGCCTGGGGAAACCCCTTTAAACTGGTTGACAACCTTGGACATGCCTGCACATCCGAGGTGTGTGAGCTTTTGATGCGGACAGTGAATGTGGAGCCACCCTGCCAACTAACCAGTTTGACTTTAAGCTTGACCTTATCCTGGCAGTCCAGGGATCTGGCCTTCTGCACACAGAATGCTACCTCTTGGAAAAGTCCTGGTGTGGTTGGCTGCTGACCCACGGGGGTCAGAGACACAGATGTGAAGCACTTAGGGATCAGGCAAAGCTTGCTGTCAGTGGCAGGCCAAGGTCAGTGCAGGCAGAATTCATGTGAACTTAAATTCAGTCCAAAAGTCAGAGCAGGCAGCATAGGGTCAGAACAGAAAACAGACAAGGGTCTGTACAGACATCAGAGTGTCAGAATCCAGGAATCAGACAGAGGTCAGCGCACAGGCAGAGAAATGTATTATACCACCTTTGCAGGATAGAGAAACCTATTGCTAAGGCACCTGTCCTTTGGAAAAAGTCCCTTAAGTATCCTGAGGTGTCCAGCCATTGGCTGAAGTGTACAGGTACACTGATCTACTTAAAGGGAACCTGTCATCAACTTTATGCTGCCCATACTAACGGCAGCATAAAGTAGAGAAAGGTGAGTTGATTTCAACGGTCTGTCATTTATAAGTAAAAAGTAAGTGGTTGCCGAGAACCAACATCACAATCATTGCAGACTAGGCCTAGAAAAGAGTCACGGCCACCTGAGAAGAGTCATGGTTATTCATATATTCCTGCTCTCCCTGTCCACCTGCTGATGACTGACAGGCTTCTACCTAGTTTTCTCCCTTTCTCTCTAGAAGAGAACTGCCAATCATCAGTAGATGGGCGGGGACAGCAGGAGATTATGAATAACCATGACTCTTCTCAGGTAGATTTGACTCTTCTCCAGGCCTGTGCTGCAATGATTATGATGCTGGTTCTCAGCAACCACTTACTTTTAGCTCATGAGTGACACAACGCTGAACTCAGCATTTCCGTCACTATTTTATGCTGCCTTCAGTGAGGTCAGCATAAAGTTGATGACAGGTTCCCTTTAAGAGCTGGGGATTGTGCACCCTATGGGTCAGGGAAACAGGCCTTGTGAGGAATGCAGGGAAGGATCATTGGAGCTTTGCTGCCAGGCAATGGTATGGTGAGTGATATGGTGCCTGTGTCTGCCCCGAATGGTGGGACAGCACCACAAAGACATTGGTGTATAGAGTGGGCTTACGAAGGCTGTGTATGCAATGTCCCCACTGCAAATGTTAATGTCACTGTATTCTTACACTGTGGTCCCAAAGCCTGTATATGGAGAGAGTGGGAGTTTCGCTAGTTACTCTGCAGGGCTGGTAC
The DNA here is from genome assembly GCA_900303285.1 of Rhinella marina. Lineage (NCBI taxonomy): Eukaryota > Metazoa > Chordata > Amphibia > Anura > Bufonidae > Rhinella > Rhinella marina. The sequence continues at coordinate 139,309 of ONZH01023917.1, read as the reverse complement.
CACCCCTTCCCCTGAGCTGTGGATTTATATACCGCTAAGGAGCAAACCTCACCAGGGAATACTCCAGCCCCGAGGGTAACAACAGCAAAGTGGCACATATATGGCAGACCTTGAGAGAAAGAGCTGTTGAGGATGACATGATATTAATGTGAAGCTATTACAATATGGCGCTGGCACCTAGATGTTTACATAGTTTGCATACCAAAGTTTGTAAAATAATGCACACTGCACGGATGCCAAGTGTTATCTCTTCTCTTGTTTTTGTATTTTAACCAATGAAACAATGCCACGAGCCTCAGGGGGACGCCCCCTCTGATGTACAGTGCCTTGCAAAAGTATTCGGCCCCCTGGAACTTTTCAACCTTTTGCCACATTTCAGGCTTCAAACAAAAAGATATAACATTTTAAATTTTGGGTGAAGAATCAACAAGTGGGTCACAATTGTGAAGTGGAACGAAATTTATTGGATCATTTAAACTTTTTTTGTAATAATAAAACTGAAAAGTTAGGCGTGCAAAATTATTCGGCCCATTTACTTTCAGTCCAGAAGTTCATTGAGGATCTCTGAATGATCCAATGTTGTCCTAAACGACTGATGAAGAGAAATAGAATCCACCTGTGTGTAATCAAGTCTCCGTATAAATGCACCTGCTCTGTGATAGTCTCAGGGTTCTGCATCATGAAGACCAAGGAACACACCAGGCAGGTCCCTGATACTGTTGTGGAGAAGTTTAAAGCCGGATTTGGATACCAAAAGATTTCCCAAGCTTCAAACATCATAAGGAGCACTGTGCAAGCGTCATATTGAAATGGAAGGAGTATCAGACCACTGCAAATCTACCAAGACCCGGCCGTCCCTCTAAACTTTCATCTCAAACAAGGAGAAGACTGATCAGAGATGCAGCCAAGAGGCCCATGATCACTCTGAATGAACTGCAGAGATCTACAGCGGAGGTGGGAGAGTCTGTCCATAGGACAACAATCAGTCCAACACTTCACAAATCTGGCCTTTATGGAAGAGTGGCAAGAAGAAAGCCATTTCTCAGATATCCATAAAAAGTCTCATTTACAGTTTGCCACAAGCCACCTGGCAGACACCAAACATGTGGAAGAAGGGGCTCTGGTCAGATGAAACCAAAATCCAACTTTTTGGAAACAATGCAAAACAATATGATTGGCGTAAAAGCAACACAGCTCATCCCCCTGAACACACCATCCCACTGTCAGACATGGTGGTGGCAGCATCATGGTTTGGGCCTGCTTTTCATCAGCAAGGACAGGGAAGAAGGTTAAAATTGATGGGAAGATGGATGGAGCCAAATACAGGACCATTCTGGATGAAAACCTGTTGGAGTCTGCAAAAGACCTGAGACTAGGACGGAGATTTATCTTCCAACAAGACAATGATCCCAAACATAAAGCAAAATCTACAATGGAATGGTTCAAAAATAAAGGTATCCAGGTCTTAGAATGGCCAAGTCAAAGTCCAGACCTGAATCCAATTGAGAATATGTGGAAAGAGCTGAAAACTGCTGTTCACAAATGCTCTCCATCCAACCTCAAAGAGCTCCAGCTGTTTTGCAAGGAAGTATGGGCAAGAATTTCAGTATCTAGACTTGTTGTTGATTCTTCACCAAAAATTTTAAATGTTATATCTTTTTGTTTGAAGCCTGAAATGTGGCAAAAGGTTGAAAAGTTCCAGGGGGCCAAATACTTTCGTAAGGCACTGTACATACAAAAACCACTGTGTGCCTAATAAAGCATGTCATTGCACTCCTACTCTTACTGAGAGAGGATTTATACCCGAGTCTTGTATTCTGGTGTATTTCTTCCTGCATGCACTCGTACATCAGTTAGGACAGAGGTGGACAAAGGGTTGAGGTCACGTTAGATCTCCCCCAACAGAGCTACTGGATTCAGCAGAACGTTCAGTGGTCACATAAGGGAAATGCAGAGCATTTGTCAGAGAAAAGGCATCTTACCTATATGGAGGCTACAGAACTCTCTGCTTAATGGTGGCATGCAATAAGCTTCAGTTTCCCTATCATACCAAAAAGAACAGAAGGGGCCTCAGTTCAAAGACTGTATTCTACTGGGGATATATGGATAGAGTGCACCTTAGGCCAAGAAAAGAGAGACCAGCTTCCCATATACAGCCTTGGGAAATAGCATATGAAAACGTTAGTCACAGTTAATGTACAGTCCTTGTGTGAACCATCTATTGAACTGACTAGTGTAACAGTGTAACATCATTGCCTCAAGTTACAGGGAATCCTGCCTTGCAACTCAAAATCTAACACTACCAAGAGCACCTCGAACCTCCATCAGGGAAGAGGATTCACGGAGTGCCCTAGAGGAGCTACAACTTCCATTATTGCTACTTTCACTCCTCCTACTCCTACCATCTCCCCTCTTCTGGGCTCGCTGCATGTAAAACAGCTAACACCCGGCCGAAATGACTGAGATTGGAGATAACTCTGGTCATTAAACCCCTCAGATGCCGCCGTCACTCCAGTGCTCCCTCTGTATTCCAATTAGAGCCCCCACGGCAAACTCAAACAGTTCCAATTGGTTACTATGCTAGCCTGGGGCCTTGTGAAGGCTCAGGCCTGTCATAGTAAGGGTGAGTTAACATCACTGTTTAGCTTTCTGTTTTTCTGAACCGTCAGAAATTTTTTTAAAAAAACTGATTCATTATTTTGAGCATCAGTTGTGCTACATTTGCACTAAGAATAACTGATCTGTCTTTTTTGAGCATCAGTTATGATCAGTTTGCATACCTCCCAACCGTCCCGGATCCAGCGGGACTGTCCCGGATTACAGTGGCAGTCCTGCTGTGCTGGTATGGGGGAGGTATGTCCCGGTTACTGGCAGATCTCCCTGCGTCCATAGGACACAGAGACAGTTGCCTGTATTGTGATGAAGCAGAGAGCCGGAATCGGCTCACTGCTTCATCCATAATACCTCCCGTCCCCCTGCAGGCTCTCCGTACCTCCCTTCTGCTCTCTACACCTTCGGTCTGGGTGGGGGGCGGGGCCGGCCATCAGTCAGCCTTGGTTCTGCCCCCTCAAGACTAGAGAAGAAGATCTCCTGCTGGTGATGCTGCTAGGAAGAAGGTAAGTATATGGTTTTTATTTTTTTTTATTTTTCTGTGAGTGGAACAATTTGGGCATATTACTGGGGGGCACAGCATTACTGGAGAGCACAGTATTGGGGGGCACAGCATTACTGGGGAGCACAGTATGGGCATATATCTGGGGGGCACAGCATTACTGGGGAGCACAATATGGGCATATTACTGGGGGCACAACATAAACTGGGGAGCACAATGTGGGCATATTACTGGGGGCACAACATTACTGGGGGGCACAATGTGGGCATATTATAGGGGGGCATAGTTAGGCATATTACTGGGGGGCACAGCTGGGCATATTACTGGGGGCACATAACTGGGCATATTACTGGGGGGAAATAACTGGTCATATTACTGGGGGCACATAACTGGGGAATAATTACTATGTGGGACAGTAAGGGGACTGGGTGGGATTAGGTGTATAGTTATGTTTTGGGCGGAGTTAGAGGCATGGCCTAGTGCCCAAAAAAATTTGCACGCCGCACAATTTGTCCCTCTTTCTCCGTCTCCAAAGTTGGGAGGTATGAGTTTGTGTCACTTCAGTCAGAGATCAGTTATTTTTGACGGGAGAAAAGGTACTACATGCAGGACTTTTCCTCCTGTCAAAAATAACCGATCTCTGATGGAAATGACACAAACTGATCATAACTAATGCTCAAAATAAGGGATCCTTTTTTTTCTTTATTTTTCTGTTTTTCTGAGGCTGAGTTCACATCAGTGTTCAGCCTTTCGACTGTAATAGGGTCCTTTAGGTTTCCGCTCAGAGGAAGATTTTTGAAGCAGAGTCCTGCGCACACAACTTTTGTCTCTGCTTCAAAAATCTTCCTCTGAGCGGAAACCTAACGGACCCCATTATAGTCTATGGGGCCCGTAGGCTCAGTTCGGCTCAGTTATGTGCTGAATCTGTCCTTTCTGTTCTCCTGTTTTTATATTAGAGAAGGAGAACGGAAAGGCTGAACACTGATGTGAATGAACACAGCCTGATGGATTAGAAGAACGGAAAGCTAAACGGAGATGTGAACTCACCGTAAAAGCTGAGGCAGGGTTCATCTGTCAAAATCCCATAGACTGCGGTCGTATTCTATTGCAGTCTATGTAATAAATCACCTTAAGGGATTTAAGATTACATTTTTAAAAATCGAAAAAAAAAAATCTAATCAAACCCTTCTCCCAATTTTACATATAAAAATCAATGATAAAAACTATAATAATAATAATATACTGTAATACTATTATAAAATAATAACATTATAAACATTCAGGGGTTAAAATCCTGGTAGATATTAGATTTTTGTTGGTGTATCCAGATGATTACAGTGGGTTCTCAGGTTCTATGGAGGATACAATACACTTCTCAAATCTAATAGTTATGAGTGCCATTAGAACCCCAAAATTGTCTAATTTTGGGAGGATTGGGGGGCAGCCGGCATCCTGTGATAACCCCAGGTTACTGATTTTAAATGGAAATCTTCCATCCCACCGTATTTCCTAAGTCAATATATAACCTGTGCTTATGTTTCTTCTGTGAGTTGTGTACAGGCAGTTATGTGGCCAGGCTGGAATGACTAGATATGTTTGACCTCTGGGTGTTGTCGCTTCCTCGGAGATTACAGCTGATGAATCTGTTGTTTGCACTATGTGCAGATCAGTTTAGTTGATAGTTTACAAACACAAAGACACCTTCTTATAGAGATTAAAGGATTTTCTGGTTAACACAAATTCCGTGGATTAGATTAGTTGTTTAATTCATGTCCAGTACAACATAAATCAGTAACTTGATAAAATCCTGATTTCCTTTGGCCACCACTAGTGGGAGCTCCCTTCATACAGACTGATACAGCTCTTAGCTCCTAGGTGCCCCCTAGTGGTGGTTGCAGGCAATAGAAATGGGCTATATCACTACAGTATGCAGTGGATTTGGAGCTTGGTAACAAAAAACGCTATTTTATGTCCTTATGTTTGAAATTAATCAGCACACAATAGTTTTGCTAATATACTTTGCATTTGGAATCTGCTGTCCCAGCTATGACTCTCACTTACAATCCATCTGTGTTATATCTGTTAATCACTTAGTGTACTTTGCTGCCATCTAGTGGTCATTGTTATATTTTGTTTATAAAGTTATCTATTCTGTAATTTCCATGTTATTCATCTTTTAACTCCTCCTCCTCTGTGAGCTCACATTCTGTGTTCTTCAGTCTTTTCCTGTTTGTCAGACATGCATCACAGAGAGGATTTTCCTAAATTACCTAAAGGCTTATCCATTGCATCTCCCTCACTGAATTATACATGCAACTGATGTTGTTAGAGGAATGATTATAGCAAATTCACTATCTTCCACTGATTTTACAAGAGATTGCCACTCACACTCATCAGAGACTTCTCTCACATGCATCAGTGGCAGAATACGGAAAGTCCTTAGACCCTTTTACTTTTTTCACATTTTGTTATGTTGCGGACTTGTGCTAAGATAAAAAAAATCAATCAATCTGCACGCAATATAATGAAAATGTGAAAATAGAATTTGAGAAATTTTTGCAAAAGTATTGAAAAGGAAAATGATCCTTTGCTATGAAACTTGAAATTTGGCTCTGGGGGGCTCCCATTTCTCTTGATCCTTTATGAGATGTTTCTACACCTTGCTTGGAGTCACCTGTGGTAAATTCAGTTGATTGGACATGATTTGGAAAGACGTCCCCTGTCTACATAAAGTCTCAAAGCAGACAGTGCATATCACAGCAAAAACCAAGCCATGAGGAGGAAACAACTGTCTGTAGAGCTCAGAGACAGGATTGTGTGGAGGCACAGATCTGGAGAAGGGTACAGAACAATAACTGCTGAACTCAAAGTTCCCAAGAGCACAGTGGCCTCCATAATTCTTAAATGGAAGAAGTTTGAAACAACTAGGACTCTGCCTAAAGCTGGCTGCCCTTCCAAACTAAGTAATCAGGGGAGAAGGGCATTGATAAGAGAGGTGATCAGGAACCCAATAGTCACTCTGGCTGAGCTACAAGCTGTATGGAGCAAAGTACAGAGATATTCTTAAAGAAGAACTCCCACAAAAATTTTATTCTCTGACCTGTTAGAAAGGTGCATGATATAATCTTTAGTGAATGTAATTTTCTTATCAGAGGCTGTAATTGAGAGTTTCCACTCTCTTCTTATTGTGACCAACTCCCTGACCTCCAACTGACCCAGGACAGGAAGCCAGTCACTTCTCTATTCATTCCTATGAGACTGAAAGTGAGGCTCCCATAGGAATGCATATAGAAATAGACTTTCTGTCCACACATAAGGTGCTGTGTGAGTTGGTGGGTCTAATTCCTAGTCACATGACACAGATGAGAAGCATCAGGGAGATATAACTCAAAAATTTAGCTACTGGTAAGAAAATGACATTCACTGCAGATTACGTCATGTACATTTCTAGCAGGACATGGAATAAAATTTTTTGCCGGAGTTCTTCTTTAATAAAAACCTGATCCAGAGTTCTCTGGACCATAGACGGAGCTAAAATTTTACCTTTCAACAAGACAGTGACACTAATCAGAAAGCCAAGACAACACAGGAGCGGTTTAGGGACTACTCTGTGAACGTGTTTGAGTGGTCCAGCCAGAGCCCTGAACCCAATGGAACATCTCTGGAGAGACCTGAAAATGTCTGTCCACTGATGATCCCCATCAACCTGACAGAGCTTGAGAGGATCTGCAGAGAAGAATGGCAGAACATCCCAAAATCTAGGTGTAGAAACCTTGGGGCATCATCCCCAAGAAGACCGGAGGCTGGAATCACTGCCAAACGGACCCTGAGTAAAGGGTGTGAATACTTATGTCAATGCAAGATTCTAGTTTTTTCTTTTAAATAATTTAGCAAAGATTTTGAACTTTCTGTTTTCTCGTTATGGGGCATAGAATGCAGAATAATGGGGGAAACTTCAACTTATTATTTTGGCAGAAGGCCGCAACATAACAAAATTCGAAAAAAGTTACAGGGTCTGAAGACTTTCCGAATGCATTGTACTTGCTGGCAGTGAATGGGCATATTCTTGCTTTTATTCTAATTGATGAAACCTTTTTGACCTAGTATTGCTAACACAGCTGTCTGTGTGGTCTGTGTAACATGGTCTGTATAAAGGATACATTTCCTGCACCAGTCTCAATCTTACTAAATTTACTTCTGTCATAGGAAAAAGACTGATATTAAATCATCAAAAATCTGCAAATGCCAACTCAGATCCAGTATTATAACTCCTCTCCCTCAGTCACCGGCATATTACAGCCACTAAATGCTCCTGGTACTTTTGGGGCGGTCAGACCCAGAGATGTCTACCCTGCCTCCACGGTGCCACGTATCCGTCCCTCTACAGGTAAGATATCATAAAATTGTGAAATGTGATAAAAATGACTGCAGATACATACTTACCATCGTTGTAAGCCCTGCCCCGTTCAAGTTGGTGGTATCTGCAGTGGATGTTGTAGATTTCTGCTCAGAAGTCTGTAGAATTGTCAGCACAACTCTAGTATAAGTGATCGGTACAGGATGTAACTCTGGATCAGTACAGGATAAGTAATGTATGTACACAGTGACTGCACCAGCAGAATAGTGAGTTAAGCTCTGGAGTATAATACAGGATGTAACTCTGGATCAGTACAGGATAAGTAATGTATGTACACAGTGACTGCACCAGCAGAATAGTGAGTTAAGCTCTGGAGTATAATACAGGATGTAACTCTGGATCAGTACAGGATAAGTAATGTAATGTATGTACACAGTGACTCTACCATCAGAATAGTGAGTGCAGCTCGGGAATATAATACAGGATGTAACTCAGGATCAGTACAGGATAAGTAATGTAATGTAGGTACACAGTGACTGCACCAGTAGAATAGTGAGTGCAGCTCTGGAGTATAATACATGATGTATCTCAGGATCAGTACAGGATAAGTAATGTATGTACACAGTGACTGCACCAGTAGAATAGTGAGTGCAGCTCTGGAGTATAATACAGGATGTAACTCAGGATCAGTACAGGATAAGTAATGTATGTACACAGTGACTGCACCAGTAGAATAGTGAGTGCAGCTCTGGAGTATAATACAGGATGTAACTCAGGATCAGTACAGGATAAGTAATGTCTGTACACAGTGACTGCACCAGCAGAATAGTGAGTGCAGCTCTGGAGTATAATACAGGATGTAACTCAGGATCAGTACAGGATAAGTAATGTATGTACACAGTGACTGCACCAGCAGAATAGTGAGTGCAGCTCTGGAGTATAATATAGGATGTAACTCAGGATCAGTATAGGATAAGTAATGTATGTACACAGTGACTGCACCAGCAGAATAGTGAGTGCAGCTCTGGAGTATAATACAGGATGTAACTCAGGATCAGTATAGGATAAGTAATGTAATGTATGTACACAGTGACTCCATCAGCAGAATAGTGAGTGCAGCTCTGGAGTATAATACATGATGTATCTCAGGATCAGTACAGGATAAGTAATGTATGTACACAGTGACTGCACCAGTAGAATAGTGAGTGCAGCTCTGGAGTATAATACAGGATGTAACTCAGGATCAGTACAGGATAAGTAATGTATGTACACAGTGACTGCACCAGCAGAATAGTGAGTGCAGCTCTGGAGTATTATACAGGATGTAACTCAGGATCAGTACAGGATAAGTAATGTATGTACACAGTGACTGCACCAGTAGAATAGTGAGTGCAGCTCTGGAGTATAATACAGGATGTAACTCAGGATCAGTACAGGATAAGTAATGTATGTACACAGTGACTGCACCAGCAGAATAGTGAGTGCAGCTCTGGAGTATAATATAGGATGTAACTCAGGATCAGTATAGGATAAGTAATGTAATGTATGTACACAGTGACTCCACCAGCAGAATAGTGAGTGCAGCTCTGGAGTATAATACAGGATGTAACTCAGGATCAGTACAGGATAAGTAATGTAATGTATTTACACAGTGACCCAACTGTTTATATAAATATTTCTTTTTTCTTTCTCAGGATTTCAGTTTAGAGACGTTTCCCCTCCCCGCGGGAAACCAGTGTGGAATGATTCTCACAAATCAGAGGTTTGGACAAATTCATTACGGAGATATAAAGTCAGCATTAATCACAGACCTGTGGAGTCTGTGCTGAGTAAGCGGGCTCCATTTGCAGGTAATAGAAGAGCTGCTAATCATCACCTTTAAAGGGTTTCTGTCACCAGATCTGGGCATATTAAACAGGATGACATTTGCAATGTGCAAATGTCACCTGATGCCCAATCTGGTATTAATTTTTCTAGTGGTGCCCCCGTTTTTGATAAAAATGATGTTTTATTTTATGCTAATTAGGCTTACTAGGTGCAAGGGGCGGTTACCTTGCACCTAGTAAGCTCCGTTTGCCCACCTGCGGTCACGCCTACCTTGTCTTGATTGACAGGGCCAGGCAGCTTGTTCGATCCTCTGCCGGCCCTGTGCGCGATTCAAATCCCGCACCTGCGCCGTGTGGAATAAAATCGGCGCAGGCGCAGTGAGCGGCGCTGGCCGCCGGGCTCCCAGCTACCTCACTGCGCCTGCGCCGATGACGTCAGCGTGTACTCTGACGTCATCGGCGCAGGCGCAGTGAGGTAGCCGGGAGCCCGGCGGCCAGCGCCGCTCACTGCGCCTGCGCCGATTTTATTCCACACGGCGCAGGCGCGGGATCTGAATCGCGCACAGGGCCGGCAGAGGATCGAACAAGCTGCCTGGCCCTGTCAATCAAGACAAGGTAGGCGTGACCGCAGGTGGGCAAACGGAGCTTACTAGGTGCAAGGTAACCGCCCCTTGCACCTAGTAAGCCTAATTAGCATAAAATAAAACATCATTTTTATCAAAAACGGGGGCACCACTAGAAAAATTAATACCAGATTGGGCATCAGGTGACATTTGCACATTGCAAATGTCATCCTGTTTAATATGCCCAGATCTGGTGACAGAAACCCTTTAATCTGAAAAGAAATGTTTTGGATGTAACTACAAGCCACACCTATGATTGAATTTAAAGGCTATGTACACCTTCAGGGGAATTTTTTTTATTATTACATTTTACTCATTTGGGCTAAAAAAAATTTTTTTCAATCGGTCTTTATTAAAAATATTGAGCCATTCTGTCACAAAGGGTTAACAATTTTTCTAGCTGTTTCCTACTTTCACTTTGTGTCTAATAAACCTCATCTCTAAATTACTGAGAGGCCATAAACACTTATTTTAAGCCACATTCTTATCAGTAACAAAAGGACTGAGCTTTGAAGAATATTTATAAGGTCTGAGAGCAGAGATAAGAAGCCCATCAGCTCCCTGCCTGATGGAGCAGAGAGAAAATTCAGATCCTGCTAGTAGAGCATCTCAGCTCTGTACAGAAAAAAAGGCTCAATATTTTTAATAAAGACCAATTGAAAAAATTACTTTTAGCTCATAATGAGTACATTGCACTAATTAAAAGAAATTGCCCCCCACTGTGTACATAGCCTTTAAGAAACACTGCAGCAAAATGTTACTTGCCTATACAGAGCATAATTGTTTAGTTGATATGCATTTAATAGGTATTGAATTCTCCTTCACCTCAGAGATTGCTTCATAATGCAGCCTGCATTTCCCATTATGCCTTTGGCTTTGCAGTGAAAGAGAGGGTGAAGTCTCATCACACTAAGGGCATCAAGTAATATATCAGTCCCCTAACTCGCACTGCAGAGTCTCAGTGTTCTCCTATAAAATATAGCAATGTTGTGTGCAGAAACTCGTGTATACCTATGTGATGTAGCTTCAGCCTGTCTCCCCTGCCCCCTGCTTGTGATAGATTTCCCTAACAGCTCTTACAGGCAGGAGGCAGGGGCAGAGCAGGGTGAAGCTGCATCACTTATAGGATTACCCTGGAGATTCTGCACACAGTTTTATAATTCTGCAGCTAATCATTTTATTGACTCATTAGCTATATTATTGCTCCCCTGATCGGTGCAGTGGAAAGGTGCTTTGAAGAATCAGGCTGGAAGTAAAAGTATAAAAGTGCAAAATATAAGTTGTAGCACATTCAGCAGTAGTCGGTACAAAGTGCAATTTCTCTCCCCAGATGATGAGGTATGGTGGCTGGCAAAGTGACAGATAATGGCACCACTGGTATACTTGCCAGTTGAAAGGTGGTACTTGTGACTGTAGGTGTCCACTGTATAATGCAAGCTGAATGTGATCTAGGTGATAGGTGTCTGAGCCGTAGTCCTTTACCAGCAGCATGGTCTGGATGCAATGGTTGCTGGTCACTCCACTGACACTGTAAACACTGTAACTTTGTAGAATACCTGTAGTTTTGTCTTTGAAGTCTTTCTTGAGTAGTTGTCTGACAAATGAGTTAGTTCTCTGGTCCCTTGGACCCTGGGAGCAGGATCAATAATACATACTTTCTCACTCCTCACAGTCCTAACTAACACTCCCCTGCTCTGGCAGGAAATAGGAGCATCCCACTCCTATCAAGATTGGAGGAATGGGATGGTTAGCCGCATCCATATGCCAACCATACCTAACTTGCTGGCATACAGTGCAAACGATAAATACCATTACAAACCAAGCATTTGCACATATGCCACAGGTGTACAGCAAGCCTTTTGTTTTTAGGTCCCCCCTCCTTTGTCTAGAAATGGCACCCAAATGGCAATGCTTCTTGGCATTGAAGGTCCAACGGGGCAGAGATCACTTTTCATCTCTGTAGGTGGTGTCCACAACATTGCTCTGACACTGTCCAATCATACCGGACCAGAGGGATTAATGGCAGGTCCTCTGTCGTTAGGTCCTGTTTAACTGCTTTTTCCCATGTTATGAGCAGAGTGTATCCAGAGGGTAGGCAGAGCAGGAAGTCTGTGAGGTGCTGCTTCAGCCAATAGCCACAGAGCAGGAAGTGATGTCAGAAAACGGAGTGTCATGTAGCCATTTTGATATTTTCTGTGCTATTAAGGACCTTTAGTGTACAGAGCACCTTAAAAACCTGCATTTAAGAGACCAGTGTAAAAGAATTAATGGCGCTAATTAAAAAATTTGCCTGGAGTTTTATTTTAAACACTGGTTTGATTCCTGTTTTATTAACCATGAAGGATTATGGGTAGAGCATGCATTTTGTTTGCTCTTCCCTTCCCACATACAATAAACACACTGGTCGTCAAGTCTTTGTTTGCTGGATGCGAAGAAGTTATTCAGACATTGGAGTGGTCAATATTTGCTGTAGATCAGAAATATGCTATTGGACTAATGAGAAATAGTGTTAACTGTTTTACTAGTTTGAATATGTGTAGAAGGAATGGCCGCACCTCTGTGCAAAACCTGGATTAATGAACAGCAGCAAAGCCCCGCCTCTGAGGAACAAAGTGTGTTCAAATGTCATAGGATGTGGGAATGTGGTATTACACAAGTTGGGCTAGTTTCACACTAGTGCAAGACATCTCTGGTAGGTTCTTCTGACAGGGAGCTGTCTGGATCTGGCACTGCCGGACACTACCTGATACCCGCCGGCTCCATTCACTATAATGGGGACTGGTGGTTTTTTATCTAGCCAATTCTTCATATTTGCTGGGTTGTAGCTGGATCTCCACTGGTCCCCATTATAGTGAATGGACCCGGTATTTTGAGCATCCGTTGTCCTCATTTTGCATTCTTTTTAGCCATCGCCGTCTCAGATCTGTTACTCTGAGTTCACCGGGTTTGGGTTCGGGTGGGTTAGGAATTGTGTTATAACGGAACCTAAAACAGAATTCCTAACTCAACCAAACCTGAACCCGTTGAAGTTCGGATTCGCTCATCCCTAATGCAGACTAATTTGCAGGAAGAGCTGAACAGTTTGGTTTATAGACTGAAAAAGATTCAGTATAACTGGTGGGTGGACGTGTTTATTAAGGTTTGCTGTTACTTTATTCAAAGCCGATAGTATAGATGATGAGCAACATTTCAGATTCTGCATACGGTAACACAGCATATGAATGTGGAATCCTGAGAATCCATGAGTGAAGGCAACAAAACAGGCAGGAATTAACCAAGTCAAAAAATTAACACATAGTCCACAGGAATAGTAGAGTTGTACACAACAGGCTCAACTTGAAATAGGCTGGGTTCACATCACCGTTTCATTTTCCGCTCTTCGGATTCATCAGAAGAACAGAAAACAAGACAAAAAAATTTTGATCCTTTATTTTAAGCATCCGTTATGCTCAGTTCTTCTCATTTTGCATCCGATTTAACCATCATGGAGGACTTTTTCTTCTGTCTCAAATAACAGATCTCAGATGGAAATGGCTAAAAAGCATGCAAAATGAGCATAATGGATGCTTAAAATAAAGGGACGCCCAACCTGTTGCCCTCCAGCTGTTGCAAAACTACAACTCCCAGCATTCCAGCCTACAGCTATCAGTCTACAGCAGGGCATGCTGGGAATTGTAGTTTAACAGCAGCTGGAAGGCCGCAGGTTGAGCATTCCTGAAATAAAAGATCCATTTTTTGTCTTGTTTTCTGTTCTTCTGTTATGCTCTGATTCATTGAAGGGCACAGGTAGATGGTAGAAAGTGAGACCAGACAGGGAGCTTTGTAAGTGAGAAACAGAACATGTTGAAAATCATAATGATCGACCCACAATCCTGATACAGATATCATAAAGCAGCGAGGAGCCCTTAACTCATGATTTTTCTTTCAAATCATCAGCACGGACCATGAGCGCCAACTCTGGAGGTTATCGGTATAAAAATGGCCACGTGGACACCCTCCCTACCTACAGCTCCATGAATGACCCTCACTTATACGACTATTATGCCAAGAAATTTGGGCTGCAGGTTAACACTTGGTCCCCCACTAGTGTAAGTATTCTTCATCGAGGGAGGATTTCATTGGGAGGGTGATCTTTTCTATTTAAAATTGGTGACAGAAAACTGGAAAGTTCCAGTTTCCTAAAGGGGTTTTCCGGGAGTTGAATACTGATGAATATATACGACTATCCGAATTTCCGACACCCAGCACCTCCCCATCAGCTGAAAAGGCCACGGTGCTCCTCTGAGTGCTGCAGCCTCTTTATTAGGCCAGTGATGTCACATTCATCAGTCACATGACCTAGTGAATGGGCCTGGGCTGCAATACCAAGCTCAGCCACTATACAATGTACGGCGCTGTGCTTTGTATTCTGTGAGGAGGCCACAGTGCTCACTGGAGTGCCACAGCCTCTTGGACCCCCATTAGTCAAATATTGATGGGCCATTAATATTCAACTGTCGTAAATCCCTTTAATGGCTTTCAGTTATTTATTTTCAAAATGTCTCCTCAAAACCTACAAACTTCTACTGTAAGTACACAGCACATATTTCCTGCACTTTATCCCTTGTGTTTGGTTTGTTGTGATTATTTCGTCATCTTTCCTTCACCAATTTTCTTATACTTTTTGCTAATTGTATCGGTGGGGCCTAAAACAAGTCAGTAGAAGCAGTCAAATGTATATCAGAACTTCCTGTGACCACTGTAGTGCATGCAGCTAAATGTGAGTCACCCAGGCAGATACCTACATGGTTGCCAGGCAACCTGAACTCATGCATAGACCTAGGTCACACCTCAATAGTCTGGTCAGTGATTTCCAGCAATGATTTTGAGATAAAACCAGAAGTTGAGCCTTCACATCTGTAAAGTATAATGAAAAGATCTGCACCTCTTCTGTGTTTTTGACCTGCACCTGGTTTTGGCTCACAATCACTGACCAAAACACTGAAGGGTGAACTAGGGCTTACAGGTTTCCATATGGTGAAATGTTCTTCATGTTTGAATTTTGTAGAAGCGTGCCCTCAGCGCCCCATCCACCAGATCCCGACCTACCTCAGTAAAGAAGGTGCTGTACAAGGTGGTAGTAAAGACCGGGGATAAGAAGCAATCCGGGACCAGTGCCAGGGTAAGACATGGCGAATGTTATTAGAGCCCTAGAGAGGCACATACTGGATCAGTTGTTGATTCCGTTGGGAGAAGTTCACACACTGTTTCCGTTCTTCTGTTCCACCATAAAAATAAAGAAAAAAATGTATCTGCGCATGCAGGACTTCAGATGGAAATGGCTTAAACAGGGATCTTTTTATTTCTTTATTTTTCTGTTCTTCTGACGGATGAGAAGAACGGAAATATAACAGTGATTATTTTTCCTTTATTGAGCTAAGCATGGCATGTAAAGAAGAAACAAAAGTCTGCTCCAACTGCTGATTAATTTTTTGGAATCTTTTTCTGCTTGTTGAAAATATTTGGAAATGAATTGTACGTGATGAGTGAAGAACATTAATACTCTTGTTCTGTCCCAGGTGTATATACAGATGAAGGGAACCAAAGGAAAACTTAACAAGACCCAATTGTATAAGAAATCAGGTCCTGACAAAGAATCCGAATTTAAATTCACCAAAGGATCAACCCACACGTTCAAAGTTTACGGCTCTGATATTGGGGACATCAAAAACATCACACTGGAGGTAAGTATGGGAGAAGTTACTAGACTGCCAGGTAATCTGGATGGGACAACTTGCAAGGGACATGATGGAGACATTATCACAGGTCCTTCACCAACACTTTCACTGCTGAGCTGATCCCATGACAGTGATGTCATCACAGTTCCTTCAGCTATGGAGTTTAGGCACAACAGGCAGCAGATACAGGTTAATTCCTGGTCAGAGCCTCCCTGCCAAACTTAAATAGTAAATACAGCCCTGTGTGACCCCAGCTTTCTTTGGCCCCATATTCCTTCACCTTTGGAAGGTTGAACCTACAAGGAGATTCACTTCTCCACACCCACTTCAAGAATAGCCATAGGAGCCAGGGTGAGATTAAAACTTTCCTTCAGGGATGGAAGGAGACACGTTCCAGCTGGAAAACTGGGGGCCGTTTCAGTTGATCAGTGGGGTTACCGGGGGTCTGACCCCTACCAGTCTGGTATTGGTGGCCTATCCTGAGTCATTTATATACTTCATAAGATAGAAAAAAAGACACAGATCTCTCAAGTCCAACTGATACCCTACAGTGATGGGTACATATCACCCATTGTGATCAATGGGTGACCAATATTTATTGGTACACCTCCCAAAACAGATCTACCCTTAGCAGTGCCTCTGTTTTCGTGGTGATTAGATGTTCCCAAAAGGAACAAATGCCCTAACAGTGCATATTAAAGGGGTTTCTGGGAAAAAAAACATTGATTGATAGGTGATTAATGTGGGAATGGTGGATATCAGGCAAGATGAAGGGTCCACAATGCTCTCTGGAGCTTCCCAGCCTTTTAATTGTTTATCCAGGTGCCTCAATACATGAGGCTGTGCCAGGTACTACAGCTCGGACTCTTACTTGATGGTAATGAGCTGCAGTATTGAAGATTCCATATGTACAGGTATGGTGACGCTGCTTAAAGAGGTATTCCCATCTCACAAATGTAGTTTGTATAGTTAGATATAGCCATACCAATATTATTACTAATAGAATGTATTTATATAAAATGTACTGTTTAGAAGATTTGCCTATTTGTATAGGCATTGTACGACACACATCAGTCAGGCCGTTGCCCCTAGTTACGACCACCACAGCCATGTAGTAGTGGCGGTCAGCTTGCTCTTTTTCAAACCTGCTCTGAGGTAACTGCTGTATTGTGAACGCACATTACATGAACATGCGGAGACACATCTTAGGGTTGTAGCATTTTTGTCTGCGCTTCCAAAACACAGAGAAACAGATCCTGTTCCAAGATAAATTCTTCTATATGGAGCAGGATCCGTTTATAAAGTCTGCGTTCTAGACGGATCCTGACCATTGCGTTTTGGACTGGTAGCGTCCAAAATGCTGATGTGAAAGTACCCTAAGATGTGTCTCTGCATGCTCATGTAATCTGTGTTCACAATACAGCAATTACCTCAGAGCGGGTTTGAACAGGAGCAAGCCGGCCACCACTACTACATGGCCGCGGTGGCCGTAACTAGGGGCAACGGCCTGACTGATGTGTGTGGGACAATGGATATACAAATAGGGAAATCTTCTAAACGGTACATTTTATATAAATACATACTATTAGTAATAATATTGGTATGGCTATATCTAACTACACAAACTACATTTGTGAGATGGGAATACCCCTTTAAACTTAAAAGGACTACCCATTATGGGAGTACCAGCATCTTATCAGTGGTGGTCTGTGCTATCAATGTTTCTTTTTATGGAAAACTGCCTTAATGTTACAGGCTTCTTACAGGTTTTCCTTATGTTTTGTTTTATTAGGTTTACAGATAAATTGTGAAATTTTGGCAAAAGGGGGGTGAGGGGGGCGGGGGTATGCTGAATTCAATAAACTTCCTGTTTGCATGCTTACTTATCCGATTGTGAATTCTGTGTTTTTGCGCAGCATGACGGGCTGGAACAGCAGCACGCCTGGTACGTGGATGAAGTCTTTGTTACCAATACAAACCGAGACAAGACCTGGCATTTCCCTTGCCGGAGGTGGTTTTCTCTATACCATACAGATTGCCAGATCAGCCGAACATTAACACCTAGCAATAAAAGCTCCGCTCATCAGCTGGACGGCAAACCGGGCGATCACACGGGTAGGATGATGCTTCACCTCTTGTTTTAAATTACTTAGATAAAGGTCAAACTTACGCCACCATTAAAGGGCAACCCAACCAAAATTGTTCTGTGTTACCAGATGGTTTAAGTGCATTATAAGTGTAGCTCCATGTTTGAACATCTGGTGAAGTACAATATGGGAGATACAGTTTTATTCAACACATTAGGGGGGGCAATAAAAAGGACCATGAATTCGGTTCTAGTTGGGACTACACTGAAATTAACACTTTTAATGGGGTTCTCCATGTTTTTTTTTTTATTCCATTTCCCACTCAATGGTATCTGTGAAGGAAACTATACTTACCTGCACCCTGCTGCTCTGTTCCACATTCATGGCTCCTGGGCTGTCAATGGACTTCCTCACCTATCAACTTCCTCATGGGTGGGGTCAGGTGCACCTCTGCAGGCAGAGTGCCATTGATGTGACGTGTCTCCAAGCAGCAGGACACTGCCACTTGAAAACACGTCACCAACTTCCCCACATGACCATGTTCATGTGGACGTTGACAGGTTTAGACCAGAAGTCCAATGAAGACAGCCCGGTAATCAAGGAACTTGAACAGAGCGGCAAGGAGCAGGTCAGTATAGATCTCTTCACAGGTACTGCTGGGAGGTCGGGGGAGTTTCAAATACAAAGAATCCTTGACAACCTCTTTAAGATCTAATGCATGGGGACCATATTACAAACCCGTAATATGGCGCTAATGTTATTCTTTGTGGGTTTCTGTATCTCCATGTGATGCCATATTTTTTGGATGGGGTGTTTTATATGCCGTCTGTGGAGGCTATCAATGGAGACATGACATGACATCAGATGCCTCAAGGTCTGTCTTAGAAGTCAATGGAAACTGAAAAATGTGAAAAAAGTAATGTTTTTCATTCCTAGTCTATAGGTGTATATAATGGAATAATGAATACAAACTCAAAGAGACTATGTATTCTTCCATATGGTGCCTCCATGGGGTATCTCTGTATGCCCCCATATAAAATTCAGGCATACATGGGTACAGTATGGGCCCATGACAGTCTATGGATGCTGTATTATGGATCTATACATGAGCTGCCTGAGTACTACTTGTCAGTATATTCACGTGTTCACGTGTCTCGGGAAACATGAGCTCCGATACATCAAAAGCTGTGTAACCGCAGGTCAGATTACCACAGGAAAGGAAATTCTGCTTCATTATAATGAGGATTTCTGCTGGGTATTTATCTCTGTTGTCCATGATATCTTTACAGCCGCCTAAATGTACAGGGTTTTTCCTTGTAATTGCTGATGTCCCTCCATAACAGGGTTCTCTCTTTGTCATAGGAACTCTGGTATATAATAATCAAGGACCAGCAAAATATCTCATCCCGAAGTTACATTAACTCCCACCCACACTAGTACGACATAGGGGAGAAGGTAGTAGCCATTCAACCCCACAGTCAGTACCGGTGTATGATCACTGCATGAATCTGTTTGTGGTGAGCTCCCCCTAGTGGTGGCTGGAGGTAACCAGCATTTTATCATACAGCTCTATGACTATGAGCTGGCTTCCGCTCACTACGAGCCCCAAAGCAGAGGTTTAGTCTGCCTCCATAGTAGATATGCCTGTAACATGGGATTTCATGATGGGTTCTCTTCTGCTGCCTATGACAACCTTTCAGGCCTAGTTCAGTGAAGTAGCCAAACCACTTCTTGGCCAACTCTACAGTAGATAAGCTGCTCTGGCTTCCAGTTCACCGCAGCTTCCCAGGTGGACAGGCCTCAAGCCTAATTGTTTCCCTGGTCTGATCCTCTATGTTGCTCTCCTTTTGATCTTCTCCTAACTGTTCCTCCGAGCAGCATGGTGGTGTAAGGTATGTAAGGTATGTAATGTCTAACTACACAAAGAGGGATGGGCGGGACCTCTGCTCGCTCTATGATTGGCCGAAATCCTGTGGACTTGGGTGCAGGATCTTCTGGGACTGTAGTCTCCCCTGCCTGCGCCAGGATGCAGGCATCTCAGACTACAGGCCAGAAGGCAGAAGGACATGCAGCCTGCATTATTATCATTGGTGGCACTATAGGAGGTATTATTAGTACCGGGACACTATGGGGTATTATTATTTCCTGGGGCTTTATGAGGCAATTATTATTACTGGAGGTGTTGTAAGGAGCATTATTATTACTGGTGTCATGGTAGGGGGCATTATTATTACTGGTGGCACTATAAGGAGCATTCATATTTCTGGTGGCACTATAGGGGACATTATTATTAATGGTGGAACTATAGGGGGCATTATTATTTTTGGGGGCATTACTAATACTGGGACAGTCTGGGGTCTTATTATTTCCTGGGGCTTTATGGGGAAATTATTATTATTGGAGGCGTTGTAAGCATTCTTATTACTGGGGGCACTGTAGTGGGAATTATTATCTTTACTGGTGGCACTATAAGGGAATTATTATTATTGTTGGCATTATAGAGGGCATTATTATTTTGGGGGGCATCATTAATTCTGGGACACTGTGGGGCATTATAACTTCAAGGGGAATTATTGGGCAATTACTATTACTGGGGGCACTATAGGGGGATTATAATTGGAGGCACAATAAAGGGCCATTATTAATACTGGGGACATTATGTGGGCATTATTATTAGGCGGGGCACAAAAAGTGAGAAAAGCGAGGAACGTTAAATATCTGTGCGTCAAACTCTGCAAAGACAAGATGTGGCTAAAATAAGTCGTCCTGTCTGTCTGGGCCGAATGGAAAACATGAGGAAAGAACTTATACACTTCATCAGTGGGCTTCACTAGATACAATAGGTATGTAGTTTCATCTTCTTCAGTATGTTTGGTAGCAGTGGATGACCAGGCAGCATACTGAAGGTAGGGCTGACTCTTTGGCCCACATCTCACCTCTTTCAATCTACACGTATTGTATGTGCAAGCAGAAACCAATCCCTGAACAGTCTCTCAGTCTTATATGCAGGTCTTTGGGCTGCCATGTTCCTCAGATACCAAATTTCAGTCTAGCAAAACCAAACGAGACTTTAGTCTAATGATGAAGAAACTGTAAACGAGTCCAGAAGGTATTTCATAGATGAAACTTCTCCAAGCTGGAATGCAGTTTCAATCGTGAATGCAATTAGTCATAATAAATAAATCAATACGTGTGCCAACGTCAGTAGTCACTGACCCATGATGCCCGATTTCCTGATGGCAAAAGTCCTAGAAAGTAATTCATGCAGAGGAAGGAACCTTAGCTGAATCTTCTTGGTCTTCTATTGTAAACCCTCAACAATAAAAGGTAACTTTAGCCATTTCCTTGAGGTAGAGGTGAAGATACTGCAAAGGTTGTCCCAGTAATCCAGTCCGCGGGGTTTCTCCAGGCCGCTCAATCCGTCCCACTCTCTCCACGCTTCCCGTGAGCTTCATATTTTTTTAAAGAATTCATTAAGCCTGAGAGGCATCTTATTTCGCATGCACTGTGGTTAGATACCATACGTCAGCCTTCAGGACCTTTCTCTTCCCGGGCTCTCCTCAGAGTACTACCTCTGCTGATTTGACTTGAGCAATATATCTAATGGCTTCCACCAACGTGGTCTGACGCATTCACTGGTACTTGACCTGTTCAAGGAGGATACTTTACAGACACCTGGGATGTGGTGGAGGAAGAGACGGCAGAGTCGGGAGACCGGTAGGAGACGAGAATTTCTATGAATGTGAACTGGAGGAAACATCTAACTGTAGTCACCTAATACGCCGGCTTAGAGGGTCTCCATATATATCCTAATATGCTGCTTCCCATGCTTCTGCATCTGCTACGCATGTAGCAGGTCATTCACTAGGAAGGTTGGAGACATATTGGGGGGAATTTATCACGCTCCACAATCCAGAATTATGGCTTCAAATTTAGCAAAATGAGACTTTTTGGGGATGATTTGCCCAAAAATATTGTGTTATTTAGCATTTTTATACCACTCACGCCCGTTTTGAAATGAAGGTGGGGAATAAGGGCATGGCTAGTTATGTTAATTAGTCTGAATCCAGATTTATTACTGCAACTTTTTAAAAAGTCCCAAAAAAGGGGTGACGTAGAAAGTGGAGTAACATGTTGAGCCAAAAGTGTTAGTCTTAAAGATGCACCAAATTTACCAAACATTGTGCAGCATTTGAAAAATTTGGCGCAAATTATGACAACACAGGGAGCAATATATCAAAGGTACTTTGGCAAAAAAGTAGAGTGTTTTTGACCTGCTTTGTCATCGGAGTAGGCATTTGAGACAAATTTATGAACATTATACAACATTTTACTTGTAGTTTGAGGCATTCACGGCAGCTAAACGCCAGACATATGTTTTGTGGGCGGAGATGCCACAAAATGCACAAAATGTCACAAGTGTGCTCCAGTCCTCCAGTGGAGTAAAACGTGATAGCACGTTTGTATTAAATGTGATTATACTTTAGACTGAAAAATCACTTTGTGTGTCAAATTTAAAGGGAGTCTTTCACCTGTTTTACACCTGTATAACTAACAGCAGCGCCCCACAGAAGATTGCAGACACATCCCAGACATACCTGTGTGCACTGTGTGTCTGTATTACATGTCACATCCCAGACATACCTGTGTGCACTGTGTGTCTGTATTACATGTCACATCCCAGACATACCTGTGTGCACTGTGTGTGTATTACATGTCACATCCCAGACATACCTGTGTGCACTGTGTGTGTATTACATGTCACATCCCAGACATACCTGTGTGCACTGTGTGTGTATTACATGTCACATCCCAAGACATACCTGTGTGCACTGTGTGTGCATTACATGTCACATCCCAGACATACCTGTGTGCACTGTGTGTGTATTACATGTCACATCCCAGACATACCTATGTGCACTGGTGTGTCTGTATTACATGTCACATCCCAGACATACCTGTGTGCACTGTGTGTGTATTACATGTCACATCCCAGACATACCTATGTGCACTGTGTGTCTGTATTACATGTCACATCCCAGACATACCTGTGTGCACTGTTGTGTGTATTACATGTCACATTCCCAGACATCCCTGTGTGCACTGTGTGTCTGTATTACATGTCACATCCCCAGACATACTGTGTGCACTGTGTGTGTATTACATGTCACATCCCAGACATACCTGTTGTGCACTGTGTGTGTTATATTACATGTCACATCCAGACATACCTATGTGCACTGTGTGTGTATTACATGTCACATCCCAGACATACCTGTGTGCACTGTGTGTGTATTACATGTCACATCCCAGACATACCTGTGTGCACTGTGTGTGTGTATTACATGTCACATCCCAGACATACCTATGTGCACTGTGTGTGTATTACATGTCACATCCCAGACATACCTGTGTGCACTGGTTGTGTCTGTATTAACATGTCACATCCCAGACATACCTGTGTGTACTGTGTGTCTGTATTACATGTCACATCCCAGACATACCTGTGTGCACTGTGTGTGTGTATTACATGTCACATCCCAGACATACCTATGTAAACTGTGTGTCTGTATTACATGTCACATCCCAGACATACCTGTGTGCACTGTGTGTCTGTATTACATGTCACATCCCAGACATACCTGTGTGCACTTTGTGTCTGTATTACATGTCACATCCCAGACATACCTGTGTGCACTTTGTGTCTGTATTCCATATCCCGAACATGTCCTATTATTGTCCGCATTACTGACAAGGATAGGATTGTTCTATTAGGGGCCAGCTGTTCCGTTCTTCAAAGTACGGATTGCACACAGACGTCATCCGTATTTTATGCGGACCACAAAATACATACAGTCGTTTGCATGAGCCCTAAGACTGCTAAAGTTGTTAATACTGCTAAAATTGATTAATACTCAGAGATAATGTATGCTAAAACAGCACTTTCAGTGGTACAGTTGGTTAATGTATTTGGGAAGGGAATAGTTAACTTATGCTGGGAGGTGGGCTGGCCACACACCAGGGGTGTAGCTAAAGGCTTATGGGCCCTGGTGCAAGAGTTCAGCTTGGGCCCCCCTTCCCTCAGTCCTTTGTGTTCTTCTTATGCGGCAGAAGGGTCTTTGGGGCCCCCTCAGGCTCCTGGGCCCGGTAGCGACTGCTACCTCTGCACCTCCTATAGCTACGCCCCTGCCACACACCTTTAGTTAGTGAGTTGCAAGCTAGAGAGCATGCTGTGAGTAGCATGCTGTGTATGTGTGGCTGTAATAGAAGTGAAGGAGAATCCTTATTCAGGGAAACGCCATCCCTGTGAGGAAAAAGCTGCCCAGAGCTAACCTCTGAGGGAGAGAAGCATTGAGCCTCTACAGAAGGTTGAGGACCATTAAAAGTGACAGTATGTGGACAAGAAAGCCAGTGAAGATAACAAATGTCACCATATGTGGTTTGGATTATATTGCTTCAGGTGCCCACCATTCTACTGAGATGGACCAGCCATCTTGTAAAAATAACTACACCCCATAGCTGGGCATTGTAGTACATATGACTGAGAGAAAATTGCATGCCTTTGGTCATTTGGGAAGATTGTTGGGAATCTTCTGCTCTGTGATATACCTGAGGAAATTACTTGTACTGTACCACCCATCATCCACTCAGTAAAATAGAGATGCAGGGGGTGATTTATCAAAGCTGGTGTAAAGTAGAACTGGCTTAGTTGCCCATAGCAACCAATCAGATTCCACCTTTCATTTTCATTTTCTGTGTAGGAGGACCGGGGCAGGCTGGGAATCACCCTCTGCTTCTCCTACATAGAAAGCGTGCTATATGACAGTATCTGGCTGCTGGGGAGCACTGCCAGCTGAGCTGTGATCATCAGGGGAACCAGGTGAGTATTTACTGTTTGTTTTTCTTTTTACTTCCTGTGAAGGCTGCACATATCTGGGCATTACTGTGAGGGGGCACATGTTGTCATAGCTACTGTGAAGCGGGCACATATCTTGGCATAACTACTATGAGGGGGCACATAGCTGTGCGTAATTATTGTGATGGGACATATCTGGGCATAACTACTGTGTGGGGGTACATCTAGGCATAACAAGGGGCACATATTGTGGCATAAGTACTGTGAGGGGGCACATCTGGCCATAGCTACTATGAGGGGGCACATCTGGGCATAACGACTGTGAAGGGGGCCACTGCGAAGGGCACAACGTGGGCAATACTACTGTGAAGTTACCCCCTTTTTTCTCATCTCCAGTAGTCAGTATATTTTTCCCAATAGTAGTTCTGCCCCCTTAGTGCCCCCTTACAGTAGTGCTGTCCCCTTTCAGTAGTTTCTATCCCTTACAGTAGTGCTGCCCCCTTTCAGTAGTTCTATCCCCTTACAGTAGTGCTGCCCCCTTGGTGTCCCCCTTACAGTAGTGCTACCCCCTTTAGTGCCCCCTTATAGCAGTGCTGCCCCCTTACAGCAGTGCTGCCCCCTTATAGTAATGCTGCCCTCTTACAGTAGTACTGCCCCCTTTTCGGTAGTGCTACCCCTAGGGCCCTTTACTGCCCATTTTTTCAGTAGTGCTGCTCCCTAAGTGCTCCCTTACAGTAGTTCTGCCCCTTTTCAGTAGTGCTGCCTCCCTTAGTTCCCCTTACAATTAGTGCTGTCCCCTACAAGTTACAGCAGTGCTACCCCCTTACTGCCTCTTTTCAGTAGTGCTTCCCCCTAAGTGCCCTATTAAAGTTGTGCTGCGCCTTTACAGCAGTGCTCCCCCTTACTACCACCTTTCTGCAGTACTGCCCCCTTAGTGCCCCTTACAGTAGTGTTGCCCCCTTACAGCAGTGCTACCCCCTTACTGCCCCCTTTCTGTAGTGCTGCCCCTAGTGCCCCTTACTGCCCCTTTTTCTGTAGTGCTGCTCCCTTAAGTGCGCCCCTTACAGTAGTTCTGCCCCCTTACATTAGTGCTGCCCCCTTGGTGTCCCCTTACAGTAGTGCTACCCCCATTAGTGTCTTCTTACAGTAGTGAAGCCTTTAGTGTTAAAATATTAATACACACCTAATCCCGTTCTCCCAATGATTGGAGCTCATCCTGCACTCCCCAGCAGCAGGTGGGATGTGGTGACGTCACTGCACTTGCTGAGCTGGTCAGGAGAGCGCACAGGCCGATTTCTTGGCTGGGGAATTATCCTCGGTCTTTGCTCCCTCCTCCACAGCTCAGCAGGTGCGATGACATTATCACATCCCACCTGCTACTGGGGAGAGCACAGGCCGGTAAATGGTGGAGCAGAGAGCTGTTGGCTCCCTGCTTCACTTATACATTCAGCTGTATCTGCACCCTCAGGACTCAATATAAACTGGGACATACCTCAGCCGTCCTGAGACTGAAGACAGTTTCATCAATCTGTCTTTGTATGAGAGACAGACTAAAACTAGTCTAAAGCTAGACTGTATGAGAATTGTGTATGAGATGAGCCTTACGTGCGTGCAGGACACACTGTAGCAGATATCCTTCTCTGTTCCCTGTAAAAAAAAACTAAAAAAAATTTAAAGGGGTCATCTAATCATATGCAGCACCACCGAGATCATCTGCCAATTCCACCATCTCTGGCAAACAGCTAATTTAGCTAGGGGAAACCGCAGTTAGTATTGTAGATCTAACTATATGACTATGGCAAATACGTTGTGCTCATACAGTGCCATCTAGTGGCAAAGAATAGTTATTACTGGCGCTGCATCCTATGCATCCTAACTCCTTCTCATTTCAGCCATTTCTCATTTTCATTTTTCCTCCCTGCCTTCCAAGGTTCATAACATTTTTTACTTTTCTTTTGGTATAGCGGTATTTTTTTTTGCGGGACAAGTTGTATTCTTTAAAGGGGGTCTATCCCTATCCATTTGTTTGCAGAGGCTCATAGCTGTGGTTAACCTGATTAAAACGCTGGTTTTTTTGGTTGATGTAAGTCTCCGTTAACAGGTTATGAGACTTTTTCTTAATAAGAAAATTAGGCCTTTGGTGCAATGAAGGCGTCACTGTTGCTCTTGTTTCATGCCAGCTCCGCTTCTTTCTGTGACCAGCCCCTGTGTTACTGCTTTGATTGACAGGGCCAGGTAGCAGCTTTGACTTGACAATTCCAAAACTTTACCTTTATTCTTCTTTGACATTTCTTTAGAAGAAGGACTTGTGGGCTCAGGGTCATTGTCTTGCTGCATAACCCACGTTCTCTTGAGATTCAGCTGATGGACAGATGTCCTGATATTTGTTGCTATAATTCAGAATTTCTCCTTTCTCCAAACGTAACGCTTCTCATTTAAACCAAAAAGTTCTATTTTGGTCTTGGGTCCACAAAACATTATTCCAACAGCCTTCTGGCTTGTCCAGGTGATCTTTAGTAAACTGCAGACGGGCAGCAATGTTCTTTTTGGAGATCAGCGGCTTTCTCCTTGCAATCCTGCCATGTACATCACTATTGTTCAGTTTAGTCCTGATGGTTACATCAGGTTTCTTTGTGACCTCACAGACTATTATACGACTTGCTCTCAGACTGATTTATGTTGTTTGACCACTCCTGGGGAGCCTAATGGTGTCCTCCATTTGTACACAATCTGTCTGACTGTGGATTAGTGGAGTCTAAACTCTTTAGGGATGGTTTTGTGACTCTTTCCACGCCTGATGAGCATCACCAACTCTTCTTTTGATGTCCACAGAAATCTCCATTGTTTGTGCCATGATACACTTCCACAAACGCATGTCAGTCTTTGATACATGCCTAAATAAAACAGGTTGCCACTCACACCGATTGTCATCCCATTGATTGAAAATACCTGACTCTAAGGCCCCTTTCACATGAACGATACTGAATGAGTCACGGTCTGTTCAGGAAAAAACTGATGGTTTTGCATTCAGTTTGTCTGCAATTACGTTCACCTCTGGGACCCGCACCTATATTGAGAACGGAGCGGGAAAATGAACGGAGGGCACACTGCCCATGCACAGCCGCCCTCCATTAATTTCTATGGGGCCGCTGAAAATAGCTGAGCGCTGGCTCGGCTATTTTCGTAGGCTCCATAGAAATGAATGGGAGCGGTGGCTGCGCATGAGCAGCGCGCTCCCATTCATTTCTATGGGAGCAGTGGGGGAGCTGCTCCTGGTGGTGGCCGAACCCCAGGAAACCCGGGGTCCTCCAGGCACAGCTCTCCCCGCTCCGTTCTCAATATTGGTGCGGGTCCTAGCGATATGCCCCCATTGTCTAAGATGGGAATACCCCTTTAACACAACATTGTATCCGGATACCTTCTGTACTTCATGCAAGTCTCATTCACTTCTATGGAGCTGGAGCTGCCTAAAAAAAACCCGCACAATATTTGCAAAGACCCCATGTCTTTCGTGGACCAGTTCATGAAATTGTCCCATCAAAATCAGGACTGTTGGATGGGTCTTTGGCCAAGAGATGATGAACCTGAACAGAGTAGAGAGCTGTTAGAAAGAGCATCCCTCGCTCTGGAGAACCTGTCCTGTGTTATATAGACAAGCCATGCATTTGAATGGACACTATGTAATACTTAATTCCCCCTGTGGTGGCGCTGCAGGTAAATTGAAAACTTACTGCTGGGTTGTCCCACAGATTACAGCTGATCACTGGAGGTCCCAGCAGGGGAATAATGAAAAGGAATATCATTTTAAGACTACTTTCTTTTATACAGATGTGAGGGGTTGTAGTTCCCCTGGGAGGTACCTGCACAAGAGACCGGCAGTGATGGTTTACATTATACAGAGCTAATTCACTGTGCAGATGAATTATTTCACTCAGTGTAATGTCGTTATAAATGGTGGCACCTAATGGTAGTTTTGTGGTCCTGCCCCAGTGTCTCCATAACAGTGACTATCACATTGCTCCCACAATATAGTCAACCTTTGACATTTATCGAGTACCAAAATTGTGACAGCCACTATGTCCTATAACAGTTACATCCAGAGTGCCCCCATAACTCTGGCAACCACCATGCCTTATAACAACTGCAGCCAGAGCGCCTCCATAACTTTGACAGCCCGAATACCCTGTAAGAACTACAGCCAGAGTTCCCATATAACTTTGACAGCCATGGTGCCCTATAAGAACTGAAGTCAGAGTTCCCTCATATCTATAACAGCCACAACGCTCTATTAGAAATACAGCCAGAGTTCCCACATAAATCTGACAGCCATGGTGCCCTATAAGAAATGAAGTCAGGGTATCTCCATAACTTTGACAGTCACAATGCCTTATAACAACTACAACCAGGGTTCCCCCATAACTATAACAACCACAATGACCTATAAAAACTACAGCCAGAGTTCCCCCATAACTATAACAGCCACAGAGACCTATAAAAACCACAGCCAGAGTTCCCCCATAACTATAACAGCCACAGTGACCTATAAAAACTGCAGCCAGAGTTCCCCCATAACTATAACAGCCACAGTGACCTATAGAAACTACAGCCATGGCTCCCGTATAACTATAACAGCCCACAGTGGCCTATAAAAACTTCAGCCAGAGTTCCCCCATAACTATAACAGTCACAGTGACCTATAAAAACTACAGAGTTCCCCCATAACATAAAAGCCACAGTAACCTATAAAAACTACAGCCAGAGTTCCTCCATAACTATAACAACCCACAGTGGCCTATAAAAACTTCAGCCAGAGTTCCCCCATAACTATAACAGCCACAGTGACCTATAAAAACTACAGCCAGAGTTCCCCCATAACTATAGCAGCCACAGTGACCTATAAAAACTACATAGTTCCCCCATAACTACAACAGCCACAGTGGCCTATAAAAACTACAGCCAGAGTTCCCCCATAACTATCACAGACACAGTGACCTATAAAAACTACAGCCAGAGTCCCACCATAACTATAACAGCCACAGCGACCTATAAAAACCACATCCAGAGTTCCCCCATAACTATAACAGTGACCTATAAAAACTACAGCCAGAGTTCCCCCATAACTGTGACAGACACCATGCTGTATAAAATTACAGCAGAGTGCCTCCATAAAGTTGACGGAAATAGTGCCATTTCATAGTGACAGCCACAGCATGCCCAGTACGTTGATAGAAATTCCAGCCACGGTGCCCCATAACAGAGTAGTTCCCATGTTGACTTACAACTTGCAGTCTATATATTGTAATATGCAGATTGGCCACCAGAGGGCCTCGCAGCACCACCAGCAGCAATGCAATGAAGGTGTTATAACACTGCTTTATTTTAGGAAGTGTTATTGGGCTCACAGATTAGATGACATCCTTGGAACTTAATCCATTCTTTTCGCAGGTTCACACAAGGGCTAAACACCCAATATTTTCTCAGTAAAGGCTGATATCTCCTATCAGTGCATTTGGATAATTGGATGCCGGCTGAATTTAATAACATCCATCATTACGGAGACTGCACGTGCAGTAATAACGGCAGGTCTTTGGGGGGGCATTTACTTATTGGGAAGGCAGCAGAAAATGAGAGTGCAGCCCTGGAAAGAGACGTGGAATTACAGCTATCAATCACGTAACTGGAGCAGGCGTCCTGAGGGTTGAGCGCGGTCTGCGAGGGTATGGTAGTCCGCCTAAGCTGTGTGGAGCACACGTAATGTATCAGCATGCAGGCAGGTCACGTCCGCAGAACGACACGTGATGTTGGCTGACGCGCATCTTTAAGTCACCAGAACTCCGTCACATTCGCCAACCCCTTTGATTGGAGTACGGTTCATAGGAGTCTGTTGACGTAATTTGTACCAAATTTATAAAATTTTGCACAATGTCTGATAAATTTGGTGCACTTTAAAAGGGATTATTCTGCATTTGATATAAAAATGAAAATCAGACATCATATAGTACATGACAATAACTTTCTAACAAAGCTAGAACCAGCCCTGTACCTCACATGGATCCAGAGATCTCCACATTCATTGCTCCAATTGCTCTAATATATTTATTTCAAGCTGGCAGCTCAGGGGATGTGTCTTTACTGCTGGAGCTCTCTCCCTATTACAGCTGAGGGGCGTGTCCATTCTGCTCCAGCTCTTTCCATATCATAGCTCATGGGATGGATCCTTTATTCTGCAGCTCTCTCCCTATTACAACTCAGGGGGTGCGTCTATTCTGCTGCAGCCTATCCTTATCACAGCTCAGGGGATGGCTCCTTTCTGCTGCAACTCATTTCATATCATAGCTCAGGGGGTGGGTCCCTTCCCCTGCAGCTCTCTCCTTATTGCAGATCAGGGGATGTGTCCTTTCTGCTGCAGCTCTTTCCCTATCACAGCTCAGTGGGCATGTCTTTTCTGCAGCAGCTCTCTCCTTGTAACTGTCACAGCTTCTAGCAGTAGATATGACCAGTGGTAGTTCAAGTATTGAATTGAACATATGGGACAACCTCAACAAGTGTACATGCATATTAAAGGGTTTCTGTCACCAGTTTTTTCGGTATGAATCAGGCTGATATTAGAGATGTGCTAATGTCACCTGATTCCAAACATATATCTGTTTTATTTACTGGTGCCCCCATTTTTATATAAAATGAACTTTTATTTTATGCTAATAAGGCCTCTAGGTGCAAGGGGCTTTACCCCTGCTCCTAGAGGCTCTGTTGATTGACAGGACCAGGCAGAGAAGAAACACTCCATTCACCATAGCTTGCAAGGACCTTCAATGATGTCATGACCATGTGATCAGTCACATGGTTTAGGAGGTGACAGGCTGTTTGTGTGATCCTAACCATGTGACTGATCACATGGTCATGACATCATTGAAGGTCCTTCCAAGCTATGGTGAATGGAGTGTTTCTTCTCTGCCTGGACCTGTCAATCAACAGAGCCTCTAGGAGCAGGGGTAACGCCCCTTGCACCTAGAGGCCTTATTAGCATAAAATAAAAGTTCATTTTATATAAAAATTGGGGCACCAGTAAATAAAACAGATATATATTTGGAATCAGGTGACATTAGCACATCTCTAATGTCAGCCTGATTCATACCGAAAAAACTGGTGACAGAAACCCTTTAATATACAGAGTAAACACCAGAGGGCACCATTATAATGACGTAAAGATAATTTTTCACAATCTGTAATAGAATATAAATAACAAAAAGTAACTTGTTTTCATGCTGAATTATGTTAAAATAACACTTAATCGTGGCACAACCCCTTTAAAGAAGCACTCCTACTAAATTGCAGTGAAAATAATCTTCTTACCAATGACTGTGGTTGTGAGTTATTCACTTCATTCTGGTCCTCAGCTCCATCATGTGACTGACACTTCGACTCTCCTCCTGACACAGTGTGACTGACATTAAGACTATCATAGAAATGAATAGAGAAAGTGACGTCCCGTCCACACATGAGGCCTGTGTCAGTTGGAGAGTCAGCGTCTCAGTCACATGACACAGCTGAGGATCAGAAGGGAGGTTATAACTCACAAATACAGTCACTGGTAAGAAGATTACCTTCACTACTTTCTAACAGGCCAGAGAATAAAAAAGTTTGTGTGGAGTGCTTCTTTAAGACTTTAGATGTTACTCCACTCTCTATGCCACCACTTTACTGGAGTAAAACAAATCTGGAGTGGAACTAATTAGCATAGTTAACCATGCCCCCTTTCACACCCACTTTTTAAACCTGGAGTGAGTGGTGTAAAAATGCTAAATGTGGCAATTTTTTGTGCAAATAAACCCTAAAAGTTGCAAATTGGTAGAATTTTACAAAATTAAATTTTATATGTTACAACATGTTATTCTCATTTATTAAAGGGGTGGTCCGGTATCAAACTCATTTTTAGAAATATGAGATATCACCTTGCCTTGCAGTTGGAAGGTCCTCCTCTTGATTTTGTACATTTTTTGCACTTCTCCAGTGCTCCTAAGGTCCCCTACTCCATTGCTGCTTCCAGGCTGTACGTCACAGCAGTAACCACTCCTCCAGGCATTCCTCCCCCTCATTATTATTCCGCCTCCTAACACTTAGCCCCGCCCCTAAATAACATAGTTCTCGGCCTCCTTCTTCAGAGAATAACGCCCCTCAATGCCCGGCATTGCCTAGCGCTACCAGTTACCACCTACTAACCTCCCTCCCTGCGCTCTGCAGAACGGCCTTGTGTGCCAATGACATCACCGGGCTCCTTGCGAAGCGGAAGAAGAGGCTTCGCTCTCCGTAAAGGAGCCCGGTACATCACTTCACTTGCAGAAAATACTCACTTCCGGCTTGCGATCTGGATAGGATAAATGGGGGCATCCAATTGGGAAAATAAAGTTAATACACAGATGTATATATACTTAAGGTGACTTTGGTGCTATTAAACAAAAGTCCCCAATCCTGGACAACCCCTTTAAGTGTTGCAGACCCTTTTTTTTGCCTCGGTTGACAAGTGGAGGGCTAGTGATGGAGGGGCGTGGCTTAGTAGTGGAGGGGTGTTTCTTTAGTGCACTGAAGCTTTAATTTGCAGAAAGAATAAAAGTCTTCTTTCTCGGGAATGCCACAACCGATTTTCGCAAGACGGGTATCATTTTAATCAGCAGGATCAACCCCACCAGGCACTGCACCTGGTTTGATAGGATTGATCCTGTTGACAGGAGACTAGAGATGAGCGAGCACTAAAATGCTCGGGTGCTTGTTATTCGAGTCGAACTTTTCCCGATGCTCGGGTGCTCATTTCGAATAACGAACCCCATTGAAGTCAATGGGAGACTCGAGCATTTTTTGCAGGAGACCAAGGCTCTGCCTAGGGAAGGCTGGGTGAAAACCTGGAAACCTCAGAAAATGATGGAAACACCACGGAAATGGACAGGAAACAGCAGGGGCAGCATGCATGGATGCCTCTGAGGCTGCCTAATCCCACCATTACCCCAAATTCTCAGGCAACAGCCTGGTGGTTACCCTCATGGCAATTGTGCTCACCCAGACCAAGAAAGGCGAGGCACATGCCCATCACATGTTAGGGAAGCACCCAACTAGGTGCAACGAAGGTCCATCACCGCCAATTTTCAGGGACACGGTAATGGTGACCCACTTAAAAATGCTGCCTGACAACCTGGCGGTGAACCCCTGATTGTCTGTCTTTCAATAAGATTGCAGTGTACAGCATGGTGGTGAGCCTCAGTAATAAGATTGCAGTGTAAAGCATGGTGGTGAGCCTCAGTATGACTTTTTAGATGGAGATTGCATGTGGTCACGTACTCCCTGGAACCCCATAGTCACCCCTTCCCTGATGTGCTACCCCAGAACATTCTCTGCCCCAATTCGCAAGACCTTTTGCAGTCTCAGTGTGCTGACAGTGGGGATTTACCAGTGTTGTCTGAGGAGGTGGTGGACAATGGCGAGACACAGGTGTCGGGGGGTGAGGTAGTTGAAAGTGAAGCACGTTACAGTGGGGACTCCTTGGGGGGACTTTCTCATGATGGGACAGATTCAATTGTGTTTAGAAAGGCTGATGGGCTTCCGTCAACACTGTGTGTATAGAACCCCATGGCCTTTCATGAAAATAGTCTGGCGATGACCCCAAGGCAATTTTCAGGGACACGGTAATGGTGACCCACTTAAAAATGCTGCCTGACAACCTGGTGGTGAACCCCTGATTGTCTGTCTTTCAATAAGATTGCAGTGTAAAGCATGGTGGTGAGCCTCAGTATGACTTTTTGGCTGGAGATTGCATGTGGTCACGTACTCCCTGGAAACCCATAGTCACCCCTTCTCTGATGTGCTACCCCAGAACATTCTCTGCCCCAATTCGCAAGACCTTTTGCTGTTTCCGTGTGCTGACAGTGGGGATTTACCAGTGTTGTCTGAGGAGGTGGTGGACAATGGCGAGACACAGGTGTCGGGGGGTGAGGTAGTTGTATGGGAAGCAAGTTACAGTGGGGACTCCTTGGGGGGACTTTCTCATGATGGGACAGATTCAACTTGGGTGGATCAGGCACAGGAACAGATCTTTTTTTTTGTGTTTATTTAACTTTTATTTAGCACAAATAACCACAGAGATATTTATTAGTTCTCTTCGCTGCACAGTCTGGCGTTGGGGTTCGTCACTTTGATGGCGAGCTGTGCCGCTCTCTCCACAATGGTCTTTCGGTTCTTTGAGGAGACGTTGAGGAGAGCAGTGAAATTCAGTGAATGACGACGCAGGACCCCAACTTAAAAATTTAGCATCAACCGGTATAGTCGTAAATTATGAGCTTGATCAAGTGTGGCATGTGTTCTCTGTATTCTTCTCAGTTTATTACCGTATATGGCAGCTATCTGGAAAAATAGTTTGGAGAGAGAGAAAGATAGGAAAAAGACGTAAATTGTTTGGAGAGAGGGCCTGTAGGTGGACCTCCGGAAAAATTGTTTGGAGAGAGGGCCTGTAGGTGGACCTCCGGAAAAATTGTTTGGAGAGAGGGCTTGTAGGTGGACCTCCGGAAAAATTGTTTGGAGAGAGGGCCTGTAGGTGGACCTCCGGAAAAATTGTTTGAAGAGAGGGACTGTAGGTGGACCTCCGGAAAAATTGTTTGGAGAGAGGGCCTGTAGGTGGACCTCTAAAAATGGCTTTTTTTTGGGTAAGCGTTAGGCAAAGACGACATGGAGGAGGAGGAGGAGTAGGATGAGTAGAGAAGAGGAATCGGATACATAAGTAATGTTAATCTTTAGCTGCTTTCCCCCGGAGGAGATTTGAATTCCGGTGAAATCCAGGCTTTGTTCATTTTAATAAGCGTCAGCCTGTCAGCGCTGTCAATTGACAGGCGTGTACGCTTATCGGTTATGACGCCACCAGCTGCACTGAATACCCGCTCTGACAACACGCTAGCGGCAGGGCAGGCCAGCACCTCCAAGGCGTACAGCGCCAGTTCAGGCCACGTGTCCAGCTTTGAAACCCAGTAGTTGTATGGAGCAGAGTGATCGCTATGGACGTTGGTATGGTCAGCTAGGTACTCCCTCACCGTCTTTCTGTACAGCTCCCCCCTACTCTGCCTAGACTGGGGACAGGTGACAGTGTCTTGCTGGGGTGACATAAAACTGGCAAAGGCCTTGGAGAGCGTTCCCCTGCCAGTGCTGGACAAGCTGCCTGCTCGGCTCCTCTCCCCCGCTACTTAGCCCACAGAACCATGTCCTCTGCCGCTAGCGGCGTCAGATGGGAAGGATTGTTTCAGCTTGTGCACCAGGGCCTGTTGATATCTATTCACTCTCATACTCCTTTCCTCTGCAGGGATGAGAGTGGAAAGGTTCTGCTTGTACCGTGGGTCCAGGAGAGTGAACACCCAGTAATCGGTGTTTGAAAAAATGCTTCTAACGCGAGGGTCACGGCATAGGCAGCCTAACATGAAGTCTGCCATGTGCGCCAGAGTCCCAACACGTAAGAATTCCCTCTCCTCACTGGCCTGACTCTCCATTTCCTCCTCCTCCTCCTCCTCCTCCAAGTCCTCCTCTTCAGCCCATACACGCTCAAGAGTTAAGGACTGAGCACTGGTACCCTCTACTGTCTCGCCGACATTCTCTTCCTCTTCCTCCTCATCCTCATCCCCCTCCTCTGATACGCGCTGAGAAACAGACCGGAGGGTGCTCTGGCTATCAAGCGACGTATCTTGCTCCATCGTCTCTTGTGACAAGCGCAAAGCATCCGACTTGATGCTGAGCAGTGAGTTTTTCAACAGGCAAAGCAGCGGGATGGTGAGGCTGATAATGGCGGCATCGCCGCTAACCATATGTGTTGACTCCTCAAAGTTGCTCAACACCTGGCAGATATCAGACATCCACGTCCACTCCTCATTGTAGACTTGAGGAATCTGAGAGACCTGACTACCAGTTCTGGTGGAAGTTGACATCTGGCAGTCTACAATCGCTCTGCGCTGCTGGTAAACTCTGGATAACATGTTTAATGTCGAATTCCATCTCGTGGGCACGTCGCACAACAGTTGGTGAGCGGACAGTTGTAGGCGGCGCTGCGCTGCCCTGAGAATGGCAGCATCTGTGGTCGACTTGCGGAAATGCGCACAGATGCGGCGCACCTTGGTGAGCAAATCAGACAGATTGGGGTATGTCTTGAGGAACCACTGAACTATTAGATTGAACACGTGGGCCAGGCATGGCACATGTGTCAGTCTGCTGAGTTGCAGAGCCGCCACCAGGTTACGCGCGTTATCACACACAACCATGCCTGGCTTGAGGTTCAGCGGTGCCAGCCACACATCGGTCTGCGCCGTGATGCCCTGTAACAGCTCTTGGGCGGTGTGCCTTTTGTCACCTAAGCTCAGCAGTTTGAGCACCGCCTGCTGGCGCTTACCCACGGCACTGCTGCTGCGCCTAGAGCTACCGACTGAAGGCGCCGTGCCCAAGGATGGTAATTCGGAGGAGGAGGAGGGGTCGGAGGAGGAGGCATAGTACGTCTGAGAGACCGTGACCGAGGTAGGCCCCGCAATCCTCGGTGTGGGCAGTACATGAGCGGCCCCAGGGTCAGTCTCGGTCCCAGCCTCCACCAAGTTAACCCAATGTGCCGTCAGTGAGATATAGTGTCCCTGCCCGGCAGCACTTGTCCACGTTTCCGTGGTTAGGTGGACCTTCTCAGAAACAGCGTTGGTCAGGGCACAGATGATGTTCTCTGACACGTGCTGGTGTAGGGCTGGGACGGCACATCGGGAAAAATAGTGGCGGCTGGGGACCGAATACCGAGGGGCAGCCACCGCCATGAGATTGCGAAAGGCCTCGGTCTCTACCAGCCTATAGGGCAGCATCTCCAGGCTCAGCAATTTGGAGATGTGGACGTTGAGGGCTTGGGCATGTGGGTGGCTGGAACTGTATTTCCTCTTGCGCTCCAGCGTCTGCTGTAAAGACAGCTGAACGCTGCGCTGGGACACTGTGGAGGATCGTGGAGGCGAAGGTGTGGTTTTCCGGCGGGAGGCGCTCGTGCCGGGGTCCTGGGCAGGGGGTTGACTAGCAGAGGCAGCGAGTGACGCAGGGGGTTGACTAGCAGAGGCAGCGAGTGACACAGGGGAAGGAGCAGTGGTGTGACCCGCAGGAGGTGGTGAACGGCCTTGGTTCCATTGAGTGGGGTGTTTAGCACTCATATGCCTGCGCATGCTGGTGGTGGTTAGGCTAGTAGTGGTGGCACCCCTGCTGATCCTGGTGTGGCACAGGCTGCACACCACAGTCCATCGGTCATCCTCACTTTCTTTAAAGAACCTCCAGACTTGCGAACATCTAGGCCTCGCCACGGGAGCTTCACTACGTGAAACAGTTGCTGCTGATGCACCAGCTCTGGCCCTGCTTCTCCCTCTGGCCACACCACTGCCTCTTCCAACCTGTTCTAGTGCAGCACTCGCCTCCGCCTCAGAAGCACTGTCTTCACTCGGCTTATCAACCCAGCTTGGGTCAGTCACCTTGTCATCCTCCGATTCCTCAGTCTGCTCCCCCCTCGGACTTCCTGCCCTGACAACAACTTCACCACTGTCTGACAACCGTGTCTCCTCATCGTCCGACACCTCTTTACAAACTTCTTCCAAGTCAACATTGTCATCATCATCATCATCACCCACAGACTGCGACAGTTGGAAAACTTGGGCATCGGGAACGAGGTCAGCAGCAACCTGAGAAGTGGTTTGTGACTCTGGGAAGGGTTCAGAAAACAGTTCCTGAGAGTATGCCGGATCGCATTCCAAATTTCCCCCTGCAGTAATTGAATGCCCACGCCCTCGCCCTCGACCCTTAGCCCTGGGGTTCAACATTTTTTGTATATAAGTGTATTATATAAAAAATAAAAAAATAAATGGGCCTGCTGTACTGAAACCCACAAACTTGTTCAGTCTGGTTGAATTAAGTGACGTACAGAAAGTGTCACCTGGACAGAAAATACGGATTGTAGTGAGTGTACTGAACTGTGACACACAGAATGGTTCCACGCAGCTGTGTGAAATGGATTTGTATCACTGAGCTAAAACAACAAAAAAACTATTTTTTTTATATTTTTTTTTTTTGTTTTGTTTTTTTGGGAACGTGACGTGCAGAAACTGTTGTAGAGCTAACTGACACCCTGCTGACGGTGGCTATTTTGACTGCGACCCAGACAAATGATTTTGGAGATCAAGCTATATGAGAGCAAAAGACCTGGTTGTATTAAGTGACGTACAGAAAGTGTCACCTGGACAGAAAATACAGATTGTAGTGAGTGTACTGAACTGTGACACACAGAATGGTTCCACACTGCTGTGTGCAATGGATTTGTATCACTGAGATATAACAATAAAAAAAAAGGGGTTATATATGGCGATAGCTGCACTACTAGTGCCAGCCAGCCAGCCAAACCAGGAGACAAAAAAAAAATTCCTTGTAGCCCTTAGAAGGGCTGTTGGGTTCTTTGTGGGTGATTCCTGCCTAACAGAGAACTAAATGCAGGCCCTAACACTCTCCCTAAAACGCAGCAGCTCTATCCCTAACGACATCCAGACGGCATCTGAGCCGAGCACCGCGGCCAGTCACTAGTATATTCCAGGGTCACCTGATCAGGCCAGCCAACCCCTGCTATCGACGTGTAAGGGCCCCACGTGATGCTGGGTGTACTGTAGAGTCTCCTGGCTTGTGATTGGCTGAGTTTATAGGCGCCAAAAATGCACGATGCGGAAGTTGCCATTTGCTCGAGCATGGCGAGATACTCGTCCGAGCAGCGAGCACTTACGAGTACCGCAATACTCGAACGAGCACCAAGCTCGGACGAGTATGCTCGCTCATCTCTACAGGAGACCTTTAAGTTTGCACTTACACAGGATTGATAAATATGACCCATGATTACAAATCACCCATATTTATTCCTAAAATGAGTCTCTTTTGCTTCATCGGGTAATTTCTCTCTCAGTCTTGGCAGAATCTTGCTCAGTGCTCGCCCCGCACCTGTTATCAGCAATAAGGACATAATAAGCTCCTATAAATACACTTGACAACTTTAACTAAGGTTTCCAGCCAGTATCTTGGTCGTTTTCCCAGTTTTCCTCTATGCACCAATACCTTCTATTGTTATCAGCCATCTGCCTGTAAAAGGGCGATCCCGAGAACGAGCGCTCAGTGGGCCTCCCCTGGTATTTCAGGTGACAGTTATACTGGTTGGGTCCCTTCCCTTTCATGCCGGCATTCACCCCGTTGGGAGGACGATTTGATTCACAGGAGGACTTTTGTTCATGATGATGGTGTCCGGCTACATATCATGGTGTAGGCAATCTTGTATATTCCACGTGATGGTAGATACAGGGTGCTGCCCCATTATCTATCAGGGAAGGGGCATCATTTGGATTAAAATTAAAAGGGTTTTCCATCTTAATCAGTTACTGTAGATTGAAGGTGGTCCTCAAATTGCAGATCCGAAAAATACAGATACCGCCCGTGTTGCATCAACATTTTTGGTGGACCATGGTCCACAATTTGCGGCCAAGTATAGGACATCTGTCGTTTTGTGGAACGGACATATGGATGCAGGAAGCACACGGAGTGTCCATTTGTCCGTTCTGCAAACTCTAAGTCCATTCTGCAAAATGCAGACCATGGACCTAGTGAAGTCAATGGCAAAAACATGTCACATCTATACTTTTTCTGGTTTGTGGAGTGCAAAATGGACATGACCGTTTGCATAAGGCCTTAATGGACATTGTGAAATGCTTCATTTCTCCTGTGGTGGTGCTGTGGGGAAACTGAACCCTTACTGCCAGGGTTCCCTAAAGATTAAACCTGAAAACCGAGGATCTCAGCAGGGAGACACTTTGTGATCAGTTTATTGTCAGGGACTTTCTACCAACTGGGGTTTGTCCATAGTGGAGAACTCATTGTATGGCATGGATACCGAGGAAGGGACCCCAAAAAACTTTTTGTCTGTGCTCCTGTACTCCTGATCGGTCTTGATCTTCTTACACAATGGGATCAGGGAATGACTACGACTTCTACAGCTCCTATGGATTTGCCTCCAACAGCTTCCCTTGGAGCTTCTGTAGGGCTATATATTGAGGGGTGTTCGGCCCAAGGTCAGGGGCGTAACAATAGTAAGAGCTTCTTCCCATTCAGGGACCTCATCTGTATAACTGAGGTCGGGGGGGCAACTGCAACCTCATCAGCTAGCTGTGGTCTGAAACACTGCATGTAGGTAACTCCATTACTCCAAAACTGGTGATATATTTCCTTCTGTAGCTCTGCTGCATTACATCCCAGTTATAATTATTAACTCCCATGTCTTTTGGGAGTCTTTTTGTTCATCCCTCATGCTTTACACTGCAGTTATACTTGCTCACCAAGGGAATTCAAAACATCTGTAATCCATGCCATGGAGTTCCACTTTAACATAATGTGTTAAAACATCAGTTTTATCAATAGTAAGCGCCAATCCATTTTCTGCAGATTTATGTTTTTTATTGACCTGGAATTTCTTATACATCTACAAACATCTTATATTGGTGGTGAACATCCTTACTGTGGGTGCTGTCTTTTAAGATGGTAGATGGTTTTGTCAGCCATGGGCCTCACATTATCATCCGCTTAGTCTGGACTGATCTGGGGGTGGTCTGGTCTGGGGTTTGAAGGTTTAAGTATTGCTTGAACCACCCTGTTCCTCCCCCTCCTCTAAAACCTGTGTCCTGCAGTGGACACTACAGTCACAATTGCCAGATTACACTTGCAGATATTCTAGAGAAAGAGACTTTAGCAAGACAGCATACCATTACTTGTCACTTTGCCAGCCTCTGTGCCTCGCAATCTCAAAAAAGGATTTGCACTGTGTATGGATTATTGTTGGATGTACTACAACTCTTATTTTGCACTCAAGTAAAAAAGATGTTTATCCTTCTACCTTTGACTTGGTTTCCTGACTCCTACCGCAACATACGCTGGCCACTGCACTACTACACCTCCTGCCAGGCACTCATACAACCACCAAAATCAAGGGTACCCCAAACTACCATCAGACAGGAGCCCCAACCACAGGGAGTGCCCAAAGGGAAGAGTGGGTGCACCCTGGCCTCCCTAGGGAGCAACGGCCTGAGAAAACCACTGTGACAGATTGTATAGTTAGAGCCTCTACCACGCCCATCCTCCGCCACGGTTCCTCAAAGGCTCGCCACAACGTTATAACAGAATTTGCCCTGACATCCTCATATTGGAAGTTCCACTCCCTTCTTCAGGAAGCCTCTTGAGTGACTTTACAGTGCTTCACTATGCAGCTGGTGCATGTCAGAGGACGCTGGTGGGCGTGTCTGGTCACATCAGTGGTCATATCAAGGACAGAATGCCATCTAGTTAGTGAATAGACTTCCTGATGAAGAGGGTGGAACTTCTCATATGAAGACATTTGAGAAAATTCAACATTAGATGAGTAAGTCACTTGGGGTGACTTTCGATAATGCGGGCAACCCCTTTAGCTTTAAAGTATTATTGTTTCAATCATTCGGCCCCCTTCTGATTAAATAACCCTCCTCCTTTGCCGTTTGTTAGCATCAAGTCTTAATTATTGCTCCATGCTGTATCCACGCTTTGAGTTTCTCCATTGTTCCTTGGAATTTGATCTGGGGATAGTCTATGAATGCATCAAGTAATAAGCATCAGTGTCACATTTTGGCATCAACTACACCAAATAGTCACCTTACACAAGTTTATGATGAGGCCAAGGAGAGAAGGTTGACTACCATACACACATATATATATATATATATAAACCATAGAACCTATGAAAAATATTTCTGGGTCTGGTCTTCTACGGCCATAGTATAGAGTATAGTCTACAGAGGGGTTTCCTACAATCGTCTATGATCTCCTCTATTGTTCTCGCTTTTGTTTTTTGGACTCTTCTCCCGGTCAGTCATTTGATGATGGCTGGACCGGCCTGAAAATGTTGAGGTA
Organism: Rhinella marina; assembly: GCA_900303285.1. Lineage (NCBI taxonomy): Eukaryota > Metazoa > Chordata > Amphibia > Anura > Bufonidae > Rhinella > Rhinella marina. The sequence continues at coordinate 96,743 of ONZH01023917.1, read as the reverse complement.
AAACTGAGACATCCCTTATCTGTAAAGCGATCCTGCCACTATGAATAATGAAGAGGAAACTCAGTGCAGTAAGATAAGCTAGCCCACAGGATCTCTTTTTTCACGTTGCTTTCTCTGCCGGTCACATGACATACGAAGCAGTAAGTAATTTTTCATGAGGTTTCTCCCAGCAGGACACAGTATCAGGGACAGGTAGAAGTGGAGAGAAGATCAGAGTTTAACCATGTGCCCCCTCTTAGGTCTTTTTAATTAAGAGGCCTGGATTCGATTGGCCGGTTTTCATATCACTGCCTATATCGTTACTCGATTCGGCCAAAGGGGGTGAAAGTCAAGGTTGAAAAAAAAGGGTACATTTCCATAAATAAGTGATGGCCCCGAAAAAGAATAAAACCCGGAGCCAAGATGAAATCCAAGAGGGTGATGAGGACGAGGAATTGAAGGAGAGGTCAGCTAATGTGAAGAGCAAGAAGAAGAAGAAGTCATCGAGTAGCACAGCTAGTCACAGTAAGGAGAAAAAAGGAGTAACGAAAAGAGAGCATCTATTGGAAGAAGAAGAAGAAGAGGATAACAAAGAAGAACCAGTAAAATCCTCGCTACGCAAGTCAACAAAGAAGAGAAAGGGCCAAGAAAAGTTATCGAAACACAGAGATGAAGAACTGCAATTTGAAGAGGAAGAAGATTTTTTTAGAAGAAGATAAGAAAGGAAAACCAGTAAAATCTCCTCTACGCAAGTCAACAAAGAATGGAAATGTCCAAGCAAAGTTATTGAAATACAGAGAGGAAGACCCGTATTATGAAGAAGTAGAAGAATTTTTAGAAGAAGAAGAAGAGGATAACAAAGCAGAACCAGTAAAAAGCCCACTACGCAAGTCAAAAAAGGAGGGGAAAGTCCATGTAAAGTTATCTAAGCCCAAAGAGGAAGCCCCAATTTACGAAGATGAAGAAGAACTTTTAGAAGAAGAAGAAGATGAAGATGACTTTATAGAACCTGACCTTAAAACAATTAAGGAAAAAAATAATAATGACATGAAAGAGAAGCGGAAGAAAAAGAGAGATGAGGAGGAAGAAGAAGAGGAAGAGGAACTTGACAACGAAGAAGACGAGGAAGTTTTAGAGAAGAAAAAGAAGAAGAAATCTGGAAAAAATGATGATGGGAAGAAGAAGAAGAAAAAGAAAAAGGAAGATGATGAGGAAGAGATCTCAGATGAAGATGAAAGGAGCTCAAAGAAGAAAAAGTCCAAGAAGTCTGGCAAGGAATCGGACAAGAAGAAAGAGAAGGGCGATAAGTCAAAGAAACCTAAAAAGTTGAGTTACCTTGAGTTGTATGAACAGGAACTTCTTCAGTACCACTCTGAATCTTCAAATGAAGAAGAGGATGACTACAACAAGAAGAAAGGTTAGTGATATAGGTGTGAACACTTTACAAGAAGCAATTTCATTGCTAAGTCGTCTTATTGTCTACATCCCCCAAATACTATAGGTGACTTGTTGCATGGCTAAGATAACATTTGTTGGTAACCCCTTAAACATTTGTACTGGGAGAGAAATGCAAGATATGAGTCTTAAATTACACCAGTAGTTGCTATTTATGAATTGTATTATTATAGCCCTTTATAATCTATGGCTGTGGAGGATCCTGGGTGACCATTAGGATTAAGTGACCTCCATTGAGTTTCAGGGGTGCTATATTATAGTAGGACATGCTGTATGAGGTCCATACTGTCATCTTTCTCCTGTGGAATGGCAACTTGAAAACGTGTTGTCCGAAGACCTTAATAACACCTCCCCCTTCATTGTTATTGTAGTTTTCTGATCACCACCACCCAAAAATGGAGCATGGACCTAATGTGGACCACTATATTAACAGATAGACAATTTTCAGAGTGGAAATAATCAATATGTCTGACCCCGATCAGCAACTACTGTGACTATGACCAGCAACAGACTACAAAGTTTGCCGCCATTGACCCCAGTTTTATTAGCTGGACACTTCTCAGTGAAGGAGCATTCATAGAAGGATGATGACATGATGGAGAATCTTCTTCTGCATGTGTTCGTAATCTCTGCTTGCTGTCAGTGAATGGAAATATTATTTTTTTCAATGAGAGACTGAAATCAGCAGGCTTTAGTATACTTCTCACAACTGAGAGTTTGTAACAATGTGTCAGTGTAGGTAATTTCTGTTAGCTGAATGCTGATCTCACTCACATCCTGGTCTCCAGGCTGATTATTAACCTGCACTGATACATAGTAACAAGTCCATGTCAACTGTAGGCAGTAAATAATGGAGGGCAGCTTCTCAGTTCTTCATGCATTTATTATATATAAATTCACATTTCACCATCTCCTTTTGGGGCATTGCTTCGCCATCTACAGTCGTTATTGCCATATCTGGATTCTTCACACTTGTATACTACAGGCAATATTTTCTGTTTGTAGGCTCTTCTAAGATGGGATTGGCTTTACCATCTCGGTATACCATTTTCCTGCATGCAAATTGTGCCAGCTGATCTATAATTGTAGTGTCACACAGTGTCAATGTCCACATAATAGTGCCACACAGTGCTCAGGTACATAGTGTCATAGAATCCAAAGTATTAGTAATCCAAGGTTCAGCAGGCAGCAGTGCTCCAGCCGTTGTGCACGTTTGACTCCCAGCATGCTCTATTCACCTCTCTAGGAGTTTCAAAAACAGCTGAGCAAGTTTGCCTGCTTGGAGTTGTAGTGCTGCAGATTGCTGATCCCAGTCTTCCAATAACAGTTCTAAAACAATGACTGATCCTAATGTGCAAATGATTCCATAAAATGCCCAAATACTGACAGTGACGTGCAAATAATACTGTTATATCCTATCCAAATAATAGTGCCCTGTGATACTGAAATAATACCACCATAAAATATATAATTAATAGTGCCTTGCGGTCCCTAAATAATAGTGTTATATCATATCCTAATGATTGTGTCCTGCAATATCCAAGGAATACCACCATGAAATGAGCAATTCATAGTGCCGCACAGTGCAAAATTAATAGTTCTATACAATGGTGCTATGTGATACTCAAATACCTCCATAAAATGTACAATTAATAGTGCCATACAGTGCACAAATAAGAGTGTTATATCATATCCTAATAGTGCTATGTGATACTTTACTAATACCACCATAAGATGTACAATTAATAATGGCATGGCCGACAAATAATAGTGCTATATCATATCCTAATAATAGTGCCCTGCAATATCCAACGAATACCAAATAATAGTGTTATACAATATCCTAAACACAATGCTCTGTGATACTCAAATAATACCACCATAACATGTACAATAGTGCCATACAGTGCCTAAATCATAGTGTTATATCATATCCTAATAATATATCCACACAATGCCCAAATAATAGTGTTATACAATATCCTAAACACAATGCTCTGTGATACTCAAATAATACCACCATAACATGTACAACAGTGCCATACAGTGCCCAAATAATAGTGTTATATCATATGCTAATAATGGTGCTCTGTGATACTCAATACCACCATAACGTACAATAGTGCCATACAGTGCCCGATTTATAGTGTTATATCATATCCTAATAATAGTGCTCTGCAACATGCAAAGAATACCACCATAATTAATGGTGCCACACGTTGCACTATTATACAGAAAATGGGTGCTAAGAGAATCACCCCAGTATAGAACATGTGCAGATCCCTTCTTTCAGACCATGTGTTGGTTTGATGGCTCAGCGCCCTGAACTGTGTGTAGTTAGTGCCAAGTACCTGACCTGGTACAGCCTAATCTCTTGCGTCGAGGCTGTGCAGAGGTAAATCACTGGAGATTAAAAAAAAATTGAGATAAAAAAAAAAAGTTAATTTTCCAGAAAAGTAACACATATGATGCCAGGCATAGTCACGCAATGTCCTTTCTAGCCTGAGGGTTAGCCAGAGCTACCTAGCTGTTTGTGCCACTTGGATGGTGGGCACCTTGTCCCATAGGAATGTGCTGCTTTTTGCAATGGAAGTGGTGTCTCTGATAAGAATAGCAATCCATAGAAAACAATGGAATAGGGGTGAGTGAATAGGTTCTACAATCTTATTAGCAAGAGTTCTTTACCTGTGAGGAGCTGTCCCCATAGATGAAGAAGCGCCCACCTGCCTGTTGATTAACAAGGCCAGACATCTCACCAAGTCCTGACATTCACGCGCCTGTGCAACTACTCCGAGTAGCTCAGGACCCCCACCCCTTCCCAAGTAGCTCAGGACCCCCTCTCTATGAGCCAGAATGGAGAGTTACCCGAAGACTGGTGCCTGCTTTGTAGGACCCATATCCTCTATGCGTTATATATGTCAACCATCTAATTAAATGAGCAACATGTAATACTGTTTTTCACCTGCAGTGGCCGCCATAGGGAAAGTGTGCAGCTAGAGATGGCTGCTCCCTGATTGCTGAAGAATACAGAAACAGGACCGCAAAACTATCATTCTGTTTCTACTCAGACATTCAGATTTACTTTTGCATTTTGGGACTCTTACATATCATCAGCAATTACTTTTATTTCTTTTTCACATGAGTTAAATGAGTGTTTGGTTATCTCTCAGGTTCCTTTTATCTAATATTAATTTAAAGGGGTTCACTTTACCCAATTCCTTTTTGTCAGAAGGGTACCCCTAATAATAAGCTGATCATAGGGTACTGGAAGGAACCCTAATAATTGGCTGGAATCTATGTGGAAACCTTCAAGTCAGTGTTCAGTTTTCCTGCAGCGCCACCACAGGGGAAATGAGGCATTACACATTCTGCTGTGAAATCAGTGGGCTGTCCATGTCCAGAATATACATTCTGAGTCCTCCAGAGAGAGAAACGCTCTGGCTAAAAAGGGAAGCTTCTAAAATGGGGATCTGCATGTAGTAACTCTATTTGTATAAACCTTTTTACTGATTTTGATTTTTTTTTAATTACTTTCTAACTTTATACATCCTGAATTTACAAATGAGAAACTGATGTGCACACGACTGCTTTTTTGGGTTTCCACCTTTTGTTGCACTGACATGACTTTTAGATCCTTGAGGTAGATGTAAAGTGGATGTCAGGTCTTTAGAGATGGCACTTGCTCAGGAGTGTGCCATAGCTGGTGGTTGCCTGCTGTTTCACATGGCAACCATGCCATAATCGGAGAAAACTCTGATCATAGACATTTATTCCTTCAGGTCAATTGCGACCATGGCATCTGAGTAATGTTTAACTGTTAGCGGGCTGCTTCTGATGACTGAAGACCCCACAAGATCGTGGGAGCTTTGGAGGATTTGGTTGCTGTGGCAGCCAGGAGCCTTCTGAAGGCTCCTAGGTTCACCATAGTAAAGGCAGGGCTTAATAGGAACATGGCAGTTAGCCACAGAATGCGATTCTGAACCATTACAGTTTATGGTATAAGCCAGGGAAGCCCAACCAGCGGCCCTCCAGCTGTTGCAAAACTACAACTCCCAGCATGCCTGGACAGCCTACAGCTATATTGGTTGAGTTGTAGTTTTACAACAGCTGGAGGGCCACAGGTTGGGCATCCCTGGTATACACAATCTAATGATTGTATTCTCATGTCCCTAGGATCTAAAAACAAAGTGAGAAAAATTTTGAAATAAAAATTAAAAGAAAATTCCAAGCAGCTCTTTTCCCCATTTTACATGTAAAAATAAACAAACAATAAACATCTTTGGTATCGTAGCGTCCAAAAATCCCCTCCAAATTATTAAAATACTGTATAAAAGTACGGTATTTACCCATGTAGTTAATGGGAAAAAAAAATAAAATTGCTAAATTGCTGTTTTTTATTGACACTACCATCGAAAAATTTTCATCACATATTTACAACCTACATGTGAATATTGTAGTTTTTTTTTTTTTTTTTTTTTTTTACAAAAACAGGTAGATGGTCTTATATGGGTATAATTTTTAGAATGACAGTCTCCTTAAACTCTCTCTAGCAGACCATCAATGTGACCAGAGTGGGCCTCCTTTAGAGCATATTAAAAAAGACTCATATCGTTGAGGTTATAACCTTTTGATGACAAAACAAATTGTTTTACCCCTTTTTCAATAATATCCATAAGAATAAATATAATTCCTTAAAAAAAGATAGAGATAATTTGAACTGGGTTTAAAGGGTTTTGTTTTATGTAATTTTATTAACTGTTATATTCTATATTGGTGTATAAATTTTTGCCTTTGGCAATTTGTTCTGTTATCATCAAGAGAACAATAGAGCTGACATACTGTTATCCCAATTCTACACCTACTATTATTACAAGGATTACCCTTCAGATAACATCTTCCCCTCACAGCAGCAGTAAACTGACAGTGGCTTACCGATCTATTTAGAAGGTCTTACTATTTATGCTGTCTCCTTCAGAAGGACAATGTTTTGTGTTTTATTTTTAGTGGTACAGTACTGCCAAAAAATGGAAAAAAAAGCTAAAAAAGCTAAAAAATAGATTTATTGAGACCCCCTCCAGGGTCCCAATGTGTAGGAAATGCTAAGTGGTCATGCGGCCTTAATAGTTTGTATGTCACTGTGCTCTTAGCTGGATACCTTCGCTCCCCACAGTTAGGCCAGACTTGGTGAAGTTTAACGGTTTTACTTGAATAAACTTGTGTCATCCAAACTAGAGTTGCACCGGGTATCGAACTATCGATACCCAGTCGATACTTTTAGACCCGGATCGATACGATACGGGTCTTACTATTTAACGATACTAGGCTGCGCTCCTCCTACTCTCAGCGCTGCCATGTTCTTTTCACCAGCACAGTGGAGAAGGAGGAGTCCGTCCCTCTCCATTATGCCGCTGCCACCAATGGGGAGTTAGGAAGGAGGAGGAGAGGAGGGGCTGTGGCCACTGCGCCATCAATGAATATAAAGTACATTATCTCAAGTATAGCAGGCAGCGGGTGCCGGCAGCGGTATAACATACCCGGCCTCAATAACAGGGCAAAGCAGCAATTAACCCCTCAGGTGCGGCACCTGAGGGGTTAACTGCCGCGGATCGTACGCCGTTATTGAGACCGGGTGCCGGGTATGTTATACCGCTGCCGGCACCTGCTGCCTGCTATACTTGAGATAATGTACTTTATATTCATTGGTGGTGCAGTGCGCCCTCTCTCCCAGCCCTCCCCCAGGTATTAGTGTCATTGGTGGCGCAGTGAGCCCTATCCCCCCCCTTAGTATTATTGTCATTGGTGGCCACAGTCGACCCCCCCTTCATTGGTGGCGGTGGCAGTTCCGATCGGAGCCCCAGCAGTGTAATCGCGGGGCTCCGATCGGTTACTATGGCAACCAGGACGCTACTGAAGTCCTGGCTGCCATGGTAAGCTCCCTGCTGCCCTGTGCACAAAGCCCAGGGCAGCAGGGAGAGTCTGAAGTCCTGTTCACCCTGATAGAGTTCTATTAGGGTGAATAGGACAAGGGATTAAAAGATCCCAGGTTCTAGCCCCTAAGGGGGCTAATAGTTATTAAATAAAAAGTAAACAAAAAAAGTTTAAAAAAACCCCCACCAAAATATTATTTAAATCACACCCTTTCCCAATTTCCATATATAAAATACATACATATAAAATTTACAAGCAATAAAAAAAAACATTAACTATGAACAAATATCACCTATGTGGTGAACGTGTAACAGAAAAAAAAAAAAAATCAAAAACGCGCAATTTGACATTTTTTAGTCACCTTGTCCCCCCAAAAAATAGAGGATACGACTGTTCTATTATGGGCCGAACATTCCATAAAATAAGGAATGCATGCAGCTTTTTTGGTGTTTTATTTTTTTCGCGTGGTATCGAATATCGCAATACTTTTTTAGGCTTCATTCACAAGTCCGTATTTGTGCACATCCTGGAAAACGGTCAGTTTTTTGCGGATCCGTTGTTCCGCATAAAACTCTGTTTTTCCAGGACATCCGTTCCATTTTTCCATAAAAACCGGAAAGGATGTATCCTTATGTCATCCGTTTTTTGCGCATCCGCAAAAAACGGAAGGATGGATAACATCTGTACCTTTTCTTTTTTGTCTCCCCTCCTGGAATGGAATCCGCAAATACGGATGACATGCGGATGCCTTTCTGCATGTCTTCCGCATTTTTTGCGGATCCATAGACTTTCATTGTGCTACGGACCGCAATTCGGGAGAAAAGTAGGACAGGAGGATTTCTTTATGCGGACAGTCGGAACGGACACACGGATGCGGACACCACACGGTGTACTTTCCGCATTTTTTCGGGGCCCATTGAAATGAATGGATCCGCATCCTATCCGCATAATTGTCCGCAATTGCAGAAACGGATGTGGAAAGGATGCGGACACATTATACGGACGTGTGAATGAGGCCTTATGGTATCGAAACCGAATCAAACTTTTGGTATCGTGACAACCCTAATCCAAACAATACTTGATCTTTCTCTTGGCTCCTTTCTCGGCCTAAGGCCCCATTCACACGACCGTATATTTGCGGGCCCGCATTACTGCGGACCCGCAAATATACGGGGGCCGCCCGTCGTGTGTTCCGCAGCGCTCGGAACACACGCCGTGCAGCCCCATTGAAAATGCTTATACTTGTCCGTGCGCACGGACAAGTATAGGACATGCTTCAAAACAGCCGCGGCACGGAGCTAGCTCCGTGCCTCGGCTCACGGCCCCATAGAGGTGAATGGGGTCGCATCTATTCCCGCATTTTTGCGGATAGATACGGCCCCATTCATACGGTCGTGTGAATGGGGCCTAAGGGTAAACTGGCAAGTGAACTTGAATACTTAGCTTTCTGTTGACCCCCTCATAATACTCACTCTATAAACTGTATAACAGTGCGAGGAATTAGCTCCGGCAAAGAGACAGTCTCAGTCCAGGTTTCTTCAACCAAATGCTAGTAGTTTATTTCCAGCCAACATAAAGTCCATCAAAAATGGTTAACAGAAATATGCTTTACTGTAGCACAAAGTCCAAAATAAGACACAGTCTTTTCCTTTTAGTAGTAAGGCACAGTTCACACCTTGTGATGTCTTTGTTCGTACCACGCTAGAGGTATCTGGTTTCTCCTGGTTCACAGTCCTCTGAATCAGTAGCACACCATCTCCATGCACTGCTCCATCCAATATACCCCACCTAAGCATCTCCTAGGGGAGCTTTTATTTGCCTGCACCTATGGGTGGAGCAGTAGCCAGGTTAACCTCTTAGTACCTTGTATGGAACATATCTCCCTTGCCAAATTAACCCTGTCACTTTATCTCAACTGCAAGGAGTCGTGGTGCCCTATGAGCTGCCTGGAAGACTCCTGCTGCAGGAGGGGTGCTCCCCTCACTGCGCCATGTCTGCTCTCCTTCCAACTCTCAACTCAACTATTGCTGCCTGCAAACTCATCCTTTGGTAGGAAGCAGGTCTAGCCCAGTTCTGCCCAAAAAGGGGAAGAATGGAATGGTGGGTTCAATTCTATCTAAAGATCCCTCTCTGCCAGATACATTGCCACCTGCTGGACAACCAGGCACAGTGCATGTAATACAATAAATAAGTTACATACAGTGCTGGCCAAAAGTATTGGCACCCCTGCCATTCTGTCAGATAATACTCAATTTCTTCCAGAAAATGATTGCAATCACAAATGCTTTGGTAATAATATCTTCATTTAATTTGTCTTTAACGGAAATCCACAAAAAGAATTGTCAAAAAGCCGAATTGGATATAATTCCACACCAAACATAAAAAAGGGGGTGGACAAAAGTATTGGCACCCTTTGAAATGTGATGCTTCTCTAATTTGTGTAATTAACAGCACCTGTTACTTACCTGTGGCACATAACAGGTGGTGACAATAACTAAATCACACTTGCAGCCAGTTGAAATGGATTAAAGTTGACTCAACCTCTGTCCTGTGTCCTTGTGTGTACCACATTGAGCATGGAGAAAAGAAAGAAGACCAAAGAACTGTCTGAGGACTTGAGAAGCAAAATTGTGAGGAAGCATGAGCAATCTCAAGGCTACAAGTCCATCTCCAAAGACCTGAATGTTCCTGTGTCTACCGTGCGCAGTGTCATCAAGAAGTTTAAAGCCCATGGCACTGTAGCTAACCTCCCTAGATGTGGACGGAAAAGAAAAATTGCAGAGAGATTTCAACGAAAGATTGCGTGGATGGTGGCTAAAGAACCTCGACTAACATCCAAACAAGTTCTAGCTGCCCTGCAGTCCGAGGGTACAACAGTGTCAACCCGTACTATCCGTCGGCATCTGAATGAAAGGGGACTCTATGGGAGGATACCCAGGAAGACCCCACTTCTGACCCAGAGACATAAAAAAGCCAGGCTGGAGTTTGCCAAAACTTACCTGAGAAAGCCAAAAACTTTTTGGAAGAATGTTCTCTGGTCAGATGAGACAAAAGTAGAGCTTTTTGGGAAAAGGCATCAACATAGAGTTTACAGGAAAAAAAAAGAGGCCTTCAAAGAAAAGAACACGGTCCCTACAGTCAAACATGGCGGAGGTTCCCTGATGTTTTGGGGTTGCTTTGCTGCCTCTGGCACTGGACTGCTTGACCGTGTGCATGGCATTATGAAGTCTGAAGACTACCAACAAATTTTGCAGCATAATGTAGGGCCCTGTGTGAGAAAGCTGGGTCTCCCTCGGAGGTCATGGGTCTTCCAGCAGGACAATGACCCAAAACACACTTCAAAAAGCACTAGAAAATGGTTTGAGAGAAAGCACTGGAGACTTCTAAAGTGGCCAGCAATGAGTCCAGACCTGAATCCCATAGAACACCTGTGGAGAGATCAAAAAGGCAGTTTGGAGAAGGCACCCTTCAAATCTCAGGGACCTGGAGCAATTTGCCAAAGAAGAATGGTCTAAAATTCCAGCAGAGCATTGTAAGAAACTCATTGATGGTTACCGGAAGCGGTTGCTCGCAGTTATTTTGTCTAAAGGTTGTGCTACCAAGTATTAGGCTGAGGGTGCCAATACTTTTGTCCGGCCCATTTTTGGAGTTTTGTGTAAAATGATCAATGATTTGACTATTTTTTCATTCTCTTTTGTGTTTTTTCATTGCAAGCAAAATAAATGAAAATATTATTAACAAAGCATTTGTGATTACAATCATTTTCTGGAAGAAATTGAGTATTATCTGACAGAATTGCAGGGGTGCCAATACTTTTGGCCAGCACTGTAGCTATATTATTTAGACACAGTGTAAGAGGACCTGGAAATCTATACACAGATGGCATTATTGGTTAGCAATTAGTGACAGTAGCAGGAATGGTAGTGCCTGCTCTGAGGTACTACAGATAGAAAGATAGATAAATAGATAGATAGATAGATAGATAGATAGATAGATAGATAGATATAAAGATAGTTAGATAGTAAGATTATTAGATATGAGATAGATAGATAGACAGATCGATAGATAAATCTTTTTTGTGATACAGTATTGTATCCCAGTGGTCAGAGGAATACCTGGGTGATATATACGTTTTGAAAGGGAGGATAAATGCTTTCTTCCTGCGCACATTAGTGACTCATGTAGCGTCCTATCTAGAAAAAAAGCCTAAAGGACCCTACATCAATCATGCATTGCTCCAAATGTATGTGTTTTAGACACTTTTTGCACCTTCCTCGACAGTTTCCAGAAAAGAGGGAATAGCTGAAAAGAGTAAAAAAGAAAAAAAGAGTAAAATGTGCCATGCTATTTGGCTTCATTCTCACGACCGTATTTTGTTTCCGTGTCCTTTTTTTTTTTTTTTTTTGTGGACCGTATGCGGAATCATTCATTTCAATGGGTTTGCAGAAAAAACGGAAGTTATTCCGTGTGCATTCCGTATCCATACGTCCGTATTTCCGTTCCGCAAAAGAGATAGAACATGTCCTATTCTTGTCCGTTTTGCTGACAAGGATAGGCATTGTTACAATGGATCCGCTGAAAAAACGGAAAAACGGATGCCATACAGAACGTCGTCCGTATTTTTTGCGGATCCGCAGTTTGCAGACCGCAAAACTCATACGGACGTGTGAATGAAGCCTTTTGGTGCAACAATGTGATGTACATAAACCATAAAGCTGCACCAAATTTGTCATGCCCCATAAAAGTATCGATTTTACAACAATACTCATAAATCTTCGTCGTTCTCAATTGTATAGGTCACGGCGCTTGTAAAAACAGAGGCCACGTTACAGAACACAGCCGAATTCTTTTAATGGTTGATATTTTGTCTTCTTTGTAGTCTATGAAGTGGTCACTATAACCGGAGATGTGCGAGGGGCAGGAACCGACGCCAATGTCTTTGTTACCCTGTTTGGAGAGTTCGGGATCACTCCGAAGATTCATCTCACCAGCAAGTATGTATTAGTAAGAGGGAAGAGGAAGGTGTCAGGCCTCTTTAGGCAGCAGAAACATATGTTTGGAAATGTTTTTACAAATTTTTGTTGGTGTTTATTTTTTAGTCATGTCATTTAAAAAAAATGTACTTGCTCCTCCTACTTCCTCTGACAGCCCCTCCCTCTGGGAGCAGGAGGAGCAAGGATGCACAGAGTGGCTTGGGCCCGCCCTCAGTGCACTTACCTAATCATTTGCATATGGATTAAAAGTACTTTTTATACTAGAATTAAGCCTCAGGTCGCTAAGTGAAAGGTATTATTACATTCAGCTGAGCTAGCCCTACAAGGCATTGGATTTTTTAGAAAACTTCCTGGTGATAGACTCCATTTAAAATAAATTAAATATAGCATGAGCTGACATCTGTTGGCCAACAAACATATTTTTACTACTTTTACTTACCTTTAGTTGGCAGAGAATTCATGGCGGATTCAGAAATCTATAGTACTACCTGAGATAAGAGTCAAAAGAGGAAGTCTAGTGGGAGGGGTATCTGAGGAGGGCTGGTGATGTCACTGTCCAAATCATATGTTAGTTTCTATTAACTTGATGGTATAGCACCCCTCATTTGCTGTGAAGGGGTTCAGTAGTGGGAGGGACAGTGTCTTTGAGACCTGCATCCAGAATGTAAAATAAAAATTATTTTTTTTTAAATGCCGTTAAAAGTTGGATTTTCTTTAAACTAAGAGATTTTTATTTTGCAAATCAATATATCTATAAGAAAATAAATATTACCCACTGTCTGTACAGTGACCTAAGCATGGGCGGGGCTAAAGGGGGGTAGAGGTAGCAGTCACACACAGGTCGTGGTTCCTGAGGCGGCCCTTAGTCCTTCTGCCACATGAGAAGATAGCAGCGTTATTAATACATGTATGATTGGGACCTTAGTGCTGATTTTATATTGGAGCCTAAAACTTCAGTTCTAGTAAATGATGGGACCATGATTTTTTTTAAAATTGCTGTTAAAAGTTGGATCCTCTTTAAACTAAGAGACCGTTTATAGATTTTTATTTTGCCAAGTGATATATTTCCATGAAAATTAAAATAAATATTATCCATTGTCTTTACAATGACCTAAGCAGGGGCGGAGCTATAGAGGTGCAGAGGTAGCAGTCACACACAGGCTGTGGTTCGTAAGGTGGCCCTTAGTCCTTCTGCCACATGAGAAGATAGCAGCGTTATTAATACATGTATGATTGGTACCTTTTCGCAGATTTTATATTGGAGCCCCAAACCTAAGACCGGATATCAGCTCTACTAAATGATGGACTGTGAAAACTTTGAAATAGGGATTTTTTTTTATTGGAGATACTTTTTAAAATGCAGCTGATGTCCTTCTCGTGAAGCATCTTCCTGATTGATGGCTTGCCGATTTCAAGAACATGGTGGCAAAGCAGATGTAATTTGACAGCCACCGCTCCATTATTACAGATAGTGTAAACCACTTCCCACTTGTGATTCGTAGCAGTGCTCAGTACCTCCAGGAACTCTATGTGGCTGCTACTTATGCATTATGCCCGCCCCTGAGGAACACTGTAAGTTATTATTGGATAATATTTAATTTCATACCTACCACCTGCAAACCCAAACCCGTTGATATGGACTCTTCTGGTCAAGGGACCATGAAACCTTGGAAGTACAGAAGGTTTTTGAGTTGATTTGTTTTATTAAAGTTCACTTAATATCCTTTTCATAGGGCATCTTCCTGATGTCTTGCTGATTTCAAGATCATGGTGGCAAAGCAGCTGTAATTTCACAGCCTATCCATTATTACGAACAGAGTAAACCACTCCCTTTCTTGTGATTGGGAGCAATGCTCAGTAAATATGCAGGCTACCTTACTCCAGGACCTCTGTGTGGCTGCTACACATGCATGAAGCCCGCCCCTGAGGAGCGCTGTAAGTTCCTATTAGATCCTTAATGACATGCCTGCAAGCTGCAAAACCCATTAATATTAATGCTTCTGAAGACAACTTGTAGTTTTTCATTTTTGAATCTGTCACTTCACGCATTATGATAAATCCACAATTTCACATTTTAGCCATTAATAAATTGTACTTGCAGCACCATATGCGCTGTTAGCGGAAACGTGTCCACTGAGGACAAACAGCATTTCTAGCGAAGATTGAATATGTTACAGCACCACCTAGTGGCAGAAATGTTTACTTCAGCAATTTACATTTTCTCACTTTTCACGTGTGATAAACTGTGATGTCATTTCCATAACTTGCATTATTAAAGCTTGTATATTGTGTTTTATCCTTGTTACAGCACTGACAAGAGGTAACCGCACTGTCCTGAGTGTTGGGAGCAGTCAAGCGACCTTTACACTCTGTACAGAAACTGAAGAGGGACTGGTAAAGAAAATACATGGGGTTTCTAAAGCCATTTTTTTTTTGCCATACACTCGGCATTTAGAGTTTTTTCTGTAATCTCTATCTGCAGGAGGCCTTGCTTGGGCGAGCAGACACAATAAGACGCTCGCTCATTGCCTTGCGTGAGAATAAGGCATACGATTAGTCATGTTGAGGATTAAGAGGCTGGACGCTCCCTGGGACTGATAACGCCATTTTCTCATTAAAACCCCTTTTAAATTATATGGTTTTAATAAGTTTTCTGGTCGGTTTCTCGGCTGTAAAGTGCCACTGTGTAGCGGTTTAATCCTCGAAATGCTAAGAAATGCGCCTTAAATGTTTCACAGGGGCAGTAAATGGAAGCATGAATATTACGGGAGTCTCTCTGCTGGCAGACAACCTCATAGGAGGATATTGGCTGGCCTGTTACATGTGCACTTGGCAGCTGAAGACATCTGCGTTGGTCCCATGTTCATATGTGTCCGCATTGCTGAGAAAAATTTGCATCTAGGAGCAATGCGGGCACATATGGGACCAACACAGATGCCTTTAGCTGCCAAGTGCGCATGTAAAAGATCAGTTTCAGAGGTACAGAACTGATGACAGATGCCCTCTAAATAATGAACTTCAAAATGTACAAAACGTAAAAAGAAATAATTGTTTTTTTCATAAGATTATAACTACTAGGTGGCGCTGTTGCTATTGGCCATTGGTCACACTTATATGTTCATTGTGAAAGATATTAGTGCCGGGGAAAGAATAACACCGGACCAGACAAATGGTCCAAGACAGCTGATTGCATGGTGAATGGATTGGCTCACCTTCTGTAACCTTGTTTTTCTTGGACAACCCACAAAATAAAGGTAAAAAAAAAAACGTGGCTGCCTATGGGGTAGCAGGAGTACGCTCAGGGGTGCACCTAGCCTTTCTGCTGCCTGAGGTGAAAACGGCGCCCCCCCCATGCCAATTTCTTAACCTAACCCTTTTGCCATAATGAAAGTGCTAATTGCCCATGGTCCTTCTGTTCCCCACCTCTTGCCCGTACATGGTGCTGCCTGAGGCGATCGCCTCACCTGGCCTCATTGGCGGTGCACCCCTGAGTACACTCCATGCTTAACCATGGAGCGCGTAGGCTGCTCTGTAACGCAGGTGAACAGTGAGGCTATTAGTGGACAGTGCCATAATATAGCATGCTACAGTAATTGCTCGCTAGATGGCGCTGCTGAGCCCTGAATTAATTTGTTGTTTTTATCACCTACATGGGTGGATAGGGTCCATATTTTCGCTCCTAGGGTGTCAGGACACTCCTCTGCTATGTCTTTTATGTACAGAAATCTGAAACCCATTGCTAAGCCCACAAGTTCAGCAGCAGGACACAATTTTTTGTATGGCAAAATAAAAAAGGGAAGAAAATCCATGTATTTTCAGAGTAGACGTTGACTTCATATAAGCATGCTACCTAATATTTTCTTCTTTTGTACAGGGAGATGTTTAGACCACCATGTACTGTACCCATTAAGAGGCCTGGATTGGCGGCAGTGTCCTAGTACTTAAAGGGATTCTCCACCTAAATAACATTTTAGAAATATCTGATACCAGAGCTTGAGATGGGGACAGCCATGGCATGACTGCTGCCAAGCTGCTTCCCACCATCTGTACCTCCCGGCAACTGGAAATGGAAAAGAAGAACAGGAGCATGGAGTGGGCTTACTGGCCAAATGCATAAATGATAGATGCAGTGTCACCATAATAGTGTATTACACAGTGCCTCTATAATAGCGTATTGCATTATCCCTATAATAGTGTATTATACAGTGCCCCTATAATAGTGTATTGCACAGTGCCTCTATAATAGTGTATTATACAGTGCCCCTATAATAGTGTATTGCACAGTGCGTCTATAATAGTGTATTGCACAGTGCCCCTATAATAGTGTATTGCACAGTGCCTCTATAATAGTGTATTGCACAGTGCCTCTATAATAGTGTATTGCACAGTGCCCCTATAATAGTGTATTGCACAGTGTCCCTATAATAGTGTATTACACAGTTTCACTATAATAATGTATTGCACAGTGCCCCTATAATAGTGTATTGCACAGTGCCTCTATAATAGTGTATTGCACAAAGCCCCTATAATAGTGTATTGCACAGTGCCCCTATAATAGTGTATTGCAGTGCCCCTATAATAGTGTATTGCACAGTGCCCCTATAATAGTGTATTGCACAGTGCCCCTATAATAGTGTATTACACAGTGCTCCTATAATAGCGTATTACACAGTGCCCCTATAATAGTGTATTACACAGTTTCACTATAATAATGTATTGCACAGTGTCCCTATAATAGTGTATTACACAGTTTCACTATAATAATGTATTGCACAGTGCCTCTATAATAGTGTATTGCACAGTGCCCCTATAATAGTGTATTGCACAGTGTCCCTATAATAATGTATTACACAGTTTCTCGATAATAATGTATTGCACAGTGCCTCTATAATAGTGTATTGCACAGTGCCTCTATAATAGTGTATTGCACAGTGCCTCTATAATAGTGTATTGCAGTGCCCCTATAATGGTGTATTGCACAGTGTCCCTATAATAGTGTATTACACAGTTTCACTATAATAATGTATTGCACAGTGCCCCTATAATAGTGTATTGCACAGTGCCCCTATAATAGTGTATTGCACAGTGCCCCTATAATAGTGTATTGTACAGTGCCCCTATAATAGTGTATTACACAGTGCTCCTATAATAGCGTATTACACAGTGCCCCTATAATAGTGTATTACACAGTTTCACTATAATAATGTATTGCACAGTGTCCCTATAATAGTGTATTACACAGTTTCACTATAATAATGTATTGCACAGTGCCTCTATAATAGTGTATTGCACAGTGCCCCTATAATAGTGTATTGCACAGTGTCCCTATAATAATGTATTACACAGTTTCTCGATAATAATGTATTGCACAGTGCCTCTATAATAGTGTATTGCACAGTGCCTCTATAATAGTGTATTGCACAGTGCCTCTATAATAGTGTATTGCAGTGCCCCTATAATGGTGTATTGCACAGTGTCCCTATAATAGTGTATTACACAGTTTCACTATAATAATGTATTGCACAGTGCCCCTATAATAGTGTATTGCACAGTGCCCCTATAATAGTGTATTGCACAGTGCCCCTATAATAGTGTATTGCACAGTGCCCCTATAATAGTGTATTGCACAGTGCCCCTATAATAGTGTATTGTACAGTGCCTCTATAATAGTGTATTGCAGTGCCCCTATAATGGTGTATTGCACAGTGTCCCTATAATAGTGTATTACACAGTTTCACTATAATAATGTATTGCACAGTGCCCCTATAATAGTGTATTGCACAGTGCCCCTATAATAGTGTATTGCACAGTGCCTCTATAAAAGTGTATTGCACAGTGCCCCATAATAGTGTATTGCACAGTGCCCCCATAATAGTGTATTGCACAGTGCCTCTATAATAGTGTATTGCACAGTGCCCCTATAATAGTGTATTGCACAGTGCCTCTATAATAGTGTATTGCACAGTGCCTCTATAATAGTGTATTGCACAGTGCCCCTATAATAGTGTGTTGCACAGTGTAACTATAATAGTGTATTATACAGTGCCCCTATAATAGTGTATTATACAGTGCCCCTATAATAGTGTATTATACAGTGCCCCTATAATAGTGTATTATACAGTGCCCCTATAATAGTGTATTATACAGTGCCCCTATAATAGTGTATTATACAGTGCCTCTATAATAGTGTATTACACAGTGCCCCTATAATAGGGTATTGCAGTGCCCCTATAATAGTGTATTACACAGTGCCTCTATAATAGTGTATTATACAGTGCCCCTATAATAGTGTATTATACAGTGCCTCTATAATAGTGTATTACACAGTGCCCCTATAATAGTGTATTGCAGTGCCCCTATAATAGTGTATTACACAGTGCTCCTATAATAGCGTATTGCATTATCCCTATAATAGTATATTACACAGTTTCACTATAATAATGTATTGCACAGTGTCCCTATAATAGTGTATTACACAGTTTCACTATAATAATGTATTGCACAGTGCCTCTATAATAGTGTATTGCACAGTGCCTCTATAGTAGTGTATTGCAGTGCCCCTATAATGGTGTACTGCACAGTGCCCCTATAATAGTGTATTACACAGTGCTCCTATAATAGTGTATTGCAGTGCCCCTATAATGGTGTACTGCACAGTGCCCCTATAATAGTGTATTACACAGTGCTCCTATAATAGTGTATTGTAGTGCCCCTATAATGGTGTACTGCACAGTACCCCTATAGTAGTGTCAGCTATTATTCTCGTATAATAGTTTAATCTGTGCCAGTGCTTGCATGTACCTGTCTTTTACTGTGCCAGTCTTTGCCGTCAGACGTGACTTACAACGAGGTACTACTGAATGGGCACTGAGCTGGTGGCATGGAGAACCAGGCGGCTGGGCAGTGCACCAACCCCACCTTCTCTTACTACCTTATTAATCAGATTTTTTTTAAGGTGGAGAATCTCTTGGCCATGAGAACAAGCTTCTCTCTCAGCTCCCAGCTGGAAGAGTGGTTTCTTGGTTTCCCTGGTAGTCAAATACATGACAGTTTACGGTATACGGTATAGCTTTACTGTGTATTACAGGTGAGGTATCGCTTGACTCTGCAGCTGGTGCTGGAGTACAGGGAGCCCTCCATCCGCCACCTCACTGTGCGCAGCAACAGCGGCAAAGCCAATCTGTACTGTTTAATTAACAAAAAAATAATAATAACATATATATTTTTAATGATCATGTATTTAAGAAAAACATTGCGTTTGATGATTTTGCCATAAGGAGTCGGATACAGGAGGTTGGAGACACCTGATGCCTCACTGATATCCAGAATTTCTTAAGAAACGGCCTTGTTTCTATAGCAGCCAGTCACAGGGCAGCTTATGGAACTGAGGCGAACTCTGATTGGTCACTCGGAGCAGCTAGTGCTGTCTTATTAAGCCCATTGTGTGGATTCCAATCACCATCACTGTCTACCTATATACACATATTGGAATCCAGAGATGTCCGTATGACAACACTAAACTACTGGGAATATTTCCTGTATTTTTTCTTTTATATTTTAATATTTTTATCTACAGTAAGGGCCTTTTTTAACTGTTTTAGTCGATCTTTTCTGAGTTTATACATAACATTTTGCTGGCTTGGGTGACATTTTAGTTCTTATGGCAAAATTATTAAGGCAAATGATTTTTTTCACCGTGTTCCCTGGGTTAGATTACTGGTAATGTATTTGCTGGTGATTGGTTTAGAATATTGAGTACTGCGGGAATTTTTTTTTATATACTTTTATATTATTTTCATTTTTTTAATGTACATTATAACCTAGTGGTATTAGTAGAACATCCTCCCGTCCCATTCACACCCCTCCATTTACAATTAAAAAAAAAAGGTTAGAGTAAAAATGGCACCCCCTGCTTCAGCTCCTGGTTTCTACAATGAAACACGCCATCCTAGGACATCTGGGACGGCACTTGTTACCCCCTCGTCTGTTTGCATATGTTGCTGTGATTAGGGAGCCCTCTGCTGGTTAACATAAATAATTACATATGCAGTGTAAAGAAGGATGGGCTGCCTCCACTCTATTTATGCCCTGGAGCGGTGTCCACCATTGCCTTGAGGCCTTGCACCTTAATGGCTACCGGTCATGCCTGTCATAGAGCAGGAGAAGCTGAGCAGATT
Source organism: Rhinella marina (assembly GCA_900303285.1). NCBI lineage: Eukaryota > Metazoa > Chordata > Amphibia > Anura > Bufonidae > Rhinella > Rhinella marina. The sequence goes on along the minus strand of ONZH01023917.1, from coordinate 76,210 downwards.
GATGTATAGTCTAATGGGAAATGATTCAGTAGAAAATCTTTTTGATTGAAATCCATGATTTTTCAATGCTTAGGAGTCCAGTGAGCGGGCCCACTACTTACTAAACTCCAGTAGCCCACTGACTCCATACTGCTTTCTCAAAATTTCGTTTAGTAAGTGGCGCCACCACATGGCGATGAAAGGTAGTGAAATCTCAAATTAGTCTTACAGAGTCAGATGTTCAACCCTAATGTGTTTAAGCAATATTGGGGCATATTTACCAATCCTCTAGATGGCATAAGCATAGACAGGCCAGATATATCACAGTGGGTAAATTTGGTGCAGGGATAGAAGCTGTTCTCTGATTCCATACCAACTATTGGCTGGCTAAGATTAAAACAGAATATTACACCAGAATTATAGCACAGTTCTGGTGTAACACTTAAGCCACACCTCTTCTAATAAGTCATGCCCCTGCCCAGGTAATCCCCACCCCTACAGAGCATATCTCTAAACTAGATGGCCCATGTTGCACCAGAAGGGTGTCAAATTGCCCCAATTTGGGCCAAATTTTGGCACAGTTCATGGTACGGACTAGATGCACTCACATTAATCAATGTAGGCCGCTGTTTTTTAGTTTATACTCATCAGCTTGTAACAGATTATGCCATTCATTTCCTATACCTCCATGGTATAAGGATGCCATTTTTAACGTGCGTCAGACTGAATAGGAAAAAAAAAATACTTGCAGTACTCCTATACTAATCCATGGGGGAAATGTATGAAAATTGCTTGCAGAGTACAGACTGCTGTGGCCAGTAGCGGCTAATCCAGCATGAAATAGTCATATTGCAGCCGATAGCAGGGACCTGGCTGGTTGAGCCTGCAGACTTTGTCCTTGTTGCCTCCATGCCAAGAGCATCATCAATTAGCTCTTAAAGGGCATCTGTCAGCAGATTTGCACCTGTGAAAATGGCTGACCTGTTACATGTGCACTTGGCAGCTGAAGACATCTGTGTTGGTCCCATGTTCATATGTGTCTGCATTGCTGAGAAAAATGATTTTTAATATATGCAAATGAGCCTCTAAGAGCAATGGGGGTGTTGCCATTACACATAGAGGCTCTGCTCTCTCTGCAACTGCTGCTCTCCAGTTTGATTGACAGCACCAGGCAGAGTAATGTCATTTGCATATAATAAAACATAATTTTTCTCAGCAATGTGGGCACATATGAACATGGGACCAACACAGATGCCTTCAGCTTCCAACCGCACATGTAACAGGTCAGCCAATTTCATAGGTACAAATCTGCTGACAGATGCCCTTTAAGGTGGACAATCCCTTTCAGCCACCATTTTTAGTGCAGTGGACAATGAATACAATCCGCTGATTAGTTGCTATGGGTTACAGCACTATATATCTATATATATACCTCTGCACTGGATTCTGTCGATATCCCCCATGTATATAAGATAATAAACCTCTCCCGCTCTTACATACAGAGAGGATTCTGGGGCTTTATCCGTCCTGGAATTCTCATGGACTTTGCACTTTTTACAGGTGTTTCGTGCACAAGAAACACATTTGGAAGCAATGTATAAATCAGCGATCAGCTCGGCCTCCATGACTATAATGACATTTCTTCCAAAGATACTGAACTCCAGTTTTCTTCCTCTGTGGTGGCATGTACCTGACTAGTGGACTCAGCGACAACCAACTGTTTTTTTTACGCTTGTTAGATGAATTTTGCATTTCTTTTGTGCATAATTTCATGATATATGACTGACCGATGTACCTACGTTATAGGAGCAGGACAGCTTTCGAGAGGACGAAGACGGACGTTTTCCGAGTGAAAACCAATAATGTTGGACCACTCAAAAAAATCAGGTAAACAGAATGTGTCTTATGCGCAGTACCCCCTGACAACCTGTAGATGGCGGCATACATCCTTTTAGTTTCTAAAAAAGATGAGAAATAATTTGATTACTGGTAATGGTGCCTGGGAAGCAAATAAACAGCTTTTTATTTGTTTAGTATGAATAGCAGTAAAATCACATTTATTTTCCTTATCAAGTCAATGAAGTGAATAAAAAAAACAATAAAATACAAATGCAGAAGAAAATAAGCAGAGGAACAAGGGCCTGTTACAAATTTTGCATTGGTGCCAGAAGCTTAATTTTATGTCCTACGGTAATGAGCTAAAATTGAGCTAAAGTGTAATTAAAATTTTAGATTTTCTTAATATGTTGAAGATTCTGTGGTGATTATTACCAGAATATGTTCTAATAGTTGGAGTTTTACTTTTCCGATATACAGTGTCGAATCCTCTACTTCCTGTCACTTAGCCATAGAGATATGCTAAAATTCTGTCTGTCTACAGCCACCACTAGAGGGAGCTCCCAATATACGGATGCAGTGGCGTAACTAGAACTGACTGGGCCCCACAGCAAATTTTTCAATAGGCCTCTGCTCCCTCCTCCTGTGTATCCTCCACTCCTGTGCCAGTCCGGCAGCCGCTCCGTCTGTTTCCTGCATGTATATACAGTATGTCATGTCACTGTATATACTAATCATGTAGGTTTACGTGGTTGGCTAATGAATGGGCTAATGAGTCGGCTAACTCCCAGTGAACTGAAAACTCCATACTAGCTATATAAATCTTGCCCCTTAGTAGTGGCAACAGGCACCAAGAACTGTATCATTTAAAGGGGTTTCCGGGATTTTTGAGGGCTATCCTCTGGACAGGTCATCACTATCAGATCAGTGGGGGTCCAGTACCTTGCCAATCAGCTGCTCCGGTGGCGGAAAGAGGCGCTGGGTCTACACATCCATTCATTGTGTAGCGGACAGAGCTGGTTACCGCAGTGCTGCTCCTAGTCACTGGAACGGGATCAGCGCCACAATAACCAAAACAATGGGCGGAGCTGTGTAGGACCAGCGCCTATCTTCAGAGCTACTCTGGAATAGCTGATTGGCAGGAATGTAGGGTGTCGGGCCCCTGCTGATCTGATATTGATGGCCTATGCTGATAATAGAGCTTCAATATAAAACCACTTTAACTTTGTGGTTGTGTGCTGTACTGGGGACCATGAACCCCCCACCCCTCAAGTGAGCATCTGACCATAATGTTCTATTTAGATGCTACACAATATATTATAAAAGAAACAATAGACTTAATGAGAATAGGGATGATTTTTCATTGTCCTGAGTGAAAAACTGCTCTATGGATATTGGACCGTCCCCCACAGAGCACTGCAGATCTATGCCCCGCCCAAGAGGAACTTTGATAATTCATGTTGTCATTTACAGGCCAGATTTTCAAACCAAAATATGTGATCCCATGTATTCTCACACAACTTCACTTGTATTTTTTGTTGGGTAGAGTTTTCCTTTAATATGTCCGTTTTTACCAGCACCCCAGCTCTGATAACGATGGTGAAATCCAGCCCTGCTATTTTATTTCCCTTAGAATTGAACATGATAACACAGGGATGAATGCAGGTTGGTATCTTGATCGCGTGATCGTCACTGACATGAACAGACCTCATCTGCGCTTCTACTTCCCATGTAACAACTGGCTGAGCAAAGAAGATGGCGATGGGTTGTATGTCAGAGATCTGCTGGGAAGCCTCAACCCCATGGATGTGCCCAAAAGTAAGTACACGGACCACTTCCACATCTTAATTCATCATGTCGCTCTTAAATTTGTACATCTTTTTTCTTACACACCAACATTTGTATCCCAAATAATGGTATATTACTAAGCCCCCTCCCTTTCTACTCACATCCCCAACAGGACTGTCGGCAGATATGTTTTCATGCTGCATTTTGGGCTATTTCCCGATTGGTGTGGTTACCGTTAGAAACAGACAGCAGTAGTCCCCTCCCCAAATGTCAGACATGTGACCTAACTGTGTAACTGTAGCTCCCATAATGCACTGCTTTCAGATTATAGGAAACTATTAGAATTCTGAATTTAGATTTGAATGGAGAATAAACCATCCTGTAATTTAAAGAAAGCAAGTACAGCTACTCAACATAATTAGGATTGAGCAAATAGAACTCCACAAAGTGGAATTTGTTCCGAATATCAGGGAAAACTCGATTTGCCACAAAGCCGAATTTCCTCGTGCTTCGTGGTAACAAATCGATTTTACCTGAAATAGGGTAAAAAAAAACAAAACAATCATACTTACATCATTCGTTTAAGCGCAAAGAGCTAGCCGCCGCGGCCTTGACTGAAGATCCCACACAAAATGCCATGTGCGGTGATGTATGACGTCACCATGCCTGAACTGCTTCTCCTGCATATTCCTGCAGTCGCCACTAGGGGATGCTCTTTGCATAGAGTTTTGTCCGGCACATTGAGTTTAACTGTGGCTCTAAGTGTGAAAAAAGAAGGCTACAATCCCAATAATGATATGTCATAAAATTATACTTTATAGTAACTTTAATTTAAAAAAAGTAGCATATTTCTCAGAGCTCAGCGGGGGTGGGGCCCTAAATTTGCAATAGGAACCCAATGTGACATTACAAAATCTAAAGATACGCCTCAGCATTGGTCTTAAAGCAACCTTCTGGTTCATGAAAAGAACGTCACATTAACTGGGGAATGAGCAGAATGCCTACACTGTGACCTCTTTTCATCTTTTGAGATGCAGATCTGCCAATTCCTGGGATCCTCTTCTATCATCCAAGATGGCCGCACGGATTCTCTGACTACCTGATGCACACTGTGCGTTTGGTAGTGTAAGACAATTCCTCCTGCCCTGGGATTGGCCAGCTCGGCTCACATGGACATTGCTGGCCAATCCCAGAGCAAGTAGGAAGTGTCTTGGGACTGAGAGGTGGTGCGGCCATCTCGGATGGCAGAAGAAGAGCCCGGGAACTGGTGAATAAGAACATGAAAAGGAGCTTACTATGTAAGTGTTCTGTTTATTCCCCAGTTAAAGAGGTTGGCCCATCTCATACACTTTGGACATATTGCTAGGATATGCATCCAATGTTTGATAGGAGAGGGTCCCACCTCTGGGATCTGCCCCTATCTCTAGAACGGAGCCCGCAAAGTGGATTGCGCTTGTGTGGCCAACCTCATTTCATATCTATGGGAGTGCCGAAAATAGCCAAATGCTGACTCGGCTATTTCTGTCAGCCCCATGAACGGAGTGGTGGCTGCGCTTGTGTGATGTGCTTCCCATTCATTTTAATAGGACTTGGCTATTTTCGGCACTCCCATAGAAATGAATGCACACGCGGTGCGCCCTCCTTCACTTTGTAGGCTCCGTTCTAGAGAAAGGGGCAGGTCTCAGAGGTGGGACCCGCACCTATCAGACATTTGGGGCATATCGTAGCGATATGCCCCCAATATTTGAGTTTGAAGACCCCTTTAAGAAGATGCTCCACCCCAGTCTTGAGAACTGCATTGTGCAGGAACAGGAATCCTGTAGCCTTTCTCGTATAGGTTCCAGCATACCTGTTGGGTGTTTTGCTATTATGACAGAGGTTTTAGTTATGATGCTTTTTGTTTTCTGATATTTGGGAATTTTTACCTCTTTGATGAGATTTCAAACAAATCGCTTCAAACAAATGACCTCTAAATAAATAAAATGATTTAAAAAAAGAAGCAAATACATTATAACATATTATAAGAAATAAACATACCTCACTGGAAGATAATTTTTTCCTTTTTTCTTCATTTTCTTGCAGTGAACAAATACATTGCCCGTGTGTTTACTGGCTCCGCCAATGGCAGTGGAACAGATGCCGATGTGTTCCTGAATATTTTTGGTGAAAATGGAGACACAGGTAGAGTAGATCTCCTTGATGTGATTCATTGGTATAACATGTTATTCCTGCATTGAAGTTCAGGCTGCCCGTGGTCAGACTCAGGGGAGCACCACCAATGTGGCCAGGTGAGGCGATCGCCTCAGGCAGCACCAGGTAGAGGGAGGAGAGGGGGCAGCGGAAGGGCCATGGGCTGAAGGGAAGGGGTTAGGTTAAGAAATTGTAGAGAATGCAATGGTGATAAATATAAGTGATTATGATATTAGAGCGGAAGACGAAGTTTATTGGGGAAAACTGTACAATAGAATGGAAGTTCTAAGAGCATGTCTGGACGTCTCTGTCCTGGATACAAGATGAGATACGGCCTCTAGCCTGGATACAAGATGAGATACTGCGTCTAGCCTGGATACAAGATGAGATACCGCGTCTAGCCTGGATACAAGATGAGATACGGCCTCAAGTCTGGGTACAAGATGAGATACGGCCTCTAGCCTGGATACAAGATGAGATACCGCGTCTAGCCTGGATACAAGATGAGATACGGCCTCAAGTCTGGGTACAAGATGAGATACAACCTCTAGTCTGGATACAAGATGAGATACGGCCTCTAGCCCGGATACAAGATGAGATACGGCCTCTAGCCTGGATACAAGATGAGATACGGCCTCTAGTGTGGGTACAAGATGAGATACGGCCTCTAGCCTGGATACAAGATGAGATACCGCGTCTAGCCTGGATACAAGATGAGATACGGCCTCTAGCCTGGATACAAGATGAGATACCGCGTCTAGCCTGGATACAAGATGAGATACGGCCTCTAGCCTGGATACAAGATGAGATACCGCGTCTAGCCTGGATACAAGATGAGATACGGCCTCAAGTCTGGGTACAAGATGAGATACGGCCTCTAGCCTGGATACAAGATGAGATACCGCGTCTAGCCTGGATACAAGATGAGATACGGCCTCAAGTCTGGGTACAAGATGAGATACAGCCTCTAGTCTGGATACAAGATGAGATACGGCCTCTAGCCCGGATACAAGATGAGATACGGCCTCTAGCCTGGATACAAGATGAGATACGGCCTCTAGTGTGGGTACAAGATGAGATACAGCCTCTAGTCTGGATACAAGATGAGATACGGCCTCTAGCCCGGATACAAGATGAGATACGGCCTCTAGCCTGGATACAAGATGAGATACGGCCTCTAGCCTGGATACAAGATGAGATACGGCCTCTAGTGTGGGTACAAGATGAGATACAGCCTCTAGTCTGGATACAAGATGAGATACGGCCTCTAGTCTGGATACAAGATGAGATATAGCCTCTAGCCTGGATACAAGATGAGATACGGCCTCTAGCCTGGATACAAGATGAGATACGGCCTCTAGCCTGGATACAAGCTGAGATACGGCCTCTAGCCTAAATACAAGATGAGATGCAGCCTCTAGCCTGGATACAAGATGAGATACGGCCTCTAGCCTGGATACAAGATGAGATACGGCCTCTAGCCCGGATACAAGATGAGATACCGCGTCCAGCCTGGATACAAGATGAGATACCGCCTCAAGTCTGGGTACAAGATGAGATACGGCCTCTAGTCTGGATACAAGATGAGATACAGCCTCTAGCCCAGATACAAGATTAGATACGGCCTCTAGCCTAAATACAAGATAATATACAGCCTCTAGCCTGGATACAAGATGAGATACGGCCTCTAGCCTGGATACAAGATGACATACCGCCTCAAGTCTGGGTACAAGATGAGATACGGCCTCTAGCCTGGATACAAGATGACATACCGCCTCTAGCCCGGATACAAGATGACATACCGCCTCTAGCCCGGATACAAGATGGAATACAGCCTCTAACCTAAATACAAGATGAGATAAGGCCTCTAGTCTGGATACAAGATGAAATACGGCCTCTAGCCTGGATACAAGATGGGATACAGTCTCTAGCCTGGATTCAAGATGAGATACGGTTGGGCATGGAGACATACAGGTTCCTGGTATCCTGTAGCACATTTATCCACAGATGTTACAGCTGGGCCTGTAGATCTTACAGACTCGTAGGTTGCTGAAGCTGTCGTCTCAGCTGGTCCCATAGGGAGTGTAATCCCAAGGGAGTGTAATCTGGTGGAGACATGGGGCAGTGTGTTGCTCCAAAGCAAAGGCAGGATTGAAGCTCTCACCACAAGGCCTCTATACTTGAACTCTTCTGCCATGGAATCCCAAATAGCACCTGGATTAATCGTAGACTATAAGGTTCCAGTCTGTCTCAGTCCAGGTTTCTCATTCACAGCACCACTGCAAATGAAGGCGATGGTGGCTGTCTGTCAATGGCAGGACACATAATGGGTGCTATGACACAAAATGTCCTTCTGGAAATGGTCCTGGCAGGGGTGTGTAATGTAGGTACCACCTGTGTATGAACGGTGGAAAAGGAAACTGTGGGAGCTGCTCGATTCCTCAAATGACTTTTGTTTGCAGTACCACACTCTGCCTGTACTATTGGTGGAGCTCTTGCACTTAAATACACAGAATGCTGGCTGATGCTGTACTGTAAGTTTTTCTTAATTTTGAATCACTTTATACTTTTTGTCTTTAATTATTTTTGAAGGACATTTTATTAGATCTATGATCCTTTACCTACAAATATTATGATAGAATATGTAATGACTGTTTTAGTAATGAAAGTGTGCGTATTAACAGGGGAGGTACGTGTAATTACTCATTATTGGTGCTGATATTTTTATTTCCTTCCATCCTGCCAGGAGAGAGAAAATTGGACAATGATAAAGACAATTTTGAAAAGGGAGCGGAGGACAAATTCACCATTGATGCGCCAAATTTAGGAAAAATTAGGAAAATTACGATTGGTCACAACAACAAAGGAGGGTCGGCTGGATGGTTCCTAGAAAAGGTCGGTAGAGGGGAAGGCCTTGGAATTTTTTTGTACTTCGTACAATGTACTATGTTTTTTTATGGTTTACTGCTGCTGATGGCCTTTTATTGGGATAAATCTATTGTGAGTAAGTAATTGTATCTTAAAGAAGCTTTCTGGGACCAACATAGGCTAGATCATCAATTTCAGATCGGTTTGGGTCCAACAACGGAACCCCGACTGATTGGCTGTTAGTGACAGCTGAAGTTCTGGAAGTAAACAGCGCCACACCTTGTGTAGTGGTTAATCTTGGGTACTGCAGCAGATGTTTCTATTCCAGTAATTAAAAAAAGTAGAACAAGAATAAAAATGCAAACAATAAAGCAACATGTGGCCTACTAGTAAAGGGGTTATCCAGGACTTGTGTATTGATGTCCTATTCTCAAAACGTTGCTGCGGCCGGACCTCCGTCCTATCCTTATCTGATTGATGACCTCTCTAATCAGCTTAATCTTATCTTGTAGCTTTGGTGCTGGAAGTCAGTGCTAAAACCACACAGCTCTGTGTCCATTGTGCAGTGGATTGAGCTGCTAACTGCAGCACTGCCCCCACTGAAGTGAATGGGAGCAATGCTGCAGTTAAAAGCTCCGCCCACGACACAATGGACAAAGCTCTGTAGTTCTGGCATTAGAGCTACACAGTAACAGCCATTCAGCGGGGGTGCAGAGTGTTGGTCCCGCTCCGATCTTATGTTGATGGTCTATCTTGAGAATAGGGCATCAGTATCAAAATCCTGGATGATCCCCTATAATAACTGTGTTGTAATATTAGATCCTGTTCATATACTTCTCAGTGCTGGAAATGCACCACAACATTTTTGGAGAGTGGGTGTGGAAAATGGCAATCAATTAGCTATTAAAAGGGGTTGTCCGGGATCAGAAAAATATGGCTGCATTTTTCCGAACCGAGCACCATGCCTGTCCACAGGTTGTGTGGGGTATTGCGTTTCAGCCCCATTTACTACAGTAGAGATGAGCAGTAATACCAGACACAACCTATGGACGGGTGGGGTGCTGTTTCTGGAAGCACACAGAAATATTTCTCTACCCCTTTAAATGCCATGTCTCAGACTACCTCAGAGTCCCTGTAGGCACTGTAGCTATGCTGTAGTCGCAGATCACAGCTCTGCCGTGCTAAAAAGCAACCAAGCAAGCAGGATCTGAGGACAATTCAGGGTCTTACGTATAATTTTTGAGATCATAACTGTACAGTCCCGTAACTTGGCATGTTTTAATTTGGGGCTGTAATGTGACCCCTTGAATATATACGGTACTTTTTGCATTATGCTTTTGATAACCTGACCTGTGCGTCATGTATGTACAGCGCATGGCAAGTGAATCCTCCAGCTACATAGAACATACAACCCCGGCAAAAGGGCAGTTGTCCAGGGCCCCCCTGTTTCAGTCCGGGAGTTGGGACTCCACAGTGGGGAATTTCCCCTTTCATGTTCATAACACTGACATATATGGAGTCAGTGTTATGAACATGAAAGGGGTATTCCCAAGCATGGTCACACCCTGTGTATATAAATCTAATTTAGACTCTATTTTTGAAATTTTTCTTTGGGGATTTGAACTCACAACCATCTACATTAAAGGCAAGCACCTTAAAGAGGCTCTGTCACCAGGTTTTAACCTATGTATTTTAATACATAGGTTAAAACCCCTTAACTTGTACATTTCTCACATACCTTTATTGCAGAGTATAGCGCAGCGGTTGTGCTGAAAAACGAAGTTAAAACATTATGCTAATGAGCCTTCGGAGTACCGGGCTCTCCCCCATGCCGAAGTCCACGCCCCTCTGTAAAGTGACTGACAGCTGTAGACCGTTTGGCGCATCACTTCTGGGTTTAGCGAAGTGACGGCGCGTGCGCACAAGGATGGAAGCGCTTGCAGTGTTCGGCACTGCAAGCGCTATTGCGCACGCGCCGGCACGATCGGACTGCGCAGGCGCGGGATTTCAGCGCTAGGCCAAACGGTCTAGCGCTGTCAGTCACTTTACAGAGGGTCGTGGACTTCGGCATGGGGGAGAGCCTCGGGCCCGGGGGGCGGTGAAGAAGCGGTGCTCAGGAGGAAAGAGCCCGCCCCCGGTGCTCCGAAGGCTCATTAGCATAATGTTTTAACTTCGTATTTCAGCACAACCGCTGCGCTATACTCTGCAATAAAGGTATGTGAGAAATGTACAAGTTAAGGGGTTTTAACCTATGTATTAAAATACATCGGTTAAAACCTTGTTACAGAGCCTCTTTAACCACGGGGCTATAGAGCTCAATGCTAATTCATTGTTTCTATAATACAAAAGAAACTTCTCTGAGGTTTTTAACACAGGAGAAACTTACTAATTCACACCAACCTTTTTAACTTGTGTAACCAGTATTTTTTGTTGGGACAGGTGGCAATCCTAGCAGCACTCCCGCTCAGGACGTCTATAGGCTGCTCACTGTAGCAAGCTAAGCCTCATCAGGACTCACTTTGTAAAAAATTATTTTTTTCTTTTCATTGCAACATTCTGAGCCTCATAACTTTTTTTTATAGTTACTGTATGTCTATGGAGATGTGTGGGGGCTAATTTCTTGCAAAATGATGTGTCGTTTTTGACAATACCATTTTGGGGTGTGTATGACTTGATCACTTTTTATTCAATTTTCTTGAGAGATAAAGTGATGAAAAAATATGAATTGGCTTTTTTTAAAAATTATTTTCTGTTACACCATTCACCATATAGGCTAACTTTTTATAATATCTTAATAGTATGGGCGTTTTCGCATGCGGCGATGCCCATAATGCTTTTTTTTCTATTTATTTTGGGGAATTGGGTAATTTTAATTTTTAAGTGTTTTTTTACATTTTCAAAACTTTTTTAAAATTTTTTTTTTTACTTTTTGTCCCCCAAGTGGACCACAACTTACTATCATCAAATGACATGAGTGAGGGGAAATTGCTGTGAGGGGAGGGAGGATGTGAGGAGATTTATGGGGTGTAAATCTGTGAGGGAGGGCTGTAATCAACAGAACGTAACTGTGTTGTTAGTACATTATTACAAGATTTGGGGCCCCACTTTTGATTTTGTCTAAAACCGGCCCTGGATATACAGTACAGACCAAAAGTTTGGACATACCTTCTCATTCAAAGAGTTTTCTGTATTTTCATGACTATGAAAATTGTAGATTCACACTGAAGGCATCAAAACTATGAATTAACACATGTGGAATTATATACTTAACAAAAAAGTGTGAAACAACTGAAAATATGTCTTATATTCTTGGTTCTTCAAAGTAGCCACCTTTTGCTTTGATTACTGCTTTGCACACTCTTGGCATTCTCTTGATGAGCTTCCAGAGGTAGTCACCTGAAATGGTATTCCAACAGTCTTGAAGGAGTTCCCAGAGATGCTTAGCACTTGTTGGCCCTTTTGCCTTCACTCTGCGGTCCAGCTCACCCCAAACCATCTCGATTGGGTTCAGGTCTGGTGACTGTGGAGGCCATGTCATCTGGTGTAGCACCCCATCACTCTCCTTCTTGGTCAAATAGCCCTTACACAGCCTGGAGGTGTGTTTGGGGTCATTGTCCTGTTGATAAATAAATGATGGTCCAACTAAACGCAAACCGGATGGAATAGCATGCCGCTGCGAGATGCTGTGGTAGCCATGCTGGTTCAGTATGCCTTCAATTTTGAATAAATCCCCAACAGTGTCACCAGCAAAGCACCCCCACACCATCACACCTCCTCCTCCATGCTTCACGGTGGGAACCAGGCATGTAGAGTCCATCCGTTCACCTTTTCTGCGTCGCACAAAGACATGGTGGTTGGATCTCAAATTTGGACTCATCAGACCAAAGCACAGATTTCCACTGGTCTAATGTCCATTCCTTGTGTTCTTTAGCCCAAACAAGTCTCTTCTGCTTGTTGCCTGTCCTTAGCAGTGGTTTCCTAGCAGCTATTTTACCATGAAGGCCTGCTGCACACAGTCTCCTCTTAACAGTTGTTGTAGAGATGTGTCTGCTGCTAGAACTCTGTGCGATTTCTGAGGCTGGTGACTCGGATGAACTTATCCTCCGCAGCAGAGGTGACTCTTGGTCTTCCTTTCCCTGGGGCGGTCCTCATGTCAGCCAGTTTCTTTGTAGCGCTTGATGGTTTTTGCAACTGCACTTGGGGACACTTTCAAAGTTTTCCAATTTTTCGGACTGACTGACCTTCATTTCTTAAAGTAATGATGGCCACTCAGTTTTCTTTACTTAGCTGCTTTTTTCTTGCCATAATACAAATTCTAACAGTCTATTCAGTAGGACTATCAGCTGTGTATCCACCTGACTTCTGCCCAATAGAACTCATGGTCCCAACCCCATTTATAAGGCAAGAAATCCCACTTATTAAAACTGACAGGGCACACCTGTGAAGTGAAAACCATTTCAGGTGACTACCTCTTGAAGCTCATCAAGAGAATGCCAAGAGTGTGCAAAGCAAATGCAAATCAAAGCAAAAGGTGGCTACTTTGAAGAACCTAGAATATAAGACATATTTTCAGTTGTTTCACACTTTTTTGTTAAGTATATAATTCCACATGTGTTAATTCATAGTTTTTATGCCTTCAGTGTGAATCTACATGAAAATACAGAAAACTCTTTGAATGAGAAGGTGTGTCCAAACTTTTGGTCTGTACTGTAGGTCCAACTAAAACTTAAATGAAAATGAAGATTTAACCTGATTTAAAGGAAAACCTCTAGAGGTCCACTCTCATCCAGGATGTGGGGATGAAAACGTGTGCATCAAAAATACAATTCATTGTTCTCTGCACAAAAAGCAACCAAAATAGTCGAGCGCCTAATGCTCTATATCTCCAGCACCTGACAGGTCATAATTAATCGCTAATTAGTTGCTTATTTTATCGTATAATGATGTGTTAATTGTATCTGTTCCTCAATTCACAGCCTGTGGTTAACCGACCACAGGCTGGGAGACTTTTTCATTAATCTTTGGCTGTGGTTCAATTTTTTTCGAAAAAAAAATGAAAACAATTAATTTTTGAATAGTGACAGGATGGAGACGGTATTAGAATGGCGCCGCGTATTAAGTGGACAAAGTGTTTGAGCATAGTGTGGGAAATGTATCAAAACTGGAGTAAAGTTTTCAGATTTTACCTTTCATTTTTCTTTTGTAAAATGAAAAGGTGGAATCTGATTGGTTGCTATGAGCATTACATACATATGTGTGGCTCTCCTCCTACCGCACTTTTATAAGCTGTCTACTTAAAGGAGTTGTGCCACCATTAAATGTTATTTTAATATGAATCAGCATGAAAAACTAGTTTTTACGTTCTGTTACCAAAGTGCTCCAGAGGTGAGATGTTTTCTATACTTCATTATAATAGTGCCCCCTGGGGTTTAATCTGTATAGTAATGTGCACATCCACTTACTAAGGTGGTCGCACATGCTCAGTTCCATCAACTGTCACTAGCCCAATATACTGTTAAGTGCTGTGACAGTTACAGGCAACAGAAAGGGCACACTCCCTTAGAAAGAATATGCCCCTCAGAGAAAAGATACTTGCCCTGAGCTGTCAGCTTGAAATAAATCTAGCAGAGGGATTCGAGTTATGAATGGCGAGATCTCTGGATCCATGTGAGGTACAGGGCTTGTTCTAGCTTTGTTAGAAAGAGATAATTATGTACTGTATGATTTTCACGTTTTACATTAATCCTCACATAACCTCTTTATTTACTGCCCCTTTAACCCTAACTACATATATGGCATTGGGAGGGTCTTTAACTATGGCACCCACTCGTGAGCGCAGCGGGTGCCATAGCCAGCAGGTCTCTGCTGTTTCAAATAGCAGAGGCCCGCAGCCAGGGGCGTTGCTAGGGTCTCAAAAGATCCGGGGCCCAAGCCCCAATGCATATGGCCCAATTCTCTAAGTCGACCAAACGCCCCCCAACCCCAACCCCCCCTGCAAACACTAGCACTGAAGACATTTTGCTATACAGTAGCACGTACCTCTCATATCCAGGGCCTCCCAGGTGACGTAGATCTTCTCTGTCATCATCTTCTCCATTCGGTCCGGACACCTTCTCTCAGCTGCCTCGTCTCTGCAGAATGTGACACACAGACATCTTAGCTTCCTCAATTTTCTGTACCCCCAAATACTATCCTGTAGAAAATTGTGTGCCATACAAATAATCTTCCCCATAGTAACAGTGCTCCTCATAGTCCCACCAATAATAATTCCCTTCTAGAATGCCCTCATTAGTAATAGTGCTCCCCAAGAGTGCCTCCATTAGTAGAAGAGCCCTCCAGTATTAATAATGCCTTTACAGAGCCGCCAGTAGAAATAAGGCCCCCTACTGTTCCCCCAGTGGTATTAAAGCTCCCTACAGACCCCTCAGTAGCAATAAGACCCCCCATAGTACTCCTAGTAGAAATAAGGCGGATCTATAAGTCCCTCCTATAGAGCCCCAGTAGTAATAAGAACGTCTAATGTCCCCTGGATTTAAAATGCCCCCACAGTGCCACCAGTATTTATAATGCCCTCTACTGTTATAATGATCGCCCTGAAGTGCCCCCAGTATTTATATTGCCCCTTACTGTTATAATGCTTGCCCTGAAGCACCCCCAGTATTTATAATGCCCCCTGCAGTGCCCCCTATAGTTATATTCCTCCGTTTACTGTCCTCAGAGATTATAATTCCTCACTCCCTCCCCCAGACACCTTCAACATACAATCCCATGTAAATGAAATCACCCCCTCCCCAGCCACCTCCAACATATAGTCCCAAGTAAATAACATTACCCCTCAACATTCAGTCCCATGTAAATAACTTCCCTCCTTTCAGCCCTAACATACAGTCCCAGTTAAATAACTACAACTCCCAGCATTGCTCTGCCTTCACTTACCTCTCCTCATGTAGCAGAGTTCACCACAGCTTCTGCCCAGGAATTCTCTTCTCTGCTGAGCTGTCCTTTCCTGCACTGGTCACATGATGGTGACATCATCCAAGGTCCTTTTCAGCTACTGCCTTCTGCACTGATCACATGACCTGTGATGTCACCACAGGTCCTTCAGCTTTTCCAGTGCATTAGATGCAATTGTATTGCCGTCCTGAGGATGGCAATACGATTCTATCTGGATGGGGAATTCGGGGCCTGTGGTCAGCGTGCTAATGGGCGTAAAACCCCAAAGCGAGCATTCCGAGTGGGACCGCTCCCCCATGCTGCGATCGGGGAAGCAGTCCTTTGTTCTAATGTGCTGAATCTCTCGGAAGAGACCTAGTGTATTAGAGCTGCAGTTCCTATGGAAGCCAACATAGGATAACTGCAAATTGAGCTAATAGTGTAGTTGCATGGAACTAAAATATAAGCTAAAATAAATCTAACTAGTTAATATTGTAGCCTCCTAGAGGGGCTAAAAAAGAAAAAAAATTAAATCACCTCCCTTTATACATAAACAATCCAAAAAATAAACATCACGGGCATTGCCGCATCCAAAAACGTCCATACTATTAAAATATAAAAATATTTATCCAATACGGCGAATGGTGTGACGGAAAAAAAACTAAAATGGCCGATTCAACATTTTTTCATTGCTTCACTTACCCAAAATTTTTTTAAAAAATGAGATCAAAAAGTCAAACACATTCTAGAATGGCATCAATAAGAACTACAGATTGTTTCACAAAAAAATGAGCCCAAACAGCTTGGTAAACATAACTATTAAAAAAGTTATGAGGGTCAGAATACGGCAATGTAAAACAAATTTTTTTTTCAAAGTTTTTATTTTTTTTCAGTGTTTAAACATATAAAAACCTATACGTATGTGATATTGTTGTAATCATATCGACCAAGAGTATAAAGTGCTAAGGTCAATTTTGACGCATTGGAAACGCCCTAGGGATAAAACCAGTAAAACTGTGGCAGAATTGTGTCTTTCAGAATTGCATGTAATTAAAAATTTTGCATAGCCTGAGTTATTCAATAAAATGTATCTGTATAGCGCCACCTGCTGTTTGTTATTTTTCTTATTTCTTTGTCCTGCTCACTGAGATGGCCGCACATGCTCAGTTTAATCCTTTATCTGCCTCCTTGGCTGTGATAGGTAGAGCTGAGACACGCCCCCTTAGCTGCAGCAGAAAAGACACTCCCCTTGAGCTGCAGCTTGATATAAATCTAGCAGAGCAATGTATGAGGAGATCTCTGGATCCATGTGAGGTACAGGGCTGGTTCTAGCTTTGTTAGAAAGTATTTGTCCTGTACTATATGATGCCCTTACTGAATGTCTCAGACATTTTAAAGGGTGAGTGTTTGTTTGTCAGATGCTGGAGCCTTATGTATACAATCCCTAATGATCTTTAATTCCCCATCTTTTATCAGGTAATCATTGAAGACATTGGTAACAAGACAATCTATGAATTTCCATGTTCTCGCTGGTTCGCCATTGATGAAGATGATGGAAAAATCCAGAGGGATCTTCTTGTTGGGGGAAGTGAGGCAACAGGTAGGGAAGTTGTGCTGGAATAGATGTGAACTGTAAATTGTAATCTCTTTTAGGCCTTACGCACACGACCGTAGTTTTGGCCTGCATCCGATCCACAGTTTTTGTGGATCGGATGTGGACCCATTCTTTTAAATGGGGCCACAAAGATGCAGACAGCACACCAGGTGCTGTCCACATCTGGGCATTTGTAATATATTGCGGGGCCTGCAAAGTGTTTTGCGGATCCACAATTTGCAGAAAAAATGGATATGGTTGTGTGTATGAGGCCTTAGGGCTCATACCCACGACGTATGTATTTTGCGGTCTGCAAAAAACGGATCCTCAAAAAATACGGATGACGACCACGTGCATTCCGTATTTTGTGTAATGGAACAGCTGCCCCTAATAGAACAGTCCTATCCTTGTCCGTAATGCGGACAATAATAGGATATGTTCTATTTTTTTTGCGGAACGGAAATATGGACATACGGAAATGGAATGCACACGGAGTAACTTCCTTTTTTTGCAGACCCATTGAAATGAATGGTTCTGTACACGCAAAAAAAAACGGAACGAACACGGAAAGAAAATATGTTCGTGTGCATGAGCCCTTATACTGTTGTTTAGCCATAATGCTGGGGATCCAACAGTTTTCCATCCACAGAAGCTTGTCTGGTAACGGTGACATCAGTATTCAGGGACAGAATGAGGTGAAGGATCTGTCAGAATAGTTATAATGGGACATTGCTTGGTGAAAACACCTAAGACACACTTGTGTAGCAAAGAGAAGCAGTCTGTTGTATAGAAAAGAGCATGTAAAAGAGTTACCCCCTGATTAATGTAAAAAATTAAAACCACACATCATTTACTACATGATAATCTAACTCCTGAAGAAGCAACTGTGAAACATGTGAGGGGTTCTCTATCACCCCCTGGTCGGTGTTTACTTGACTTTGTATTGACTGTTTTAGTTCCATACTCTCAATTTTATTTAGGTTATTAAGATACATTTGAGTTGGAACATTAATGAAGATTTATATATAGTTATAGCTCCTGTGTGAATGTATATGTATTATAGTGAATTCAGAGATCCGGTAAAAGATAGGCTTAACACTACTTAGTTGCATAAAAGTTTACTAGACTATGATAAAAAATAACATACAGAGTAAAATAAGTAACAGTGAACAAAAGCCGTGAACAAATGAGCAAGCTCCCATCAACCAGTGCCCAACATGGCACCAGGCTGACACCCATATGATACAAAGAGAGGTGACGGTAGCAAGACACATCTTACCCTGATGAAGTCTTCCATGGAAATGAGCTCCTTGTTGCATAGCTAAATGTTTTCTAGCCTCCTGGCCCCTTATAGCCTCACCTAAAGTTCTTTGGTGTGCAGTACGCATGTATAGTTACTTAATACCTCAGGAACTCTGCAAGGTATCAAGCACCACTAATTACATTACAAGGAATTAAAGGGGAAAGGACCACTAAAAGACCTTGCTATATACAGTATATTTATTTATTTTAACTTTTGCACTTACTATTATGTCTTTAATATATCATGTTATGTTATGTGGTTTATGTGTCTAATATTTCTAAAGTTGTATCATGTTGGATTAATAAAATATATAGTTTTTACAAATGGCAGTAGGTAGTATTTTTAATTAGTGTTTGTACATAAAAAGATAAAATAAAGTATAAAATCACACAGCTCAGTATGTAGCCATCACAGAAGAGGTAGGTTAGAAAAATGTAGCTTTATAATCAATCCAGTTGCAGGTCTGCATGAAGACCTGAAACTGAACAGAAGGAACATTTTATGACAACTCTGTTTTTTCATTATCAGGAATTGTCTATAATGTTTCTATCATGACCGGAGACATCCGGGGTGCTGGCACCAACTCCAAGGTTCACATCATCCTCCATGGATCAAAGGGTTTAAAGAACAGCGGGAAGATCTTTCTGGAAGGCGGAGAATTTGAACGAGCGAGAATTGACATCTTCAATATAGAGATTGCGGCTCTGCTCAGCCCCCTCAGCAGAGTGACCATCGGGCATGACGGGAGAGGGGTCAGCTCCGGCTGGTATTGTGAGAAGGTCTGTCAATGATGTTCTTAGATTTTTTACTCCAGCATTAAGGAGATATGTCACTTTTTTTTGTTTTGGTTTAAGCTACATATATAGGGTATGCTAGAGTATACATATATCGGGTATTGAGTTACTTATATAGGGTATGCTATAGGGTATGCTGGAGCTTGCCTTGTTTCGTTGTATGCATTGCTCTATATTGCAGATAGGAGATAGATCAATTCTTCCCTGTTACCAATGCAAATTATTGACAGGTGCGGGTTCTCCTTGTGGACATCCAGCTAGCATAAGGGGTCTTAAAGGCAATGTTCCTTGGGGAAAAAAGTATGCAAATTAGCTCTCCTCAAGAAGAAATAAAACTATCTCTAGTGCCACCTTCTGGTAGCTACCCTCTAAGTCAAGGCCCTATAACCCTTTCCCCACATTTAATATAAACGTACATGATAATGACGGCTCAAGAGCTGAACCTACCTGCTCCTTACCAGGAAGGTGCCCACTGATTTTACAGCCTGATTTTACCTGCAGTGACCGGGATTGGAGATAACTCTGGTGCCGATTATTTAACCACTTGAATGCTGTGGCCAGTTAGTATCCACAACATTTGAAAGGTTAAACAGAGGGAGAGGGCTCCATCTGCTCTCCAATCGCCTTCCCCCCTGGGGGAAGGTGGTGGGGGCAAATGGTTGTCATGGTAACCTATGGCCTTGTGAAGTTTGGTAGAAACACTGTAAGGCCTCTTTCACACAAACGATACGGATTGACTCCAGATGCGTTCAGGGTTTGTTCAGTGAAACTTGCACGATTTTGCAAGCAAGTTCAGTCAGTTTTTTCTGCGATTGCATTCAGTTTTTTCCACAGGGGTGTTGTGATGCGTACGCAACGCAGAAGTGATGCTCGAAAAAAACATGTCATGTACATAGACCCATTGAAATGAATGGGTCAGGATCCAGTACGGGTGCTATGCGTTCACGTCACGTGTTGCACCCATGCGGAAAACTTGCTCATGTGAAAGGGACCTAAGTATTGTAGTTTATAGTACAAGTTATCAAACATTGGCAGGTTCGTATCCCCTCAGGGGACTAAAAACATAAAAAACTAAAAATCAGCTTAATAAAGATTTTAAAAATATTAAAAAACACACATATATGTATATGTAAAAAAAACACCCCCTTTCCCATTTATCATACTAAAAAAAAAAAAAAAAATATTGGTGTGTCCATAAATTTCCGATCTATTAAAATATAATGTTATTTAGCCCACATGATGCGCACCATAAAGTAAAATGGATCAGAGAGTCACCTGCAGGGTAGCTGCCTAAAATTGACACCACAGACACACGTGCAACCCTATGCTCATGCAATTTGCTAAGAAGCTGCACATACTTTGGTACCAGGACATACTGTAGTTCAAGACTCATCTATGGAATGTTTGATATGTTTTAATCTGTCTCTTGTGTCCACTGTTGCTGTAGCGTACATAATGATGTGTTCACCAGAGTGACAGCATGTCTATGGAGGTGACATCACTCAATGTCATGTGACAGCACTGCTTAGACCTCCTCACAAAAAGCATCTTGCCCATAGAAATACAGTTATGCATACAAGAAATTCCCTTTAAATGCAGTGGGTATAGCTCACAGATGTTAGGGCATGATGGTACTTGTAGAGTCCTGGCCACAGTACATATTTGTCACTATACATGGAATGTAACCTATAAATCAAAAACTGAAACTGAATGTTGGGAATATGGGCAGACACAAAGCTCTATCTTGAAAAATTTCTGTACAGATCTCTATTCCCTAGAGATTTCAGAGTCAATTTCGTCTGCACTTTGTCACCTCGCACACTGGCTGGTCCGCATCGCTTCCTGTAAATGCATCAATCTTGTCTTTTTGTTCTGTCAAAAATAATATCAAAAAAGCATCTAGAGTACCAGAACTCCTGCACCTTCTATATAAAATGCTATCTACTACCCCCTTCCCTGATCTCCAACAGGCTGAAGTCTCTAAGTCTCTAATATACAGTTTCCAGAAATATATATATATATGGGATATATATTTATTACACTATAATACAGCCTGTTATGTACAAGAATATCAACTACTATAATACTGCTTCCAATGTAAAGAATATAACTACTATAATACTGCTCCTATGTACAAGAATATAACTACTGTAATACTGCTCCTATGTACAAGAATATAACTACTGTAATACTGCTCCTATGTACAAGAATATAACTACTGTAATACTGCTCCTATGTACAAGAATATAACTACTGTAATACTGCTCCTATGTACAAGAATATAACTACTATAATACTGCTCCTATGTACAAGAATATAACTACTGTAATACTGCTCCTATGTACAAGAATATAACTACTGTAATACTGCTCCTATGTACAAGAATATAATTACTATAATACTGCTTCCTATGTACAAGAATATGACTACTATAATACTGCTCCTATGTACAAGAATATAACTACTATAATACTGCTCCTATGTACAAGAATATAACTACTATAATACTGCTCCTATGTACAAGAATATAACTACTGTAATACTGCTCCTATGTACAAGAATATAACTACTATAATACTGCTTCCAATGTACAAGAATATAACTACTATAATACTGCTCCTATGTACAAGAATATAACTACTATAATACTGCTCCTATGTACAAGAATATAACTACTATAATACTGCTCCTATGTACAAGAACATAACTACTGTAATACTGCTCCGATATACAGGAATATAACTACTATAATACTGCTCCGATGTACAAGAATATATATCTACTATAATACTGCCTCCTATGTACAAGAATATAACTACTATAATACTGCCTCCTAGGTACAAGAATATAACTACTATAATACTGCCTCCTAGGTACAAGAATATAACTACTATAATACTGCCTCCTATATACAGAAATAAACTACTATAATACTGCCTCCTATGTACAAGAATATACTACTATAATACTGCTCCTATGTACAAGAATATAACTACTATAATACTGCTCCTATGTACAAGAATATAACTACTATAATACTGCTCCTATGTACAAGAATATAACTACTATAATACTGCTCCTATGTACAAGAATATAACTACTATAATACTGCTCTTATGTACTGTACAAGAATATAACTACTATAATACTGCCTCCTATGTACAAGAAATACAACTATTATAATACTGCCTCCTATGTACAAGAATATAACTACTATATATACTGCTCCTATGTACAAGAATATAACTACTATAATACTGCTCCTATGTACAAGAACTTATAAACTACTATAATACTGCTACCTATGTACAAGAATATAACTACTATAATACTGCCTCCTGTACAAGAATGTGCTACAAGAATATAACTACTATAATACTGCTCCTATGTACAAGAATATAACTACTATAATACTGCCTCCTGTGTACAAGAATATAACTACTATAATACTGCTCCTATGTACAAGAATATAACTACTATAATACTGCCTCCTATGTACAAGAATATAACTACTATAATACTGCTCCTATGTACAAGAATATAACTATTATAATACTGCTCCTATGTACAAGAATATAAGTACTATAATACTGCCTCCTATGTACAAGAATATAACTACTATAATACTGCTCCTATGTACAAGAATATAACTACTATAATACTGCCTCTTATGTACAAGAATATAACTACTATAATACTTCTCCTATGTACAAGAATATAACTACTATAATACTGCTCCTATGTACAAGAATATAACTACTATAATACTACATTCTATGTACAAGAATATAACTACTATAATACTGCTCATTTGTCCAAGAATATAACTAAGATTACAGTATCACAAAGAAAAAGTCATTTTTTCAGCACTATTGCACTTCTTGTGTTTGTATACTGTGCAGTAAACGCCGACGCGGTGGGGTATCGGCTGAGGACACTGCTGAGAGAGAAGTTCTTTACTGTAATTTTGGACGTGGCATCACCTTTTTTTTCTTTGTCACACAGGTGGTTGTCTACTGCCCATTCACAGGCATTGAGCAGACCTTCCCGTGTGGCAGATGGCTGGATGTGGATGAAGGAGATGGGCTGATAGAACGGGAACTCTACGAAATGGTTTCCTTGCGTCAGAAAAGGCAGAAAAGTGAGTAATAATAAATTACAGCGCATGTGCAGTCTCTGTTGCCGAAGCCTAGAGCTTCAGTGCTTGTTGTGTTGTCTCCCGAAGCAGCAACGCAGGATCCAGATTGTCAGGGCTGGGCTAGATGTCCGGTCCTGTCAATCAACAGGCAGGTAGGCGCTTCTTCACCTGGAGGCAGAGACGTAACTCTAGAGATGAGCGAGCATGCTCGGCCGAGCATGCTCAGAAGTAATTTTCGAGTAGTAGAGTACGCATTTTATAATCTGTACGCTAATGCATACGCATCTTCTAATCTGTACACTAATGCGTACGCATCTTATAAATTTGTACGCTAATGCATACAAATTACAAGATGCGTACGCATTAGCGTACAGATTAGAAGATGCGTACGCTACTACTCGAAAATTGCTCCCGAGCATGCTCGCTCATCTCTAGTAACTACCATAGCGGTAGACCATGTGACTGCGCCCAGTCTTAGTTGGGATCATCTCCTCTTCTACTGGGGATGAAAACTTGGTCCTTACTCTACCCTCTAAAGGCACAACTTTTAGCAAATGAGGCAGTGGAAAAATGGCCTAAGGGTCATTGAAAAGGGTTTAGGCAGAAACCCTTCTGTCCTGTGTGGGCGGCCTGGTTTGATCCTTGCTATGGGGCCCTTATTTCTCTATGTATGCCACTGCCTGAAGGGACAGTCCCTCATAGATGAAGAACTCTGCTAATGAGACAAATCGATGTTCTCATCCCTAGTTAGTAGTAAGTACCTACTGTAAGGGATCACTTGCTCTCTTGGGGGTAGCAACCACAAATCTTCCAACAAAATGGTATATGCAAGTCCATCCGAGCTTTATTTTACACTTAAGCACCAGCACAAAACATAGCCAAACAAACACCTGCCCGTCTGGGCTCTAACTAACACATATTGTTTGTTCCTAACTCACTTAAACAAACGTAATTCACCAACACGGTGTCAGGTTCCAGGTATGTGTCCACATACAGGGGAGTGATCCGGCTGCAAGTAGCCTCGTGGCCCCTCAGCCCTCCTGGCTGAGACCACACAGAGCCTCCACAGGCTCCAACCTTTCAGGCTTCCTCAGCCTTTCTCTCACTCTAGACATCACACAGAGGGTTGTTTTATCCCCTTGATTAAAGCAGGCCTCATCTGCGATCACCGGGGGTTCAAAGTAATCTCGGTAGTGGACTAGGGGTGTGGACTGGAAGACTCCCACTACCAACCTGTCTCCCAGTCCAAGAAATCCAGCCCATACAACATTAACCAAAACAAACTCCAGCAAGCTATGCCTTGCTGAAGCAGCACCACTTCAGGATTTCAGTTATCTCACCCAGCTAAACTGAACAACTGGGTGAGATACACACCCCCCACCATACATCTACAGTGCACTTTACTGTACACATCACCACCCTACCAAAAGTGGCCCAAGGAAGGACAACTGGTCAACGAACAACAGGGTCATGGATGCCCAAGACTCATTGATGTGTTTGAGGAGTGGAATTTTTTATTAAATTATTACATTCAGATTCAGGTGTAGAATATTTTTGATGGGACAACCTCTTTAAATCCTCAATTCCATTACAGAACACCCATGGTCTCTTTGGATCTGGACAAGTGACATAAAAAATGCTGGGACAGATGCAAATATCCTTCTTCAGATCTATGGGGAAAAGGGGAAATCGGATGAAATGAGACTGGATAACAACTCGGACAACTTTGAAACTGGACAAGTAGATAAGTTCATGGTAAGATGTGGCTTGGTGCCATCTGCCTTGTTCACGTACACGTCTTATCCCACTAGTGAGATGGGTTCATGGCTTCTGTGCAGTATATGGGCATAGTATTACAATAGTTGGAGTGGTTTTGCTGCATTTCTACAGCATAGCATGGGCCAGGAACTTGGCACCCACTGGAGGTAGAGGTATATACAGGAGGCACGAGCCACCAGGAACCTCAATACTGTATCACTGTGAAATATTCCCCTTTTTATTGCACATAAAGCCATTTATTGTTTTATCTTTTACAGATCGAGCTCCCAGACCTGGGGATCCTTTATAAACTCCGGATTTGGCATGAGAAGAGAAATGCATTCAGTGGCTGGCATTTAAATAAAGTAAGACCTCTATTCTGGAATAGCATTCAAAGGGGCAGGGCCAAAAGACTGTTACTGTTTTTTTTCAGATACAGAGTACCAAAATTTTGTTTAGAACTACCATGTGCTAAAAGATACATTTCTGACTGCATGTGGCTGCCACAAGGGGGAGCTCACTCCATTGCCATTAATACAACTCCTACCGAACTCCATGTATAGTGAGCTCCCCTAGAGGTGAAGTAAAAAAACAGCTCAGCGCTACATCAGTGTCTACCGCAGACCCCCTTTTGGATAACCTCCACTTTTACGAAACAACTCATCTTACATTTACCATATGAGATCACCCCGTTCATAATCTTATGAATGTATTACTGCACCATCACAGGTTACCCTGCTGAAAACACTCACCAAAGAAAAGTACACCTTTAAATGTGGCCGATGGCTGGACCTAAATGAAGACGACAATGAGATTGTGCGGGAGCTTCCAGCTGAGGGTCCATTGGTGGCGGAGGTGTTTCCAGGTGAGACTTTATGTGTTGAAATTCTTAACTTAGCCTACAGAGGGCGCTAGGATCAAGGATTCAGCAGATACATGTATCGTATACTATACTATCATCTCATAGTGGATTACCTAGATGGATGCAAGCAGTGGGAGGGTTTTCAGCCTGTATGTACTAAATTAGTGTTTCCATTCGCTGACAGAAAGCAGGGATATTGATATTGAAATTGAAATTGCAAGTAAGCACAAAAAATAGAAAGTTTCAGAACTTTTAAGTATTGAATCCGACTTTGAACATAATTTCATTTTTAGGTCCAAAATTTTATGGTACAGAGGCCCAAAATCCCTACTTCCTGTCACACGATCATAGAGATAAATGCCTTCTCCTGTCTGTCTCCACTAGTGGGAGCTTACCGAAGACAGATTTATTATTGACTTAAATGTAAGCTGTATACAGTGAGCTCCCCCTAGTGGTGGCTGTAGGCTGACAGAATTTTTTCTATGTGATGGGAACTGGAGCTACATGGTGCTTCAGGCATTGGAAAGGTATATTATAAAATTAATCAGTGCATAAATTTGGACCTAAAAACACCTTTATGTTCATAGATGGAGGTGCACATTAAAGGATACCTTCACTAGCTAATGAAAAGTTATGTAGCTATGTAAAGCTACAGTAAGTATTTGTACTTTCCTTTGCACATTAGTAAATTGCAGGTGAACGTTGACCTCCTAGGTTTCTCGAAGTGAAAGTCGATCCCCAGTGTGGATTGTCAATGGGGCGTTCACCAGCTGTCGTTTCTGAATAATGTATCACATGGGGTGTTTTGTGCGGTGTAGCCCCAATTACTACCAGAGCAGATACTGGGATCCTCATGTAACTGATGTGTTTTGTCCTCCGCAGTGGTGAAGTATCGAGTGACTGTTCACACTGGGAGCGTGAGTGGAAGTGGAACGGATGCTAATGTCTTTATCTGCCTCTTCGGAGATCTGGGAGATACAGGGGAACGCTTCCTCATCGACTGCAAGAACAATATGAACAAGTTTGAAAAAGGCAATGTAAGTACAGGGGGCAAGAGGGCTGTACACAGCAACACAGCAGCTGGGGGGTCCATGCAGAATGGTCACAATGAGGGTCCCCAAGGGCATGTTATAAGTGGATAATTGTCCTACACCAAGTCTATCACCATCTGGGGACACTGCAGAGAAAACGTAGAAATGATAGATGTGAGAAAGATAGATATTAGATAGATAGATAGATAGATAGATAAGATTGATAGATATTAGATAGATAGATATTAGATAGATAGATGATATTAGATAGATTTTTGATAGAAAGAGATACATAAATAGAAGACAGAAAGATAATAGATAGATCTGAGATAGATAGATATTAGATAGATAGATAATAGATAGATAGATATTAGATAGATGATAGATAGATAGATAGATAGATAGAAGACAGACAGATAATAGATATGAGATAGATAGATATTAGATAGATAGATAGATAGATAATAGATAGATATTAGATAGATGATAGATAGATAGATAGATAGATAGATAGATAGATAGATAGATAGATAATAGATAGCTATTAACTAGATAGATAGATATTAGATAGATAGATATTAGATAGATAGATAGATAGATAGATAGATAGATAGATAGATATTAGATAGGTAGATTTTTTTTATAGAAAGAGATACATAAATAGAAGACAGAAAGATAATAGATAGATCTGAGATAGATAGATCTGAGATAGATAGATCTGAGATAGATAGATAGATATGAAATTGATAGATAGATAGATATTAGATAGATAGATTGATTTTTGATAGAAAGAGATAGATAAATAGAAGACAGACAGACAGACAGATAATAGATAGATCTGAGATAGATAGATAGATAGATAGATAGATAGATAGATAGATAGATAAGACAGATAATAGATAGATATAGATAGATAGCTATTAGATAGATAGATAGATTGATAATAGATAACTATTAGATAGATAGATAGATAGATAGATTTAACAGAATTCGGCAGGCACCAGGGAAGCCTATGAGACGCATTCCATATTGCATTCCGTCATAATAGAAGTTTATGGCCAGCATCTATTATGACGGAATGCAATACAGAATGCCTCTTATAGGCTTTATGATTAGCAGATAATTTGAAGGTGAAATTAGAGTCAGGTGTTTTCAAACAATGGATGGCACTCAGGAGTGAGTGGGTGACCTGTTTTAAGAACAGGGATTTATCAAAGTCTGATCTTCACAACACCTTTGTGGAAATGTATCATGGCATGAGCAAAGATTTCCAAGGACCTCAGAAGAAGAGTTGTTGATGCGCATTCAGGCTGGAAAAGGTTACAAAACCATCTCTCAAGAGTTTGGACTCCACCAATCTACAGTCAGACAAACTGTACAAATGAACAAGGTCACCTCGCTGTCAGTCTTGTAACAGCTTTGTAGCTCCTTCAGTATCTGACATAGACCCACAATGCATTGCTCTCTGGCAGAAGGGACTAAGCTAAATTCAGAATTTATCTTTAGACCTGAATGGAAAAGAAGATTTCATTGTGGAATGTTGTAAATTGTTGTTGTATGTATGGAGGATAATTCATTGTTATAAAGCGGGGTGTCCTGCTCCTGGAACCCACAGTGATCAGCTGTGATCTGCTGGTGAATGTGACAGAAAGCATTTAGTTTTCCTGCAGCGCCACCAAAGGAGAACTGAAGCATTACATAGAGATCACTGAAATCAGAGAATTTGTTATGTCCTCCAAAGACAGAGACGCTCTTTGTAGCTGCCCTCTGCAATCTCTTTAAAGAGCAGCTATTTTCTATTAAGTCTAAAACAGACAACCCTCATATCAGACTGCAATTGTTACGTATTTCTCTGGCAGATGCTGTGCTGTCACTCCGGTTCTCCCAGCTGGGGTCTATTTAGCTAGTTCTCAAACATGTTACCACTGCAGCCAATCCCTGGCCTCCTCAGTGCAATGCTGAGGCCAGTGATTGGCTGATTTATTGCAGGCGGATCCTGAGATTTGTTTGATTTCCTTCTGAAACCAGACAAACTCTTTAAATGTATATGCAGATAGCTCCCCCTAGTGGTGACTGCAGACAACTAAAATTAGAGAAGTTTAGAAGGTTAAAAAACCAAAACCTTCCTTCAGCTCACATTTCTGGGCCTTAAAACTGAATGGCCTAAACTGAGACATTGTAACAAAGCTTCAGCTGCGTAAGCAGGCAACCTGTCTCCTTTACATGCTGGCTTTAGAGGTCAGTAGTACCAACATGGGTGGTGGTTTTATTGGACATACAGTAAGCTGCAGCTTGTGCAGTCCTCATCTATTTTATGTATTGAAGTGGTATCAAGGTCCTTCTCTTATCTCCAGGCAGATGAGTTCATCATTGAGGCGGTGACTCTGAAGCAAGTGAGGAGGGTCCGCATTGGGCATGATGGGAAGGGTGGAGGCTGCGGATGGTATCTGAACAAAGTGGTAGTGAAGGAAGAAGGAAAACCTGAGACTGAAGCGATTGAGTTTCCTTGTAACAGGTAGGAGCAAAAAAGTCAATGAAATACTACAGTAGTAGTTTTTATGTTAAACATATTTTTAAATAATTTTTGGCAGCATTTTTTAAATTTATATTTTAAAAAATCCTGAAATATTGTAGTCTTCAGTCTGGCCACTGAACTGCATAATAGATTGACACTTCCTGTTCTGTAGTGATCATCTCACATCAGTCATCTCATTATCATCGCAGAAAGGATTATATAGATAGCACAGAATCCACCATTCACAATTAGTGATGTCACAGCTCACCTTCTCCCCCTCCCTGCACAATGGCCTTTGCACACATACCCACAACACTCTTCCATAGAAGTCAGTGAGTTCAAGTGGCTGCTGTAAAGCATATCTCAAATGCTGTTAACAGAAGCGCAGGCAAAATAGAATTAAAAAATATACAATCTGAAAATAAAAATAAGGCTAGAAGAAAAAAAAAAGTATCACTTTTTGGTTTTAATTGGCAGAAAAAAGTGTAGGTGACACTTTCCCTTTAAGGGGTGGCATAAACCACATTATTCTTATGGCGCTCCCTGTTCCTGTGTCTACACCTATGGTTCCATATGTGATGTTGCATTGTTTTAATATCTCTGTCTGACAGGTGGTTTGATAGGAATGAGGACGATGGTCACATAATTCGAGAGCTGGTCCCTGTCGGAGACTCGCAGAATCTGAGAAGTGAGTTTGTTCGTAGATTGTGAGGTCTCGGAGGATAGAGGCTCCTGGATGCTCTTAGTAACCCTTCTTCTGCCTCTGTAGGTATCAGTTACCACTTCCACATTAAGACGGGAGACGTTAGCGGAGCCAGCTCTGATTCCAGAGTCTTCGTTAAGCTTTATGGAGAGAAAGGAGACACCAATAAGCAGTTCCTGCTTGTCTCTGACAACGACTTAGCCGACAACTTTGAGAGAGGACGGGTGGACAGCTTCACTATAAACACTATAGACATTGGGAAGGTAAGACAAAAACCCCTTTCAGTTACCTAATTTCTGTTCAGTGAAATCATTGAAGTTACAAGGCCCGTGCTAGCACCTCTGCTTCATTGCCCCCATGACACTTCCTGCCTTGTACAGTTGAGCAAAATATATATACTATAGTCAACGTAAGGCAGTGTAATTAGCTACATGCTTTGACACTTTTGTCCAACTTTTTACCATTTATTGGTTCCCTTAATTTGCAACATCCAAAATTTTAGTGCTGTTTTGGCGCTAAATGTTGCATCTTTGGCTACGCCCCTTTCCCGTTTAGCCATACCCTTTTCCTCTTAAGCCACACCCTTCGGTGAGTAAGGAGGTAGGTGAGTTAGATGTTACTTTACCACCTTACTTCGGTGAGTTAGCTGCTAAATGTGCCAAATTGTGCCAAAAAATGTGCCAAATTTTGCCAAAATTTCCCAAAGTTTCCTGAATTTTGGTGCATCTTTCAACAAAGTCTAGGTGCACCAAATGTGGGCAAATGTCTGCATCCTGATCGTCACTGTTAATTCGTATGTGGTTTCAAATCCAATGAGAAAGCTGACATGGGAACATAAAGGGGGATTTCCACCTCCTAAAGTAAATGGAGCGGGCTAGGATATGCGTTCACTTTATGATGGGTGGAGGTTTGTCTTCTGGGACCAGCACTGATCGGTTGTTGTCTGATTGTAGAATGGATAGCACCCAACTGGACACTGACCCATCATGGTCAATGGACCAATTCACATATGAGACAGAGTTGCTGGTAGAGGAAGCTGGAAGAGCAGGGGCGCACAGACTGGCTTGAACCCACCCTCGGTGCACTTAACTTCTCATTTGCATATGGAATAAAAGTATTTTTTCTCCAGAATGAAGCAATGGATTGCCAAGTGAAAGATATCAGATGAGCTTGCCTTACAAAACGATTTACGCCGGTCCAAAATTCTTGTGCTACCAGAGGATGCACCAGGCCTTGTCATAAAATAGGCGCATACTCTAGCCGTTCATGCATCTAAACAAGAATCTTGGAGCTGCTGTAGATTTTTGTTTTCGAAGATGTGGGGCCTCCCCCTCCGCGCCATCCTCTTGCCCTTTTTGTAAAGTGATGAGGGAGGAGTAGAAAGGCCACTTGCGACAAAATGTTATTGCATTGGCATTTAAAAAGCTGCAAACACGAGGTTTGTGACTTTTTTATGCCAGAAAAGTGGCATGGGGGGAATGCTAAATTCCCCCCATTGTGCCTAGTTTTCCCAGTACATTTCCCTTTAAAAGAGACAGACTAAAAATGACTTTTAACTCTATATGATTAAAAAAAAACACCCTCAGATTCCCAGAACTCATAACCGTGGCCAAGTGAGTTGTTATTCAGCTTTACGGGAAAGAAATTGACCATAGAAATGACCCAAAGACTAATAGACAGAACACAGAGCAGTGTTAGGATTACTCATCTATTGAAGAATCGGTACATTTATATGTAATTTTTTTCACTGATGGACATAAAAAACCAATTAGAGAGAAAATTGGTTCTGAGCCCGTAGTGTCAGTGATCCCGTCCTGTTGGTTTTTATTTCCATTACTGGATTATCACTCCACTGTGTATAGGCTGCAATATAGAAAGCTGCTTGTTCTTACATAACAGGGTCTAAATGAGAACCTCCAGGGTGGGAAGCAGGGGCGGGGCATATTTAGTAGGCCACACCCCTGCAGAGCTCAGAACAGGCAGCATTTCTTTCCAGTGTCTCTGAGGACTCATTGAATACCAGTACATACCGTTCACACAGTACATAGTCATGTTTGTTTTGTGTCTTCTTCTATATTGGCATTTGACTATTTAAATGTCTGGGATCGGACTTATCTCTAATCTTTACTGTTGCAGTCGGATGTTGGCTGGATTTTACAGCCTGCCCTCACTTAGTTTGGCGCAGGTACAGCTTTTCTGCCCATGCCATCCACCGGATATAACTGTAATTTGCGGGAATTTACTGCTTACTTGAACCTGCAGTAAGGAGTTAAAGAGTCTGTTATGCCCCTATCCTGTGCAACGAAAAACTTTTCTGAAAACTATCAACATGTAGGCTACTCAATATTGTTAGATATCATTATGGCCTAGACCCATGATGACTAACCTCCGGGACGCAAGCCGTGGTGAAACTATGACTCCCAGCATGCTCCATTGATTTCTATGGAGTTCTGAGAACAGCCAAGCAAGTGTACATCTTGGGAGTCCTAGTTTTACCACAGCTGGAGTGCCGAAGGTTAGCCATCACAGGCCTAGACCATAACAAGGAGCACATGAAGAAAACAAGATGGCGCACACCAAAAATCACATGATTAAATCACAAACTTATTAATATCCAAAAACATGATCACAAAAACCTATTAAAAACAACAATATATACCTACACCTCCCTCCTCCCACAAGATCTACCCCTGATAAGGCCCTATCTATGTGTGAGGCAAAGTGCAAAACCAATAAAGTGACAAGTGCATAAAAAAGTGCCAAAGTATAAAGCGTTGACATCACATCAAGGACGCCAAGATTTTGTGTTTGATTTTTAGCTTTATCAATGTTTCTGCATTTCTATATTTCTCTTTAGATGTTTTGCATCTCAAATTGGCGTCATTGATCATTTCACTCACTTTATTCTTTGGCTCTTTATATGCACTTGTCACTTTATTGGTTTTGCACTTTCTCTCACGTATAGACTTCTCATGTGGTCATGTTTTTGGATATTAATTCCATTTTGCGGTTTAATCATGTGATTCTTGGTGTTCGCCATCTTCTTTTCTACATCTGCTCCTTGTTATGGTCGAGTGCGGGGATCAGCAGCCTCTAGCACTCCACATGTTCTGAAACTACAACTCCCAGAATCCTCCCTTCACTTTTGGGGGAGTTACAAGAATAGCATGCTGGGAGTTGTAGTTTTACAGCAGCTGGAAGCTGAAGGTTGCTGATCCCTGGTCCGGTGTATGAGGTTTGTGCACCCTCTTCTTCTTTATATATGTTTTGTGATATATTACATTACATCTCATTTTGTCTTGAAAAATACTCTGATTTTTCCTATTAATTTTTTTTACCTTCTGTTTTTGTATTGCATCAAGACTTTACTGATTCTTGTTGCCTGATTTTAGCTAATCCATCACCCCCTACTCCTTTACTAATATTTCTGGATAGAGCCGCCTCGAAATAACCCCGTATACTACGGGCATTCCCAAAATGACCATTTAAAATTCTAATAAAAAGATTTTCAAAACCCTACCAGGCTAAGCTATGGCGCCCCCTGCTGCTCTGACTTTTAAAACTACATTTATTTGCCATTACCGGAATTGCTTTAGCTTTTATTGCTTCGGGTTTTATTAGCTTGGTTTCCAATAATGTGATTCTACACGGAGCTCCAGAGCTTTTCCACATCAATAGCCCTGCAATATTGTAGCACAAGATCAGAGAAGCAGGGATGGGTCTAATCTATCGCCCAGAACCTCACAGGACATAATGGGACTTATAGTACTACATCAGTCCATTGCTGTAAATCTAGGTGATATGCTTTAGATGGCAAGCTCTGGGGTTCAGAATCCCCTATAGTTTTAGCATAAGGTCTTTCACGTAAGTTATAAGTATGGCGTCTTCTTCCCGTCAGATCAATAAGCTGCTCATCGGTCACGACAATGTGGGGATCCGCGCCGGATGGTTCCTGGCTAATGTAGTGGTTGAGGTTCCGGCACACGGCAAGAAGTACATGTTCCCCTGCAACCGCTGGCTCTGCAGGGATGAGTGTGACGGCAAAGTGGAGATTGAAGTCTACGCCAGCGAGGTCGTCGACATTGAGAAGCGTAAGTTGAGCATTTTGGAGTGCCCCCTGTGGAAGACAGATCACCAATTCATTCTGTTTTTTGTTTTTTTTTGGTCAATTTTTTCTGGTTTTTGTTTGTTGTCTGTGAATGGTAACTATCATTGTTTATTTTAAAGGAGTTGTCTCATGTATATAGCCACTGTCCATATGCCCTATTAGGGTGGGGGCAGGGACGTAGCTAAACGCTCATGGGCCCTGGTGCAAGAGTTCAGCTTGGGCCCCCCTTCCCTTAGTGCGCTCTGTGGCACAAGGGTCTTTGGGCCCCCTCAGGCTCATAGGCCCGGTAGCGACTGCTACCTCTGCACCCCCTATAGCTACGCCCCTGGGTCGGGGCGTCACCTGCTCGGGACTAGAGATGAGCGAATCATCCAAAATTTGCTTCGCCGAATATTCGTCAAAGTTTTCACAGGATTCGAGCGAATATGAATCTATTCGACGAAGCTGTGTACAAATTATACGTTATTATGTGGTGTTTTGCGAACATTTGCACACTAATAACGAACGTACGCTTGTTAAAGGTACGCAACTTATGTGAACACGTACGCATGAGCATACAAAAGTGCATACGAATCCTTAGAGTACTATTGTTTTTTTCCAATTCTGAGGGGGGCGTATCTACACTTTCTCACTCTTGCAGGGGCGGAACGTCGATTTTCCCGCCGTACGCAGAATGTGTAAATTTACTTACGTTTCATACGTATCTTACGTATAGTTAGCGGTCAAATTTTTGCGTACGTTTACAAATAATACGAAGCGAATCCGACAAAATTTGGATTCGCTTCGGAGAAGAAAATTTCCAAGATACGATACGAATCTACGAAGCGGCGAATAGATTCGCTCATCTCTACTCAGGACCCTCCTCTATGAGACAGAATGGAGAACCAATCTGTATGAGTGCTTCCTGTTCTGATGGACTCTAGAGGTCCTTGCGTCATAAGGTCGGGCTATTTATCTGAATGGCTGTCATGCACTACTAAGTTTCCTCTGCCGGCTGGCCACAGGTGTCACACTTTGAATAGGGTTGTCTTTGATGAGACAGCCCCTTTAAGAGGCCAAAAATCTGATCCGAGACTTCTAACCTCTGAAAGAAAACTTGAAGGTTTCCACCAGAGATCTGATCTGATATCCACAAGATGAATTGCTTAATAATATATCAGAAAAGTATATGATATTTACAGAGATTAAAGTGAACATCAACATTTTAATTTAATTTCATTATTGTAGGCTTACTTTTTTCCCCCCTTTTTTTTCTCATTTCTTTATGTAGCTTTATGGTGAATTCAGATCCGTTTTCCTGATACACTGCTCCAAATCCCCCATATAGACACAGATATACTGTAGAAATAATAAAAAAAACTTTCTACAGGCAGTCACCACTAGAGGGAGCTTGGGAGCTGACTACATACTGCTTTCGTATTGAGGTCAGTGTGTAAACAGAAGTTCCTGAGCTCCTCCGTGTGGTGACTGCAGACTGATGGAATTTTATTTCTAACACTATGAAGGGATTTGGAGCTCTGTATCAGAAAAGTGATAACCCGACCTCTATAAATATATAATAAGAACATATTCAGCACAGAATTTTGGATCTTTTTAGGTTACGAGAACAAATGAGGTGGACATTCCCTCTAAGCTTTATTTACTAAAACCAGATAACCCCTTTCAAACCATGAAGATGAATTACTAAGCAATACCAACCAATGAATTCTGTCACAAATTTTTCCAAACTCATGAAGAACGTGAAGAACATGGCGTGCACCAAATTTATATGCATTACACACTTTTTACTCTTGCCTTGATAGTTTAAAAAAAAACAAAACAGAAGTCATAAAATTTACTAAAGACGTGCGCATGGGCAGACTGGTAACTTAAACGTGGTCCTGAAAAAACCTAAAACTGGCCCCCCTATTTTAGGTGTGTCTACATTGACAGAAGGCGGTGAAACACAAGTAGGCAGGGCCAACATATGTAGGCAAGGACAACAGAAGTAGGCGGGGCCAGCAATACCATATTGCAGAACAAAATACCGGCCAAGCAGAACCGAATACCACAGTGAAGTACAAAATACCGGCCCAGAAGAACCAAATACCACAGTGAAGCACAAAATACTACCCCAGCAGAACCAAATACCACAGTAAAGCACAAAATGCCCCAGCAGAACCACAAAACACATGAAGCACAAAAATGCTGCCCCAGCAGAACCAAAATACCACAGTGAAGCACAAAATACTGCCCCAGCAGAACCAAATACCACAGTAAAGCACAAAATACTGCCCCAGCAGAACCAAATACCACAGTGAAGCACAAAATACTGCCCCAGCAGAACCAAATACCACAGTGAAGCACAAAATACTGCCCCAGCAGAACCAAATACCACAGTAAAGCACAAAATGCTGCCCCAGCAGAACCAAATACCACAGTGAAGCGCAAAATACTGCCCCAGCAGAACCAAATACCACAGTGAAGCGCAAAATACTGCCCCAGCAGAACCAAATACCACAGTGAAGCACAAAATATTGCCCCAGCAGAACCAAATACCCA
Organism: Rhinella marina; assembly: GCA_900303285.1. Taxonomy (NCBI): domain Eukaryota; kingdom Metazoa; phylum Chordata; class Amphibia; order Anura; family Bufonidae; genus Rhinella; species Rhinella marina. Next base: position 39,269 of record ONZH01023917.1, on the reverse strand, counting down.
CAGTGAAGCGCAAAATACTGCCCCAACAGAACCAAATACCACAGTGAAGCGCAAAATACTGCCCCAGCAGAACCAAATACCACAGTAAGCACAAAATACTGCCCCAGCAGAACCAAATACCACAGTGAAGCACAAAATACTGCCCCAGCAGAACCAAATACCACAGTAAAGGCACAAAATGCTGCCCCAGCAGAACCAAATACCACAGTGAAGCGCAAAATACTGCCCCAGGCAGAACCAAATACCACAGTGAAGCACAAAATACTGCCCCAGCAGAACCAAATACCACAGTGAAGCGCAAAATACTGCCCCAGCAGAACCAAATACCACAGTGAAGCACAAAATATTGCCCCAGCAGAACCAAATACCACAGTGAAGCGCAAAAATACTGCTCCCAACAGAACCAAATACCACAGTGAAGCGCAAAATACTGCCCCAGCAGAACCAAATACCACAGTGAAGCGCAAAATTACTGCCCCAGCAGAACCAAATACCACAGTGAAGCGCAAAAATACTGCCCAGCAGAACCAAATACCACAGTGCAGCACAAAATACTGCCCCAGCAGAACCAAATACCACAGTAAAGCACAAAATACTGCCCCAGCAGAACCAAATACCACAGTGAAGCACAAAATACTGCCCCAGCAGAACCAAATACCACAGTGAAGCACAAAATACTGCCCCAGCAGAACCAAATACCACAGGAAGCGCAAAATACTGCCCAGCAGAACCAAATACCACAGTGAAGCGCAAAATACTGCCCCAGCAGAACCAAATACCACAGTGAAGCGCAAAATACTGCCCCAGCAGAACCAAATACCACAGTGAAGCGCAAAATACTGCCCCAGCAGAACCAAATACCACAGTGAAGCACAAAATACTGTCCCAGCAGAACCAAATACCACAGTGAAGCACAAAATTCTGCTGCCCGTGCCACAATGTTCAAATGTATTGCTGTGATTCAATTGAATTCAGAGGACACCTGGGGCCGTTGGCCAGGCGCCGAGGAGAGAATCACATTGCTATGTACCTGACTGGTGGCTGTGAGGAGGGCTTTGGCGAACCCCTCCCATAAGGCAACGGCCCACCAGGAAATTTACCTGTAGGGTCTATGGCCAGTACGCCCCTGGATGTTCGGCATGCTCACAATAAATATGCACCAGCCACATGTAAGAGAAATGTGTCTTACATGGGGGACAAATATATGATGCCATTTTGAGAAACTTGGCACAATTTTATACAACTCCTGGATACTACGACCCTTTTGTTAAAGGATTTGTCCAGAATTCAATTTGATTTCTTCTAAAAACAGCACCATACCTGTTCACAGGTTGTGAGTGGTGTTATAGCTCAGCCCTTCAATGGCACACAGTCTGTGTATAGTTGTGGCATTGTTTTTGGAAGAAAGCAGCCATGTATTTCCAATTCCCTTTAAATCTCTTAGCTCTAGCCCAATTCTTCCCGTTATATCCAGTACATAATGTTTCTTAGTGACCTCTGTATCTTTTTCTCACCAGTTGTTAATTATGAAGTTATTGTGACCACCGGCAACGTTCGAGGTGCGGGCACCAACGCCAATGTCTTCATGCAGCTCTACGGAGACTGCGGCAAGACGGAGGAGACCTTCCTACGAAGCCGATCAAATGACTTTGAGAGAGGAGCTGTCGACATCTTCAAGGTTTACAACAATGAACAATATGGAGCAATCTGAGCCTGTATATACAGTATATACCAGTATGGTTGTAACCACTTTTGATTATGGTTACTTCTTATTAATATTCATTAGGCACTAATTCTGAAAGTATATTGCTTTATAACAGCTATTGGGTAGCATTATTTTCCCCAGCACAAGTTTTTGGGGGCGGCAAGCTGGGCTGTTGCCTAGGGATCCAATCTAGAAGAAGGTCCCTGAGGACAACAAACCCAGAAACAAACTAAAACTTACCTAATACTATTAACAGATGTATGGTGGTATTACACAGTTGAGTCACATTGTTATGACCAGCAGCTAATATCCAGAGTAACCACCGTGTGCAGCACGGACAGCAACTAGATGGCCTGAGGGGTGACTCCATAAGGTCCTGGTAGGTTGTCACAGGTATCTGGAGGTGGTGTGGGGGAGGATGCATAGAGCGAACATGATGATTGAGATGGTTCCACATATACTCAATTGTCTTTCGGTCTGGGGAATTAGGGGGGCATGGTAGTACATGGAAGTCTCGGTCATGCTCTTCCAACCATTGTTGGACATTTCTAGCCGTGTGACATGTTGCATTATCTTGCTGTAAGATCCCATCTACCCCCAGCATATATGGGTGTACTTGATCTCCAACGATGGATTAATACCTAAATCAGTTGAGAGTCCCTTCCACAAGGATAAGTGGCCCACAGAATGCCACGAAAACCTTCCCCAGACCTTAACGCTGCCACCACCAGCTTGTGTTCCTCCAGCAATAGTTGCAGGGGGTTTGGCCTCTGATGTTTCTCGTCTGACACACAAACATCCATCTGTTCAATGAAGCAGAAAACGTTACTCATGGGTGGAGACAACATTTACCAATTAGTGGAGGTCCAATGCCAATACTGCCACGAAAACTGAAGCCTTTTCTGACAATGCAAGTTCATAGGCAGAGGTGCAGTGACCTCTGTCTGCTCAGGAGTCCAATACACAGTAGGGTTCTCTGAACAGTTGTGTTAGACACACGTCTGGTGGCCCCTCATTTATTTTAGTGGTGAGCTGCTCCACTGTACGAGTTGGTGCGTCCTTGTGCACCTACCTAGCCGACGTTCACCTCGCACATCAATGGCACGTGGTGCTCCGCAGTTTCCACATCACTTATTCACAATAGTGTATTTTGTCCACTCATGGAACACTTTCACCATAGCAGCAGGAGAACAGTTCACACTGCACAGTTTCAGAAAGACCGCCACCCAGAGTGCAAATGCCAATAACCATCCTTTTTTGCAACTCTGATAAATCAACCCTTTTACCCATGTCAACAATGAGGGATATGTGTGCAGATAGCATAACGCACACCTTATATACCCACCGAGCCAGCCTCAGCACACCTTTTATACTCACCAAGCCAGCTCAGCACACCTTATATACTCACCAAGCCCGCTCAGCAGACCTTATATATCAACAGAGCCAGCTCAGCACACCTTATATACCTACCAAGCCAGCTCAGCACACCTTATATACTCACCAAGCCCGCTCAGCAGACCTTATATATCAACAGAGCCCAGCTCAGCACACCTTATATACCTACCAAGCCAGCTCAGCACACCTTATATACCCACCAAGCCAGCTCAGCACACCTTATATATCCACAGAGCCAGCTCAGCACACCTTATATACCCACTGACCCAGCTGAGCACACCTTATATAACCACCAAGCCAGCTCAGCACACCTTATATACCCAACAAACCAGTACAGCACACCATATATACCCACCAAGCCAGCTCAGCACACCTTATATACTCACCAAACCAGTACAGCACACCTTATATACCCACCAAGCCAGCTCAGCACCTCTTATATACCCACCGAGCCAGCTCGGCACACCTTATATACCCACCGAGCCAGCTCGGCACACCTTTTATACCCACTGATCCAGCTCGGCACACCTTATATACCCAACGAGCCAGCTCGGCACACCTTATATACCCACTGATCCAGCTCAGCACACCTTATATACCCACCAAGCCAGCTCAGCGCACCTTAATATACCCACTGAGCCAGCTCAGCACACCTGACCTCCTTTATGATCTACATGCTGCAAACATCAAAAGTAGGAAGTGGTCATAATAATGGGACTCGACTGTGTATAAAGAAGTAGCAGCCAGTTTGGTTTATGTCATGAATGAATGGATATTCATTGTTTTAACTCTTCCTATAATGTGATCTGCTCACAGATAGAGGCATTAGATGTCGGGAAGATCCTCAAGCTCAGGATTGGTCATGATGGTACAGGTTTCGGGGATGGTTGGTTTCTTGAAACTGTTGAGATCAAACGTATTGGGGAACAGATGTTGCCAGTGGCCCAACCACCTGACAAGAAGAAGACGAAGACGAACAAGAAGAAGAAATCCAGCAAGGAAGAAGATGTGGTGCTTGTGGCGCATGAAGTGGTGGAGTCCTACAAGTTTGAGTGCAATAGGTGGCTGGCCCGGGGTGAAGCTGATGGAGAAGTGGTGGTAGAACTTCTTCCACAAGATGCCGGACTTGAAGGTAACTGTCTTCAGACTTTGCATTTAGGGGGCGCTATTGTTTCAACATAACTCCCCAAGAGGCAGTGCTTAAAGAGGACCTGTCACCTCTCCTGACATTTCTGTTTTAGTAACTACTTGCATTCCTCATGTAGCATCATTCTTATGACTCTATGTTGTACCATTGCTATTATTCCTACTAGAAGTTGGGGGTGTGTCCTTGCACAGTCTGACACTATCCAATCAGTGCTGTCAATGGCTGACTGTGCAGGGACATCTTCTCCCTCCCACAATGACCTTTATGTCAGACTGCTGATAATTCATTCATACACTTCTAGCAGGAATAATTGAGGAATTACACAACATTGAGTCATTATAATAGATGGTCCAGAATAGTTATTGCATGGGAAATGCAAGTAGTTACTAAAACAGATATGTCAAGAGAGGTAGTGGATCCTTCCCCTCTTTGCTGAGAGGGCAAAGTCTCATCACACCACATTTGCTCTGACTCCTGTCTAGGGGCAGCAATGGATAGACCAGTGAAAGAGAACTTATGTCCCCTAGCACACACTGCAGAGTCTCAGTGTATCCTATGTGATACAGCTTCAGCCTGTTTCCCCTGCCTACTGCGTTACATAGGTTTCTCCCTTCCTGCACTTACAAGCAGGAAGCAGGGAGAGCAGTGTGATGCTGCAGTGCATAGGATACACAGGAAATCCTGCACACAGCACACACAGGTAGTATAGGCAGCATTAATGTATTCTCCTGGTCTCCTAGAAAAAGGATGAAATGATATGAAGTATAAACTAGGGGTTCTTTTAAATGGCACAGTTATGAGGCAGACAGAGGCACTTCTGTTGCAGCAACGCAAAATATTACTGTTAGCACTTCACAGGAGGTCATTGTACTGTAGCAAACACATATTCACATAGTGTGTTAAAGGCACAGTACACTTATTGGTTTCTGTCTCCTAAATAGGTTGTACCACCATCAAATGTTATTTTAATGTAATTCAGTATGAAAAACGAGTTACTTTTGTAATTTGCTATCAGTTAAAAATGCTGTAGTTGTGAGATATTCTCTTTATTTAATTAAGCAAAAGGACCTTCCCCCCCTGAGCTGGGTTAGGAAGAGATATGCAGCAGAAAAGTCACACTCACTGAGCTGTGATAGGGAGAAAGCTGCAGCAGAAAATACATACCCTTGAGATGTGATAGGAAGAAAGCTGCAGCAGAAAGGACCCCCCTCCGGGCTGTTATAGGGAGCTACAGCAGAAAAGACATGCCCCTGAGCTGTGATAGGGAGACAGCTGCAGCAGAAAGGACGCACCCTGACCTTTGACAGGGAGAGAGCTGCAGCAGAAAGAATACACCCCCTGAGCTGTGATAGGGAGAAAGCTGCAGCAGAAAGGACTCCCCCGAGCTGTTATAGAGAGCTACAGCAGGAAAGACACGTCCCTGAGCTGTGATAGGGAGAAAGCTGCAGCAGAAAGGACTCCCCCGAGCTGTTATAGAGAGCTACAGCAGGAAAGACACGTCCCTGAGCTGTGATAGGGAGATAGCTGCAGCAGAAAGGACACACCTCCTGAGATAAGGAGAGAGCTGCTGCAGAAAGGACGGGACCCCCGAGCTGTGTTAGGCAGAGAGCTGCAGCAGAACAGACACACCCCCTGAGCTGTGATAAGAGTGCTATAGCAGAAAGGGCACACTCCATGAGCTGTGATACAGAGAGAGCTGTAGCAGAACAGACACAACCCCTGAACTGTGATAAGAAGAGTGCTATAGCAGAAAGGGCACACTCCATGAGCTGTGATAAGAAGAGTGCTGTAGCAGAAAGGGCACACTCCATGAGCTGCCAAACATGGCATAAACCCTTTAAAGGACTCTAGATGGTTACACATCTGTCAGATGGCACATTACAGAGGCACATTAAGCTTAATGGTACTCATGTAGAGGCACAGTCCTGGCAATTATATACAGCCCATTTACAGTTACCATCCAATCTTCAACCATTCATGGTTTAAAATTATAAAAAAGCAAAGCCCCACCCCTGAGTATGAGACCCATCATCCCATCTTTCTTGCAAAGCCTTGTTCCTTTCAGATTCATGGGAGGCCTCTGTTGTCCTTATATCCATACTGTAATCCGGTCAGCACAGCAGTCCCATAAATCAGATACGTGGTGGACAACGCAACGTGTGACCTTGAGGCCTTTACGTTTCTTCTTCCAGAAAACACTTATGAAATTCACGTATTTACTGGAACCGTGTGGGGAGCTGGAACTGATGCCAATGTCTACATCACCATTTATGGGGAGGTCGGGGACACCGGTGAACGGCACCTGAAGAAGTCCAACCACCTAAATAAGTTTGAGAAGGGACAGGTATTGTGTTATTTAGAACCATCACTCTATGGTATGGTGGATGATGGATGAGTTTTCAAGATCATCTCCATCCAGTTTGGCCAGTATGGCAGAATGGTAGCCCAGTAATGGGGTCTTGGGTTTAAATCTGACTTTGGCAACACCTGCATTATGGTATGGTCAACCCATTACCTGTGTGAACAGAAATTTTTGCTGGACCCAGAGACATACCTACCATAGAGGCAGACCATGTGACCTCTGTGGAGCCCTTTTAGCGAAAGGGGGCAGCCCTGGTAGGTTTCCAAAACTTGTGAAGATTCTCCTCCCCAGGGGAACTGCATTGTGTTCAAGCTAGAAGATGAGTTGGTCATGGAAAGGTTGTGAAGGGTGAGACAATCACCTAATCTTCTGTCCTGGGTCACAACACAAGGTACTATCATGGAGGCCCAGTTTTACTTGCTGTGGAGCTCCTTCTGTTTTATGTGCCCTTCGTGCTGGGCCTTCAGGACCTAATTTTTCTAGAAGATATAAGCTCTATTAGAGGGATCTAAATAGGGGACCTCCTCCTATTACATTCATTCGTTCTAGTAGGACGTGGAACGAGTAGCATAACGTAGACAATCATGTCTTTCTTTTCCATTTACTGTAGGAAGATGTTTTCAGCATCAGCGGCATAGAGTTAGGAGAACTGAAAAAGTTGAGAATCCGTCACGATAACTCAGGGGCGAACGCTGCTTGGTTTCTAGAACGAGTGGAGATTATAGATATGAAAGATGAAACAAAGTAAGTATTTCTTATTCTTGACGACTCTGAAGGCCTCTCCAACCATGGGATGGATCTTTGTTGAACTTCAAAATGTCCAGTAGTCCGTCAAACGTGGGATCAGGGGAATGCTAGATGAGCAAATTTTCTGCTGGACATGGGACATCTTCTAGGAACTTAGGAGATATTGAGAAGTTCGTGTAATGTTGTGAGACCATGGAGCCTAAGGGGACTCAAAATGTCCCTCTACCACATAGGAGATGACCTCCTTTAAATATTATTGTGGGGACCCAGTTAGAGATTTAGAATTGGGGCCTAGAAATTTACGGCAATAAATGGCCCATGGAAAATGGGAGAGTGTAAGCTATACATAAAACTTAACATTTAATGTGAATCATAATAAAAGTGATCTATTAGAGACCATAAATAAAAATGCCAAAGGCATCAAAATAGTTCATCAGTTGACACCGTTGCTGCTTGGTAGATCTTGATAGAAACTACAAGGTCAGAAGAGGATAACAACATACGCGGCCACCTCTCTCGGGCTTGAAGGTATCCAGATTGCAGGGGTATAGCTGAGTGGACTGTATTGATTAACGATGTAGGGGGCACGAGTCCCTAAAAAAATCCCTGATATCTTGCCAGGGAGGGATCTATAGTGCCCCTACCTACCTATACAGAGCACTTGCCCCGCAAGGAGCGACCCCGTCCGGATACCTGACCCTATTATGGGCCCTAGCCCTAGGATATCAATATATACTCGTGCCCACCCCCGACGTGGCACGTTTCTGTCCAATCAAGACTTCCTCAGGGGAGTGAAATAGAAAGGCTTAAAGGGTTTCTGTCACCAGATTTGGGCATACTAAACAGGATGGCATTTGCAATGTGCAAATGCCACCTGATGCCCAATCTGATTTTCTAACAGTAATCAGATCATCCGTTTTCTTAAAAAAAGCACTTTTATAATATGTAAATTAGGCGTACTAGGTGCAAGAGGCGTTTACCTTGCACCTAGTAATCGCCGTGTTCCTACCTCTAGTGCCGCCTCCTTCTTCCTGATTGACAGGGCCAGGCAGCTTTCTCGATGAGCTGCCGGCCCTGACCTCGATCGAAATCCCGCGCCTGCGCCGTGTAGGCTAAATTCTGCGCAGGCGCAGATAGTTCACTCGGCCGCCCGGCTCCTGCCTCTCTCACTGCGCCTGCGCCGTGCGGTGTAAAAGCGGCGCAGGCGCAGTGAGTTCCGCCGGCTCCCGGGTCTCACTGCGCCTGCGCCGCTTTTACTCCGCACGGCGCAGGCGCAGTGAGAGAGGCAGGAGCCGGGCGGCCGAGTGAACTATCTGCGCCTGCGCAGAATTTAGCCTACACGGCGCAGGCGCGGGATTTCGATCGAGGTCAGGGCCGGCAGCTCATCGAGAAAGCTGCCTGGCCCTGTCAATCAGGAAGAAGGAGGCGGCACTAGAGGTAGGAACACGGCGATTACTAGGTGCAAGGTAAACGCCTCTTGCACCTAGTACGCCTAATTTACATATTATAAAAGTGCTTTTTTTAAGAAAACGGCTGATCTGATTACTGTAAGAAAACCAGATTGGGCATCAGGTGGCATTTGCACATTGCAAATGCCATCCTGTTTAGTATGCCCAAATCTGGTGACAGAAACCCTTTAAATACAAAGGAATAACTGCGCAATTCCCGGTCCTCCTGGTCAGTAAGGAGCGGAGCAGCAAAGCAGAGTGTACTCCGGTCAGGAGACGCTCATCCAAAAGCCACCAGGAGCACGTTGGTCAGCCTGCACCTGATAGGAAGCTGGTCAGCAAAACATATGTAGGCCTAGAAATTTACCCCTCTGGATGTCTGACAATGATACCGGTCTATGCTACTTTGTCCATGCAGATACTTTTTCCCATGCCAAAGATGGTTGGCAGCGGATGAAGATGATGGCCAGATTTCTCGGATGCTTGTTCCAGTTAATGAAGCATTTATGAAGAAAGATGAAGATGGGGAAGAGCAATCTCTAGCAACGCTGGGATTGGAACAGAAAGGTTTGTGTAGTTTTGTCTTAGCCCAAAAGCCCCCAACATTGCCTTCATGTAATAGTGATGTTAAAGGGGTTGACCGAGATCACAATATTAATGGCCTATCCTTAGGCACCACCACTGATCAGCTTTTCAAGAGGTCCATTTTAGTGTTGAGCGAACTTGTAGTTTCAAGTTCGGTGTTCAAGGTTTGGGTTATCTAAGAATTCTGTTTTAGATTCCGCTACCATAAGTTATGGTCCATGGTAGCGGAATCCATAATGGGATTCTTAGATAACCCAAACCTTGTACGCCGAACTTGAAACCACAAGTTGGCTCAACACTAGTTCATTTGTCTAAGCCCCAGCTCTCGTTCAGTACATGGCCACAGATGGAGGGGACAATTTATCTTCCAGATTTGTGTACTTGCTTCTCTTGTTCAGGATTCAGTGCTGCTTTAATGACTTTCTCATCAGTGTCCCACTTACCCGGACCCACCCTGTTCCTGCGATTCATCCTTGGAATTTCATGTATTTTAATGATGCTGTCACCATTTCGGCAGCAGCGCTCTCCCAAGACTCCAATTTACAGCAGTAACATATGGTCTGTGATCTGAATATGGCTCTGAGGGGACTTACACTGATTTCTTTATGTTCCGAGTCTGTAACTACAAGTCTGAGCATTGAATTCACTTACTCCTAACACCAACCTCGAGCCATCTGGCGCAACGGCCGACACGTGTTGCCTGGGTGGATGTAGTCCTATATTAATTTTCCATAACATTGGTAATAAATGTGTTAGGAAATCACATCTGTAACATGAATCTTATGACTGAATGATTTTGTATGTTAGAATGGACGATAGTTATCCTTGTAGAATAGTGAGTGCAGCTCTGGAGTATAATACAGGATGTAACGTAGGATTAGTACCTAAGTGCCTTGGTGCTCACTGATTTTTATATATCTCATAGAGCTCATTTATAAATGCATATGCAGTGAGCTCCCCCTAGTGGTGGCAGAAAGAATAAAAACTCACCGGATTTTTTTCCTGAGGGTTTCCAGGCCCTAAGTTGCCCCTGAAAATGTCCATGTATTTTATACACTACAAAGTGGTCCTCATGGTGGAGGCAAATAAGGCCAGTAGGTCTCAGGTGCCTAGCTCAGGGTTTCCACTTAATTTGCAGTCTTCACACTTGCCTTGGACATTTCTCCTCCTGTTGCTCCAGTGTTCCCAAGGGACTGATGCACAGACCAGGGCATTAGCTCCACTTCCCGTGGAACTGACTCTTTTCCCTCTGCTTTTTTTAAGGAGACCCATCTTCTCACCTGCCACGGTAGTCACATTGTCAGACATCATTTCTGCAGGTCAATTTCCATCATAGCAGCCATCACTGTGACCATTTCAGGTCACTGCTCCACATCCCCAGCCAGGGATTTTTTCTGGGCCTGGTTTGTGTCTTGTCTTTGGCAATGTGTGCTGCTTCTCGCACTTCTGTGCCTCTTTCATTCAAACTGCACAAATATTCTGGTGCACAACCCTGGTAAAGGGATGCACACAGCATTCCGGCACCACAGTACCACTTCTCACAGGGGACACCCTATTTACCTGCTGCAGCATTCACTGCAGCAGGCTCTGACTGGTACTCACCCCCAGTAGTGTAGTTTGAGTGTATACCATGTAGCTCATGTCCTCATTCATCATCAGGCTGGCACCCAACACTGTCCTCTATGAGGAGGTGATGCTTCTACTGCATCCCTGTTTGTCAAGGGGGTCTCCACTATCTTCACTGCACTACGTCTCCATAGAGCAGTGTTGTATTTCCATTGATGGCACCATGTAGTGGGCGTATCGCGCCACTACACATAAGCAGGAGTGATTTTTCCTGCTCAGTTTCCTGGCAAACAGACCGGTACAGCATTGGAACAGGTGCAACCCTCAAAACTTTTGGGGAACAGCAGTCATGCTAAGGTGGGTGCAGCTCCACCACCTTACAAATGATGAATGGTTAGTTGATATTTATCACCTTGTCTTGTATGCTGATAGCTGTATTGTTGGGGTGGACAGGGGAGGGCTCTCGGTCAGTATGTAGGGGTGCACTTTAAGTATATTGGATAATATAATATATCAATATGTTATGTTTTTCTCTCACAGCCAAATCTACTACCTACACCGTCCGAGTGAAGACCGGAGACAAGAAGAACGCTGGGACAGATGCCAATGTATTCATAATTCTGTATGGAGAGAAGGACGACACTGGTACGCAGCACCCATGCTAACGCGTTTTATGTATCTCTGTATGCTGTATTACCCAATAAACCTCTGAATGTGAGCTCGGTTGGGAAAGGGGAGAAATATTCAGGTTTTCTAGGAGTATTTTACTCTTTTTATCTCTGTCTCCCTCTGGTCATGATATAAAGCACGGTATTCCTTCTGACCCCTGTATACACGCATCCTCGGCTCATCCGAGCAAACGTGTTTTGAATTTGAAATGTTGCAAGTTAGGGTCCTTTTACAATGAGAGCCAATCGAGGCTAAAGCAGTTTAGTAGGTCCTAGTTTAAAAGGCCTTGTACACAGGCCGCTGGATGGTGAATGGGGGATGAATGATCTTTACTACGATCATTTATCCCCCATAATTTAACAATGTGATGGCCGCACGTCCCCTGTTTACATGGGGAGATGTATCACCGGCCAGTGATCATAAACAATCGGATCAGCTTGTTTTTCGGCTCATAGCTGATTTACAAGGATGAATTATGTACGAATGTTCATTCCCGATAATTGACCTCACCATCTGCATGTATAAAAGGGCCCTAAGCCACAGCCAGACAGCCTATGAGTGGATAATATAATCATAAGACAGAAAAAATCACCCAAGAGACCTATAAAAAGCATAATAGCCATGGTAGATTGTATTGCCCTGCGGCCCAGGAAAGAGTCCTTGACATATATTTTGCCTATAGCGTCTTTAACAGAAGTATCTATTATATCATATACGGTTCACCTATTGCTTTAAAAAGCTATATTTGAAACGTATGATGAGGGCTCAGTCTCCTAAACCACAAGCTAATCCTGTTCTTACTGCAGTGATCAGTAAGTATATGGATACAACTGTAACAAACCTTCAGCTGTGAGAAGTATTAGGTCTGCACTTATTTTCAGTGTCTGGATATAAATGAATGTTTCTTTATTGCCAATGAAGCCAGGAGTGCTACAATACGGCTCACACGCTGTGCTTTCTTCTTAGGATTTATGAATCTAAAAGCCTCCAAAACCAACAAGAACAAATTTGAAAGGGGAAAAATCGATGTATTCACAGTAGAGGCTGTAGATATTGGGTCGCTGAAGAAAGTAAAAATTGGCCATGACAACAAAGGTATGAGAAATATCTATCTATCTATCTATCTATCTATCTATCTATCTATCTATCTAATTCATATCAATCAATCAATCAATCAAATAAAGCTTTATTGGTAGGACTAAATACATTTTAGCATTGCCAAAGCAAGTGGGTAATAATTGTGTAGGGTTGGGGGATGGGGACACATCTAGGGTGGGGGTATAGGAGTCCATGGTATGTCAGGCTCCTCTCAGTCTATTGCAGGCAGTAATATATTGTGCTGCTATGGCCGCTGTGTTCTCCTCTTCCCCCAGCAGTATGGAGAGCCTCTCTTCCTATCTGTCTATCTATCTATCTATCTATCTATTATCTATTTCATATCTATCTATCTAATATCTATTTCATATCTATCTATCTAATATCTATTTCATCTATATCTCATATCTGTTTCATATCAATATCTATCTATCTATCTATCTATCTATCTATCTATCTATCTAATATCTATTTCATATCTATCTATCTATCTTATATCTATCTATTTCATATCTATATCTATCTACCTATCTATCTATAGAAGTCCCCTTGCGGTGGTATTTCATGCCGCCACATAGGTCCGTCCTCCCAGTCTTTACCAGTTACTGGCAGGAAAGAGGAGCGATGTGACCCTGGACCCTTTGTGTGTGAGGGAGCCCTGTGCAGGCTCATATCACCCAGTGAGAATGGAGGATGTCTGATGAGACCTTTCTTTCTCATGGGCTGTAGACAGGAGGCCAGCAGATCAGCTCTATACATTAGACATCTGGATCAGCAGTATCTCCTAATATGTTCCTGCTCACCCCACATTCCCTTCTCTCCTCGCCTCTTGTCTGGAGTGTTATTTGCCATAAATTCCAAGGACAGAGCAGTTTCTTCTGCTTTGCTTACAATTCAGGCCTGAAGTGTGAGGTAATGTATTCCTGCAGGTTATTTCAGGTAATGTATGGGTCCTGGGTCACATTTATCAGCTACACTAATAGTGGCTTTGAGCAGCTGCCTGGGGTGGGACAGTGTTTTGGAAGCGACACCCTGTCAGCTCCTCGGACGCTTCCTCGGCTAAGTTTATCATGTTGGGTTTGGCTGATGGCTCTGGATTTCTGACTTCTCTAACCGCCTTGTGACTTTTATTTTAGGCAACTCTGCTGGGTGGTTCCTTGACTGGGTGGAAGTTGATGCCCCTTCACTTGGACAACGTTTGAAATTTCCGTGTGGGCGGTGGTTGGATAAAACTGAAGATGATGGAGCCATCGAGAGATACCTGTTTCCTTCAGATCTCCAGACTGAACAGTATACACCTTGTATGTAGAGTCTTAAGGATTTGTGTTGACCTCTGAGATGTAGAACCTTCTTGGATATCTGTTAGAGAAGCCATGCTGTCCATGGGCACTGTGTGACATAGAGGAAGCCACACTGTCCATGGGCACTATGTGACAGAGAGAAGCCACACTGTCCATGGGCACTGTGTGACAGAGAGAAGCCATACTGTACATGGGCACTGTGTGACATAGAGAAGCCATACTGTCCATGGGCACTGTGTGACATAGGGGAGCCATACTGTCCATGGGCACTGTGTGACATAGAGAAGCCATACTGTCCAAGGGCACTGTGTGACAGAGAAGCCATACTGTCCATGGGCACTGTGTGACATAGAGAAGCCATACTGTCCGTGGTCACTATGTGACAGAGAGAAGCCCACACTGTCCATGGGCACTATGTGACAGAGAGAAGCCATACTGTCCATGGGCACTGTGTGACATAGAGAAGCCATACTGTCCATGGGCACTGTGTGACATAGAGAAGCCATACTGTCCGTGGTCACTATGTGACAGAGAGAAGCCACACTGTCCATGGGCACTATGTGACAGAGAGAAGCCACACTGTCCATGGGCACTATGTGACAGAGAGAAGCCACACTGTCCATGGGCACTGTGTGACAGAGAGAAGCCATACTGTACATGGGCACTGTGTGACATAGAGAAGCCCACACTGTCCATGGGCACTGTGGGACATAGAGAAGCCATACTGTACATGGGCACTGTGTGACATAGAGAAGCCACACTGTCCGTGGGCAGTGTGTGACATAGAGAAGCCATACTGTCCGTGGGCACTGTGTGACAAAGAGAAGCCACACTGTCCATGGGCACTGTGTGACATAGAGAAGCCATACTGTCCATGGGCACTTTGTGACAGAGAGAAGCCATACTGTCCATGGGCACTGTGTGACATAGAGAAGCCATACTGTCTATGGGCACTGTGTGACATAGAGAAGCCATACTGTCCGTGGGCACTGTGTGACATAGAGAAGCCATACTGTCCGTGGGCACTGCGTGACATAGAGAAGCCATACTGTCCGTGGGCACTGTGTGACATAGAGAAGCCATACTGTCTATGGGCACTGTGTGACATAGAGAAGCCATACTGTCCGTGGGCACTGCGTGACATAGAGAAGCCATACTGTCCGTGGGCACTGCGTGACATAGAGAAGCCACACTGTCCATGGGCACTATGTGACAGAGAGAAGCCACACTGTCCATGGGCACTGTGTGACAGAGAGAAGCCATACTGTACATGGGCACTGTGTGACATAGAGAAGGCATACTGTCCATGGGCACTGTGTGACATAGAGAAGGCATACTGTCCGTGGGCACTGTGTGACAAAGAGAAGCCACACTGTCCATGGGCACTGTGTGACATAGAGAAGCCACACTGTCCGTGGGCACTGTGTGACAAAGAGAAGCCACACTGTCCATGGGCACTGTGTGACATAGAGAAGCCATACTGTCCGTGGGGCACTGCGTGACAAAGAGAAGCCACACTGTCCATGGGCACTGTGTGACATAGAGAAGCCACACTGTCCATGGGCACTGTGTGACATAGAGAAGCCACACTGTCCATGGGCACTGTGTGACATAGAGAAGCCATACTGTCCGTGGGCACTGTGTAACATAGAGAAGCCATACTGTCCATGGGCACTGTGTGACATAGAGAAGCCATACTGTCCGTGGGCACTGTGTGACATAGAGAAGCCATACTGTCCGTGGGCACTGCGTGACAAAGAGAAGCCACACTGTCCATGGGCACTGTGTGACATAGAGAAGCCACACTGTCCATGGGCACTGTGTGACATAGAGAAGCCACGCTGTCCATGGGCACTGTGTGACATAGAGAAGCCATGCTGTCCGTGGGCACTGTGTGACATAGAGATGCCACACTGTCCGTGGGCACTGTGTGACATAGAGAAGCCATACTGTCCATGGGCACTGTGTGACATAGAGAAAGCCATACTGTCCATGGCACTGTGTGACAGAGAGAAGCCATACTGTCCGTGGGCACTGTGTGACAGAGAGAAGCCATACTGTCCATGGGCACTGTGTGACATAGAGGAGCCATACTGTCCGTGGGCACTGTGTGACATAGAGAAGCCATACTGTCCATGGCACTGTGTGACATAGAGAAGCCATACTGTCCATGGGCACTGTGTGACATAGAGAAGCCATACTGTCCATGGGCACTGTGTGACATAGAGAAGCCATACTGTCCATGGGCACTGTGTGACATAGAGAAGCCATACTGTCCATGGGCACTGTGTGACATAGAGAAGCCATACTGTCCATGTGTCTATAAATGATTAAAAGCACATTTGAACACATTAGTGACTGATAAAATCCTCCAGAATCGGATTTTACCTGTGGATTCCGGGAATTCCTCTGCATCAGATTTCAGTATGTGTTATATGTGCCTCAGTGTTTCAGTAATGTCTCTGATAATAAGAGGCCGACATTGTACTTTTATCTCCCCAGTCGTTCCCTATGAGATCACGGTTTACACAAGCGACATGTTTGGCGCTGGGACGGATGCCGATGTTTTTATCGTTCTTTATGGCAGAGATGGCGTCTGCACTCAGCAGAAATCCCTGTGTGTCAACAAGCGGGAGCGCCGGATGTATTTCGAGAGAAATTCCGTGGACCAATTCATAGTGGAGGTACAATTTCCTATATGCTGACCTGCATTTAAATTAAAGGGGTTTTCTGTTTTCCATCCACATCCTTTAAAATAATAATTTTTGAAGGTCACTGTAATTCTGTAATGTATTTCTTTTCCCTTCATTGCTCTTATCTCCCGTTCTGGGCTGTGGTCACATGACCATGACCATGCAGCTCTTTCCTATTTCCTGTGATGTTATATCCAGGGGCGGGGCAGTGATAGGGGAGTGTCTATGTAACTAGCTAGGTGGGAGGAGCTATAAACTAGCTGGGTGTTGTTAGGGGCGGGGCTGGAGCTGTGGCAGAGGAAGGAGAAGTGCATCATGGGTTTGGTTGGATACAGAAACAGGATGTGCTACATACAGGATGGAAGCAAACTAGAGGCATTGGTTTACACGGTGAAAATGGGTCAAGAGATTCCAAATTAACCCCTGGGATACTGGAGGGTTTTTAATTTTTGCATTTTCATTTTTCTTCCCTGTATTTACAGAGCCATAACTTTTTTGCACGAGACTTAGTTGAATAACTTCAGTAGTTGATTTTTAAGGTGGTTTTCTACTTTAAAAATGAACTACCAAAGTTATTCAATGAAGTCTAACGCAACTTCTCTCTGACTTTAAATCATCCATACATTTTAATTCTGTACAGAGACGGATCTCTGTAAGTATTTTTCCGAAGTTGTGAACAAAACGACTTCAGATGTAGCATCCGAAGCTCGCTTAGCTGAACACTAGTTGTAATGACAGGCTGCCAGGCAGGGCAATGACGCGTCACGCCCCTGATGACACGCCCTCTGGTGACACGCCCCCCAATGACACGCCCCCCCACACATCAAAGACTTTTTTAACAATAAAATACTGTCAAACAATTAACAATTAACTCACTGTTAAACAATGAAGGATGCCCTCCTCGTGCTTTTTTACTAAAATTACATCAGCAGCATGTCCCAGCTCTTCATTGGCTGAGCTGGGGCACGTGCTGCTGACCATCACTCACTGGAGGGGGGGGTGAAGGTTGCCCACAGCCTATGGCGTGTCCCAGACTCCCAGCTCTCTATTGGCTGGGCTGGGACACGTGCTGGGACTAGAGATGAGCGAGCATGCTCGGGTGGAATTTGCGTGCGCTTTTTCAAATCTGCACTAATGCGTACTAATTTATAAAATGCGTACGCATTAGTGTACATAATAAAATATGCGTATGAATTAGCGTGCAGATTTGAAAAAGCGCACGCAAATTCCACCCGAGCATGCTTGGCCGAGCATGCTCGCTCATCTCTAGCTGGGATGGGACACTGACGCGCAGCTGCGGGCGGACAAATGCAGTAAGTGACAGCTGGGCGGGCGGGCGGTCTGGACATGCTGGGAGTATTGGTTATAACAACAGCTCCCCCCTCCCTCCTTCCCATTACCAGGGTGGTAAAACATCTGAATTACACTGTCCGACCCCCCACGCGGCTGAGATCATGTGGTGTATATTTAATCATCTAGGGGAATTTCACTTTACAGTTTCGGATGTTAAAAAAAAAGGGGGGGGGGGTCATTATGAGAGTCAATATTGTATGTACATGTCACTGCCGAGTCCGTCACCATCAGACTTCCCGCTCAGCTGTGTTTCCATCTCCTCTTGTAAATATTTGACTGGATGCAGTGGGAATATGTATACCCCATGTGAAGGAATTTCAGGAATTCCAAGCTAATGGCAATGGACACCGGCTATGTGGTAGCCATTAATGACAGCGTGTTCCTCCTCACTTGAGTAGGGCTGAAAATAAGACATACAATGCTGCTTGAAAGTTTGTGAACCCTTCAGAATTTTTCATATTTCCGTATCTATTTGACCTAAAACGACATCAGATTTTCACAAAAGTCCTAAAAGTAGATAAAGATAACCAAATAAAACAAATGAGTCACAAATATGAGACTTGTCATTTATTTATTGAGGAATGTGATCCAATATCAAGTCTGTGAGAGACAAAAGTATGTGAACCTTTGCTTTCAGTATCTGCAACTAGATGTTCCCAATCCTGCACATCGGCTTGGAGGCCTTTTAGCCCATTTCTCTGTACAAATCAGCTTAATCTCTGTAATGTTGGTGGTTTCCTCCCATGAATTGCCCTCTTCAGGTCCTTCCACAACATTTCTGCTGGATTAAGGTCAGGGCTTAGCCTTGTCCATTCCAAAACTTTAACCATTTTTCAGTAGAAGGACTTGTGTGCTTGGGTAGGTGTAGTGATGCACGACACACGTTCTCTTGATGTCAGATGTCATAATATTCTTCTTTAGAATTTGCAGGTATAATTCAGAATTCTTTGTTCCATCAATGATGGCAAGCTGTCCTGGCCCAGATGCAGCACAACAGGCCCAAACCATGATACCACCACCACTGTGTGTCACAGATGGGATGAGGTTTTTATGCTGGAATTCAGTAATTTTCATTTAAACTGAAAAGTTCTATTTTGGTCTCATCCATCCACAAAATACTCTTCCAATTGCCTTCTGGCTTGTCTAGTTGTCTAGTAAACTGCAGATGGGCAGCAATGTTCTTTTTGGAGAGCAGCAGCTTTCTTCTTGCAATCCTGCCATGCACACCATTGTTGTTTTGTGTCCTCCTGATGGTGGACTCATGAATATTAACAGTAGCTAATGTGAGAAAGGTCTTTAGTTGTTTAGAGGTTATTTTGGGTTCCTTTCTGACTTCACAGACAATTACATGCCTTGCTCTTGGACTGATCTTTGTTGGTGGATCACTTCTAGGGAAGGTAATAATGGTCTAGATTTTCCTCCATTTGTACACAATCTGTCTGAGGATTGGTGGAGTCCAAACGCTTTAGAAGTGGTTTTGTAACCTTTCCCAGTCTTTTTTTTTTTTTTTCTGTGGCCGCGGTTGTTTAAATTCTAAAATCTCTCCACCCAGTTCTTTCGCCCGGGACACTTCTCCGGTTTTCTCGTCCAGCAGTTGAATGCCGTAAAACCCCAATATGAGCTTGTAAGATTCGAGGAACCTCCTCATGACGTCTTTATCTGCCTTCATCATCTGAATTTCTGCCAGGGTCAGTGGTTTGGCGTATGGGTTCACACCGCGCTCTTGCAGCGGAAACAGCCACTGGATGAAGGAGTGGTTTTCTTCAGGCTCTTCATATTCTTCCCACCAGTCCTGATGAAATTCCTCTATTTTTATTCCGTTAGGCTCAAATTCAATGTTCTTCCGGTAGAATTCCCGGTTTGGCATATAGTAACCTTTCCCAGTCTGATGAGCATCAACAACTCTTCTTCTGAGGTCCTCTGAAATCTCCTTTGTTTGTGACATCATACAGTTCCACAAACCTGTGTTGTGAAGATCAGACTTTGATAAATCCATGTCCCTCTGCAACAGGTCGCCCACTCACACCTGATTGCCATCCCATTGATTGAAACAGCTGACTCTAATTTCACTTTCACATTATCTGCTAATCCTAAAAGTTCACATACTTTTGCCACTCACAGACATGTGATATTAGACCATTTTCCTCAATAAATAAATAACCAAGTCTAATATTTTTGACTCATTGGCTTTATTTGGTTATCTTTATCTATTTTTAGAACTTGTGTGAGAATCTGACATAGTTTTAGGTCAAATTCATGCAGAAATACAGAAAATTTTAAAGGGTTCGCAAACTTTCAAGCCCCGCTGTAAATGGGGTATTGTTATGTAGGTATTGGTCATTTGTTTAATCAAACTTGTTATAATTGTGGAGATTAAACGTAATCTGTGAAGCTGTCCACCATGCTGCACCTTCCTACTCCTCTTCTATTATCCCTGTCTGCTAATGTCCATGTGTCAACCTATAGTTACCAATCCTTCCGCATCATTTCTCCTGTGCTGCACCTATATTCTAGAATGCGTTACCTTCATAAAGTTCTCCTGACTTCCCTTAGCTGTGGCAGGGCAAGTCTCTCAAGACTATCCAAATATAACTAAATAGTGTAATTTATCAATAATTAATCGATTAGTAATTTATAAGGTTTTCTGTTCTTAAATTATTAAAGAGATTGTCTCATGACAAGTCCTTCTCCACCGAGGACGGAAAGCATTACATGCTGGCCAAATGAATGGCTGACTGTGTAATACATGGATAGGCCAGATCTATTAGAGGCAGACCCACTCTTGTATAGTGTCTCTCTGGATCACAAGTGTTTTTGGAAACAGTCAGCAAGCTTGCTATCAGGTGCATGTCTAAAAGGCTTACCTGAGCTCCTTTAATTCAAGGGGATATCATTCTATCTACTCTTGTCGTGATGGAAATCAGCTCTCCAGGTACTGACTTCATGCTGAGCTTGTGGTGGGATGTCTGAAGAAACTGAGCAGCGGTGTAAAGTATGGGGTAAAGGACAGAGGAAACAGGAGGTGGATATCAGACTACCTAATTTACTGAGGGTGCATTCACAACACCGTATGTATTAGGCCATCTGCAAAATATGGATGACGTCCGTGTGACATCCATGTTGCATACGTTTTTTTTTTCCATTGATTTCAATGGGCCAGTGATCCACATTTTGAGGCCAAGTGTAGGACCTGTTCTATGTTTTGCGGAACAGACATAGGGATGTAGAAAGCTCACCGAAGACGTCCGTATGTCCATTCTGCAAAAAATAGAACATGTTCTATACCAGTCTGCAAATATGGACCATGGACCCGTCGAAGTCACCCACTCCAAATTTATCACAGGGGCTCAGGCTGGATGATACATTTGGCACGTCTTTCGGCTGCCTGTTGGTTGGCTTACTTGGTGCCAAAAATTGCAGGCAAAGTTTTGCTGTGCATTTACGCCTGTAAGGCCACGCCCATTTCCTGGTAAACCACTCCCTCTTGTGGACTGAGCCACAAAAAGTGTCTTAAAATGCATAACAAATGTGGTGCAAAGCATGGATGCCAGTTTTTGTTGACACAAATTAAGCCCGCAGCCGAGATAGTAAGTATACCTAATGTGCCGTATATCACATGATTATCGCTGCACATTTCTGCTCACCTTCGAAAAGCCACAGATAACATATCGCGATGTCACCTTGACTTTTTCCTAGATAACAAACTCGGCTCTGCTACATCCAGATGGATTCAGGATCAGCAGAAAGCTTCTGTCACAGTCAGGCGGAGACCCAGTAACGCAGTGATAATAGACCGCCTGTTGAATTATTCAGCGCTCCCTGCCAGCGGCTGTCAGTGATAATCGTGCCCGGAATGTAATGCGAGTTTACACGTCGCAGGACTGACACCTTCCCATTACTTCTGTTCTTATACTGTCCTGAAATCAACTTCCACTTGACCCATATAGCGCCCAATATCTGCCTCATTGACTCCTGTTCTCATCCGTCCTGCAGCTCGAAGACATTGGCGATGTGATTGAAAAGATCCGCATCGGGCACAATAGCACGGGCATCAACTCCGGGTGGCACTTGGACAGAGTGGAGATTCGTAGACTTTTGCCCAATGGAAAGGTGAGTTATAAAGCACTGACGCCATATGATCGTTTTCACTTTTATTATTTGCCTTTGTTTTATTTTTTATTACTTGTCCCCTCTTTTGTTGAGGTCTTTGGCTTCTTAGTTGTATATTATATGTTCATGTTTTCAGTGCAAACTTCTCACCATGCAGTGTAGACAGGTCCTAAGCCAGTCTAGTGCCGCAAATATTGTATACTCTTGAAGGTACTGTACTGATACATTTTTTGTAGGCCGTGTGGTATTTTTCATAATTTTATTCAAAACATATAATTGTGGCCACTAGATGGCGCTCTCAATATATGAATACATATGTAAGTGGCCTTCTGTAGTGCTGTTTCCTGGCAGTCAGGGTTTCTGGAAAGATGGATGTCAAGCTCTGTGGGTTCTGTAATGGTTGTAGTCAAAGAAATACAGGGGTAGAGACATCCGGAACCATACAGACATACATGCCATACTATGTCCAGCATAGTCATACATTTTCTGCATGGTGCTTTACTTTGCCAACATGGTCATACTGCACCCGCATAGAGCCATACTATGTCCAGCATAAGCATAGAGTGCTCTCATAGAGCCTTACTTTGCCCACATAGTCATACAGTGCCCTCATAGAGCCTTACTTTGCCCACATAGTCATAGAGTGCCCACATTATGCCATAGTTTGCACACATAGTGCCTTCCTTTGCCCACATAGTCACACAGTGCCCTCATAGTGCCTTACTTTGCCCACAGTCACACAGTGCCCTCATAGTGCCTTACTTTGCCCACATAGTCATACAGTACCCGCATAGTGCCTTACTTTGCCCACATAGTCATACAGTACCCGCATAGTGCCTTACTTTGCCCACATAGTCATACAGTACCTTGCATAGTGCCTTACTTTGCCCACATAGTCATACAGTGCCCACATAGTGCCTTACTTTGCCCACAGTCAACAGTGCCCTCATAGTGCCTTACTTTGCCCACATAGTCATACAGTGCCACATAGTGCCTTACTTTGCCCACAGTCCACACAGTGCCCTCATAGTGCCTTACTTTGCCACATAGTCATACAGTACCCGCATAGTGCCATACTTTGCCCACATAGTCATACAGTACCCGCATAGTGCTTACTTTGCCACAGTCACACAGTGCCCTCATAGTGCCTTACTTTGCCCACAGTCACACAGTGCCCTCATAGTGCCTTACTTTGCCACAGTCACAGTGCCCATAGTGCCTTACTTTGCCCACATAGTCATACAGTGCCCGCATAGTGCCTTACTTTGCCCACAGTCACACAGTGCCCTCATAGTGCCTTACTTTGCCCACATAGTCATACAGTACCCGCATAGTGCCTTACTTTGCCCACATAGTCATACAGTGCCCACATTATGCCATACTTTGCACACATGGTGCCTGCATAGTGCCTTACTTTGCCCAAATTGTCATAAAGAGCCAACATTATGCTGTACTTTTCACACATAGTCACAGTGCCCACACAGCGCCATACTATGCCAACATTGTCATACAGTGCCCGCATAGTGCTGTATTTTATCCCCTCGGTCAGACAGTGCCTGCATAGTGCCATACTTTTTCCATATAGTCATACACTGCCCAAAAAATGTCAGACATGGCACAAATAAATCAGGCATCTAGTAGATCAATATAACTCCGGAACAGCAAAATAGAATATTTAGAGGCCGTGTATGAAAGGACGACCCTGGGGCTTTTCTTCTCTGGTCATTTTTAGCAGAGCTTCTGTTTAAGCAATTGCATTTTGAAGACATTTTGAAGATTCCTTAGACAATTATGAAGAATGACTACTGACCATGTCTGACTAACTGTTCCTTGTCCATGGCCCAGGGCTCACAGACAATCACCTTCCCATGTGAACGGTGGTTGGCAAAGTCTGAAGATGACGGAGAAACCATCAGGGAGCTTGTCCCATCAGACATCTTCACTGAAAAACTCACAAAAGATGGGACTTTGAAGCAGATAGAAATGGAGGTCGAAGATCCTCTGGAGAGTAAGAACATGCAGTCAACATTTGGTGGTGGTGGTGGGGTGGCATTAGTGAAACTACAAGCTTTTGGAGAAGGCCTGGAGTATAAAATGGTGCAGTCCCAAATATTTGTCTGTGCTGAGAACACCTTTTTTTTTTTTTATAAGAGGTTGTCCACTTTGGACATCCCTGTTCTATATGGTTTCTTAGGGCACATGGCAGAAATAGATGGAAACTTCTGGGAATCTTCACCCCCTTCTATTATAAAGTGAAGAACCGACAGGGATAGAGACTCCTCATCTGGAGGACCCATGGGCTGTCAGTGATAATAACTGAGGAGAGCGATGGGGGGGGAGGGGGGATGTTGACCCAGCAAGACTCCCGAAACAACTAGTCCATAGGGGAAAGAGGTCTAAAGGAGGTGAAGGGGGAGGGAGTTAAGACACATACATGCAACATAATACACACACACAACATGCACACATATGCATATACATATGTAATGTGTAACCTGTCCCTACTGTCTATTTCTACTGATTCTTTCCCTCAACGCCGCCATGTCTGCACTCCCCCACTCCATAGGAATGAGTACATTTCCAGCACTGCTTGTTCACCAAAAAAAAATCCATCTTTATTCCAGTTATTTAAAAGATGTTGCAGAAACTTGAGCCATTGATACGGTTTGCACGTTTCGACATGACAGGTTATGACTAAGACCTTGTGTCGAAACGTGTAAAGTATATCAGTGGTTCAAGTTTCTGTAACATCTTTTAAATGTCTGGCATAAAGGGGGATTGTATTTGGTGAACAAGCAGTGCTGGAAATGTACTCATTTCTACAGATAAGTCCTATTCGGGAGTTCCTTGCACACAGTTCACAGGAGGCGGGTGAACTGAAAATATATTACCGTAAGTGTAATGTCCACTCCCCTATATAGATAAAGATACACTGTGGCAGAGCTCCCCCTGCTTATTACTGAACAGACTTCTTACAGCAGCAGAGGCCTCGGGGCGTTCAGAAAGTCTTCAGACCCTTTCACTTTTTTCACATTTTGTTATGTTGCGGCCTTGTACTAGACTAAAAAAACAAATTACGTTTTCCCCATCATCCTCCACTTAATACCTCATAATGAGAGTGAGAACATAATGTTAGAAATCGTTGCTAATTTATTGAAAAGGAAAAACAAAACTCTTGCACTGACAGAAGTCTTTAGACCCTTTACTCAGGACTTAGTTGAAGCCCCTTTGGCAGTGATTACAGCCTCCAGTCTTCTTGGGGATGAGGCCACAAGGTTTCCACACCTGAATTTGGGGTTGTTCTGCCATTCTTCTCTGCAGATCCTCTCAACATCTGTCAGGTTAGATGGAGACTGTCGGTGGACGACCATTTTCAGGTCTCTCCAGAGATATTTGATTGGGTTGAAGTCAGGGCCCTGGCTGGGCCACTCAAGAACATTCACAAAGTTGTCCCTAAGCCACCCCTGTGTTGTCTTGGCTGTGTGCTTAGTGTCATTGTCTTGTTGGAAGGTGATCCTTTAGCTCAGTCTATGGTCCAGAACTCTCTGGATCAGGTCTCCATTAAGAATATCTCTGTACCTCTCTGTATCTCTCCGTTCAGCTCTCCCTGTCGTAGCTTTTGAAAAACAGTCCCACACCATTGTTTTGCAAACTCCAGGCAACGTCTATCTATCTATCTATCTATTTCTATCTATCTATTTCATATCTATCTATCTATCTATCTATCTATTCTATCTATCTATCTATCTATCTATTTCATATCTATCTAATATCTATTTCATATCTATCTATCTAACTATCTATTTCATATCTATCTATCTATCTATCTATCTATCTATCATCTATTTCATATCTATCTATCTTATATCTATTTCATATCTATATCTATCTATCTATCTAATATCTATCTATCTATTCTATCTATCTATCTATCTATCTATCTATCTATCTAATATCTATCTCATATCTATCTATCTAATATCTTTTCATATCTATCTATCTATCTATCTATCTATCTATCTATCTATCTAGACAGGTTTCTTTTTCACCATTGCCATAAAGCCCAAATCGGTGGAGTGCGGCAGTGACAGTTGACCTTCTGGAAGCTTCTCCCATCTGCATATTGGAACTACCATCTGATATTTGGAACTCAGCCAGAGTGAACATTGGGTTCTTGGTCACCTCTCTTACCAAGGCCCTTCTCCCTTGATTACTTAGTTTGGTGGGGCGGCCAGCTCTTGGAAGAGTCCTGCTTGTTCCAAACTTCTTCCATTTAAGAATTATGGAGGCCACTGTGCTCTTGGGAACTTTCTGTGCAGCAGACATTTGTTGTCCCCTTCTCCAGATCTGTGCCTCCACACAATCCTGCCTCTGAGCCCTACAGGCAGTTCTTTCCTCCTCATGGCTTGGTTTTGCTCTGATATGCATTGTCAGCTGTGAGACCTTATGTAGACAGAAGCGTGTATATATCAAAGGGTCTGAATTCTTGTGCAAATTTGTAATTTTTATGTTTTAAAAAAAACCGCTAAAATTTCTAAAAGTTTGTTTTTCTACTTTGTCATTATGGAGCATTCATTCAGTGCAGAATGATGGGGGAAAACTTTTTTTTTTTTTTTTTTTAATTTTAACATAAGGCTGCAACTTAAGAAAATGTGAAAACAGTTAAGGGGTCTGAAGACTTTCTGAGTGTAATTTATTTCAGTCCTAATCAGTGTTGGGCCTGTAAATTATACAGCTGCAGAGATTTACAGGAGCAGCACTAAGATGGTGGCCTCTCCTACTACTGATATGGCAGCTGCTCCTGTGTTCACCCAGTCTGGACTCCCTTGATTTATACTGATCAATGTTGGGAATGGTGAGGGGGGAGGCTCACAGACATCACATATAACAAAAGCTGGGGCTAATGTGCTGCACTGAGGCGACTTAACCTGTATTGTTAGTCAGGGCTCATCCATCTGTTCTTGGAGGAATCTCTCCACTGGGAAAAGTCTCTATACAGTCCCGTGACTCCCAGTGCTTTTATTACATTTCTGGGATCAACTTTTTCATATACCAACCTGATACTTTTATCAAAGATAGATAGATAGATAGATAGATAGATAGATAATACAGGAGATGGATAGATAGGAGATAGATAGATGACACTGATGGTAGATAAATATTTAGTTAAACTAATTCAGGTCACCTAATATCTCACTGTAAATTACCAGGAATCAGGGGCGTTGCTAGGGTCTCAAAAGATCCATGGCCCAAGCCCCAATGCATATGGCCCAATTCTCTAAGTCGACCCAACCGTTTCCCCCCCCCAAACCCCCATAAGCCTCCCCCCCCCACACCACAAACATTAGCACTGGAGATATTTTAGTTCACTTGCTATACAGCAGCACATACCTCTCAGATCCAGGGCCTCCCAGTTGATGTCTCCTCTGATGTAGATCTTCTCTGTCATCATCTTCTCCATTTGGCCTGGACAACTTCTTTCAGCCGCCTCGTCTCTGCAGAGTGTGACACACAGACATCTTAGCTTCCTCACTTTTCTGTACCCCCAATTTCTATCCTGAAGAAAAATGAGTGCTATACAGATAATCTTCCCCATAGTAATAGTGCTCCTCAAAGTCCTACCAATAGTAATTGCCTTCTAGAATGCCTTCATTAGTAATACTGCCCCCACGGGTTATAATGTTCCCAGAGAGTGCCTCCATTAGTAGAAGAGCCCTCTAGTATTAATAATGCCCTTACAGACCCCTCAGTAGTAATAAGGCCCCCTATAGTGCTCTTACTAGAAATAAGGCAGATCTATAAGTTCCACCTACAGAGCCCCCAGTAGTAATAAGACCGCCTAATTCCCCCTGGATTTAAAATGCCCCCACAGTGCCCCCAGTATTTATAATGCCCCCTACTGTTATAATGCTTACCCTGAAGTGCCCCAATATTTATATCTCCCCCTACTGTTATAATGCCCCTACAGTGCCCCCAGTATTTATATCGCCCCCTACTGTTATAATGCCCCTACAGTGCCCCAGTATTTATATCGCCCCCTACTGTTATAATGCTCGCCCTGAAGCGCCCCCAGTATTTATAATGCCCCCTGCAGTGCCCCCTGTAGTTATATTCCTTCGTTTACTGTCCTCAGAAATGATAATTCCTCAGCCCCTCCACCATACAGTCCCATGTAAATAACATTATTTCCCTCCCTCCGCCATAGAGTCCCATGTAAATACCATCACACCATCTCTCCAGCCCCCTCCAATATACATTGGCATGTAAATAACATCCCTCTCTATCTACAGCCCCCTCCAAAATACATTCCTATGTAAATAACATCACCACCTCCCCAGCCGCCTTCAACATACAGTCCAATGTAAAGAACATCACCCCCTCAACTTTCAGTCCCATGTGAATAACATCAGTCCACCCCACTGTCTCATGTAAATAACTTCCCTCCCTTCAGCCCTAACATACAGTCCCAGTTAAATAACTACAACTCCCAACATTGCTCTGTCTCTCCCTTCACTTAACTCTCCTCATGTAGCCTGTAGACCTCACCACAGCGTCTTCCCAGGACTTCTCTTCAGTGCTGAGCCATCCTCTCCTGCACTGGTCACATGATGGTGACATCATCGCAGGTCCTTTTCAGCTACTGCATTTAGACTGATCACATGGACTGTGATGTCACCACAGGTCCTTCAGCTCTTACAGGGCATTATATTCAATTGTATTGCTGTCCTGAGGATGGCAATACAATTGTATCTATCTGGCAGGCAGGACATTCAGGGCCTGGGCCAAAACATCAGGGGCCCAGGCCCCGAATATTTTAGCCTAGCAACGCCCCTGCCAGGAATACTCAGATAAATTGTCTATCCAAAAAAAAAAAAGTATGAGTAATACTATGTTCCTAATCATTAAAATCATTACTTTTATTAAACATTATTAAAACCATTATCAAACATTAATTAGTAGGGATACCAATGTATAAGCGCCAAGCTATTAAAAATAACACACTGTACAGTAATAATATAGAATAACTATGGAATATAGAAAAAGGAACTGAATGCATGCCTCAATATAAACGGATAAATAGTATTTATCCACTGTAATGCAGCCTGCCCTTTGTAATAAATAGAAACGAGAACGGGAAACGCGCGTTGAGGGACAGGCGCCATTTTTTACTTCCTTTACACGGTATGTTATAAATTGGTAGATTTGTTGAGATGAGACAACTACAGCTATCTATGAGAAATCGAGCCCCGAGAAAAAAATCTACCCATTTATAACATACCGTGTAAAGAAAGTAAAGAATGGCGCCTGTCCCCCCTGTTTCGCGTTTTTGAGTCTATTTATTACAAAGGGCAGGCTGCATTACAGTGGATAAATACTATATATTGAGGCATGCATTCAGTCCCTTTTTCTATATTCCATATTTCTTATACATTATTACTGTACCGTGTGTTATTTTTAATAGCTTGGCGCTTATACATTGGCACCCCTACTAATTACTTTTTGATAATGGTTTTAATTATGTTTAAAGGGGTATTCCGGTAACGTAACTTAATTTTTGATAAACTGTATTAAGGCTGCAAACTGTGTCCCAACCAGAACCCATACCTATACATATAACCAGAGCTTCATTTTACCTTGCAATCCATTTGTCTAGCTCCTGTGTGAGCCTGCAACACACTGAGAGTATCATGGCTCCTGATCTTCCCTCACAAGACTACAATTCCCACAATCCCTAGCTTTCCTGCTGTGAGTTTGTGCTTGTTCATGAGTGTTACTGATTGGCTGCCTGATATACAGTCCGGTCATGCCCCCTCTACTCAGTAATCAGCAGCACACTGATATTTAGCTAGAGAATTGATAGCAACACACCGAGCATGCTCGACCTAACAAAGGCTCAGAACTACAGGTCGGTGCCATGGTAACATGAGGAAACACAGTAGGTATCAGAGGAAGAAAACTACTTTTATAACTACTGAACGGTAAATATGTGACATTTACATTATATGAGGTAATTATTGATGATGAATTAGTCTAAAACATAAGTTATAGTTATGGTAACCGGAATACCCCTTTAATAAACGTAATGATTTTAAAGGAACATAGTCATACTTTTTTTAATAGATAAATATTTAATAGGTAGTTATGTATGTGACTGTTGGATATCGCTGATATTATACCCTCTTTACCTCTTTTATAGCTCACACGTATTATGTGTCGGTGTACACCGGCGACATCTACGGGGCCGGCACGGACGCCAATGTGTTTCTCACCATATACGGAGATCTTGGGGACACCGGAGAAAGAAAACTAAGCAAATCTGAAACTAACTCTAACAAGTTTGAGAGAGGACAGGTAACTCATTTTTATAGGAAGATCTCATATTGTTACTTGGAAACTGTCAATGAGCTGCTGTTGATGGATCTGTTACACCAATACAATAGATAAAGACATATGAAACTTGACTCCATAACACATGAATGACTAATGTGGGTATCGTACGACATTCCTTTGCTGTGACCTGAGTTCACATGGGTGTTCACACAAATCACAATTAAAATAAAAAGATCCATGATGGGATCTGTCAGCAGCCACTGATCTGCATATTGATGGTTTCCATATATTAACAGAAGAGTAAGAATCATGTGAAAATATTGTACAGATGCTAAATTAAATGTTTATTGCTAGGTGGACAAATTCATCATAGAAGCTGTGGACCTGGGCACTCTCTATAAGATTAAGATCCGTCATGATAACTCAATGATAAGCCCTGACTGGTACCTGGAGAGGGTGGAGATCCTGAACGAAGTGACGGAGGAGACGTACCTGTTCCTGTGCGAACGTTGGCTCTCCACCAAAAAAGAAGACAAAAGGATTGAGAGGATTTTGTATGAAAAGGTATATGGACATGAAATGTGAGAAGATCAGACTGTTTTGTTATTCCCCACAGGTGGAGCAGACGTAAAGATAAAATAGTCATATAGTTTGTGAGGCAGAAAACAGGCATATGTCCATCCAGTTCAGCCTCCCATGCTGCAATGTTGTTCCAGAGGAAGACAAAAAATTCCATGAGGTAGAAGCCAAATTCCATAATCATATGGGCAAAAATTCCTTCCCAACTGCAATCAGGTAGAATAACTCCCTGTATCAATGACCCCTCTCTAGTAACTATAACCTGTAATATTATTACCCTCCAGAAACACATCCAGGCCCCTCTTGAACTCTTTTAGTGAACTTACCATCACCACCTCCTCAGGCAGAGAGTTCCATAGTCTCACTGCTCTTACTGTAAAGAATCCTCTTCTATGTTTATGTACAAACCTTCTTTCCTCCAGGCGCAGAGGATGTCCCCTCGTCACAGTCACAGTCCTGGGGATAAATAGATGATGGGAGAGATCTCTGTACTGACCCCTGATATATTTATACATAGTTATTAGATCTCACCTCAGATTTTTTTTTTGTAAATCTAGTTTTGATAATCTTTCTGGGTACTGCAGTCCACATTCCATTTTTTACAATATTTGCTCATCTTTGAACCTGCTCAGCACTGCCATGTCCTTCTTGTGTCCTGGTGCTCACAGCTGCATGATTCCATGAGCGTGATTTGTATAGGTTTTATGTTGGTTGCTCAGTTACTTTACTTCCTGCAGCATGGAGCTGGACACAAGATGTTTCTCTACTGAGCTTAATACCAATTAGTTTTTCTGTGGGGGAGTCTGCTTGTCTATGTGGTATGTGAAGGGGACCCCTAATTTACCAAAATAAAAAACCCAAATTCATTAAAAAAAAGTAAATAAATACATCGGCAGCCTTATATTTTTAGGTTGGCTATGTTACTGTGGACACTACTACTTCTACTCTTTCTGCACCTATACACCTATATCCTGCCAATAATGCAGTTATAGGGGGTGCAGGCTGGTGCCAGTGGGGACTGAAAGGGCCACATAAGAAGACACTGTAGTTATACTGTAAATATCCAGTGGTAAGTGGTCCCTGTTATAGATTTTGCATTAGGGCTCAGGAGCTTCATGGTGAGGTCTTTACCTGGTTTTGGATAGTCTGATGTATCCTGTCCTGGTGACACGCCCCCTGTGAAGATTTGTGCTTGTGTATAGTTTATGAAGCCTCATGCACACAACCGTACCTTGCATTCACGTCCGATCCGCATTTATTGCGGACTGCACATGGACCCATTCTATGGGTCCGCAAAAAAAAAAAACTCCCCAAAAAACGGACAGCACACTGTCTGCATCTGTATGTCCGCAAATTATAGAACGTGTCCTATTCTTGTCTGTATTGCGATGATTGATGTTTGATGGGAGAAAAATACTTATTGCACATGGAAGGTGTCTGGGTTTTGAGGACATGGTCATGTGCATGAGGCCTAATAGTGAGGAATCAATCATGTCTTCTCTGTTCTAATTACTCTGTTATTTCAGGATTATGATGGAGATAGAAGCAGCATGGTCAGCTCATCCAAAAGTTTCTGGGGTTCTTCTCTAAGCCTGAGGAGCCAGGATAACAATGCCAACTTGAAGACCAAAGGCAGCATAGATGGATCCTTACAGGACGGACCAAGTAAGACATCACATGTGTTACCTATCATCAGGATCTCTGATTACAGCTTAGCTACAGAGCCTACAGGGAGTATGAGGTAGTCACACACCCCTAGTTTCTTTATTGGTTCACGCTGCTCCAACCAACCCTCAAAACTCAAACACCCCCCTCCCCGCAGCTCTGTCTTCCTGCACGTTTACTGAGGCAAAGGAGAACCTGGTGGGTCGCTTTAAGTAGCACATAAACATCATCAAGACACTGTTCCTTTTTTGACTCAGGACCGGCTATTTCCCTTTTTGTTGATTTTGAACTGATGCAGTAAATAATTTTATTGCAGTGATCCCCTACCACATTACCATCTCCACGGGTCAAGATCGAGATGCAGGCACCGAAAGCAGAGCGTATGTGATCATTATGGGTCCTCAGAAGATAAGGACAGAGCGCCTTTGGCTAGATCTGCCCAAGGGCAAGAAGGGCTTTGCTCCTGGTTCTGTTGAGAAGTTCTCTGTGGTGGGATTAGATGTTGGAGAAGTTAAAAGAATGGAGGTGAGAACAATTTTACCAGGTAACCTTCATGCGTCATTTTTGGAAAAGAATAATGAGCAAATTGGTGTTTACTTATCGTTTCTGTCCATAGCTGGGCCACGATGGGGCTACTCCTGAGAGCTGCTGGCTAGTGGATGAAATACAACTCAGTGTGCCTACCAAAGGAGTATTGTACACCTTTGCATGCAAATGTTGGTTTGCCAAAGACAGAGGCGATGGACTTTCTGCTCGGGTCTTCAACATGTTGGATGCAACTGCCATCACGGTTGCCCAAAAGGTATGGTGTAATTTTTCTTCATCACTACTGTCTAAACTTCCTCTTGGAAGATACTGATTCCTCTTGAGGAGATCCAGCTGGTTCTGAAGTTGAACAAGCCTGGAAACATTATCCCTTTTATTTTGGAGCAGCATCAGAATGGCGTGGATGTGGTTTTTAGAAAAAATAAAAAAGGGGAGATTGCTCAGCATTTGTAGCAGAATGTGTGCTGTTGGGGTGCTGGCAATAAGCCTATGAACGGTAGAAAAGTGAAATTCATAGTTTTACAAAAAAACAATAATATCTGGCTGTCCATATACAGAAAAAAAAGAGTTTACAACTTGAACTATAGAACAACACACAACTCAAGAGTGACCAGTTCCTCACCCTGTATGCTAAGCTTACCCTGATAAAGCCCTAAAATCTACCCAATTTTAATTCCGTGTGCTCTGCCCGTACAGCTTGATTACTGGTGGCTAGCTGAGAAAGAATTGATGTATAATGGTGTTCTCAACAGGAGGACCTCCCAGAATTCAGCCGGCAAGCCCCCTCAAGGGTCATGTGATCCTCCATCTCCTTCCATCTTATTTTCTCCAGTTATTGCCACAGTAAAATGGCACTGGGTGACATTTGCGTAATCTGTTCCAAAATATTCATTTGGCAGACAAATTTATGTAAAATAGCTAAGATCCAAACTGAATACTCTTTTCTATTATTTCAGATTCTTTATGAGGTTACCGTGATCACAGGGGACGTTCCTAATGGTGGGACAGATGCCAATATCTATATGATATGTTTCGGTGCCAGTGGCAACACAGAGGAAATGCTTTTGCCAAAATGTGGAGACAGGTATGTATTTTGGCTTCTGATCTAGTGAATGATGCATGTGGGGAAGGATATGCATTCCATGGCTTGGTAATCAACGGGTTCCTGCAATAACACTGGGGCAACAGTTCCTTGAAGTGTATGTTATTACTGTCTTTGGAGATCCTCCAAGTGATCCTTCTTCTAACCATGATCTCCATGGGCCATAATAGTTAATACTGTCATAACAGTAACACAGTTAATACAGTTCTTAACAGTGAATACTGTAAATGGGTAGACAATAATGACCTCATGTCTGGAGAACCTCTGCGCTCCATAGGCCTGTAACATACTTTTTTGCTCATGCTACCTGTAGGTTCGAGAGAGGCCAGAAAGACACATTTATCATGGAGATCGCTGACATTGCCCCTTTCAAGAAGATGAGGATCCGTATAGATGGGAAGGGTAGTCGGCCTGAGTGGTACCTTGAAAAGGTAACAAAAAGTTGATAATGGAATACCCAAAGCCTAATAGGTCACATACAGATTGTGATGCCAGAAGTGGAGGCTCTTGGTTCAGTGAAGCGTTTACCAATGTCGAAAATGTAGACAGGTAGACTAGAAATTGTCTCAGGGTGGAAGATAAATGTGGTACATGTGTGGACACTTTTGTCCAACTTTATACCAACTATTGGTTGGTTTGCTTTGTGACAAATTATTTGACACAAGGTCTTGTATCTTAAGATACATTATATTGCTCCTCTGTTATTCCTCCTGGACCTAAATAAATTAACAATTGGTTATGACCATTCTCCTTGACATTGAGCATCTATTGCAAAATAATCTTTCAGGACTGACTCTGCCCATACTCATTAATATCCAGGCTGTTCAACCTGCCCAAAGAAGCTGTCAGCAGAGGCTTGCTCCCTTCTCCTCTTGAGAACACATGCATTCTTGGCTGAGCCCGGCGTTTATGTGTATGGAAGCGTCGGGATCTAAAATTAATGGTCAGCCTTCATCAACAGCCAAACCGAACATTGAACCTCTTCTAAAATGTGTCTTCTGAGCAGATTATACTGAAGAACACAGCGACAGAAGAGGAGACGTCTTTTACATATGGAGAATGGCTCTCAAAGACTAAAGGCGAGAAGAGAACCCTTTCTTGTGAGATGGCTGCTGTGGTCGATGAGGAAGAAATGATGGAGACTACCACATACATCATACAAGTGAAGACAAGTGATGTCTCAGGTGTGTCCATGGCTGCATGTCCTCTATTACTTTCTTATCAATCTGAGCTGGTACTGAGCAGTGCCTGAAGGCATTCAGCGCATGCGCAGATACAGGCAGCAGAATTTCCTGTGGGTGCACATGCACTGAACGCTTTCAATTATTGTCAGCATTGGCGCAAAAGAGTGGGTAGGTGGTCATCAGGGTGCAGCACATGACGCCACCATGTTGAAACTTCTAAACTGCCAACCAGGGGCTAAAAATGGCCAACCAGGGGTGTAGCTATAGGGGGTGCAGAGGTAGCAGTCGCTACCAGTCCCAGGAGCCTGAGGAGGCCCAAAGACCCTTGTTCCACATAAGAAGACACCGGTATTATAGAAAGTGCATGCTGGTCAAGTAGGATAGGTGGCGGGAAGGGAATAGGTCAAGAATTTGGCATAGGGGGTGCCATTTCAACTTTAGCCCCTGGCCACAAAACATTGAGGGAAGGGGGGCCCAGGCTGAACTCTTGCACCAGGGCCCATGACCCTTTAGCTACACCCCTGTGGCCAACCCTTATAACTATGCGAGGATTTCAAGCAGTGTATCAAAAAATATATAATATATATGATATAGGAAGAAATCAATCAGCAAAGAATACTGATAACAAAAACGAAGTCGAAATTCACTTTAAGGTTTTTAATATCACCAGTTCCTCTAAAACCCATAGCTGAAAGCGGCTGAGGGCAATCATAGTACATTATTGTGGATTGCTATGAAGATATTTTTCTAAAACTGGTCAGCTGGGGAATAGACATGAACATGAGAAACCACAAGGCTACAATATAGTTCCTGCTAAAGCACAAAGTGGCTGCAGAGATGAGCAATTATGGAAGATGTTAGAAGAAAACACACCAGAGAATAGAATAAAACTGCTTGTTTCTGCTCAAATATCTCTGGTTAAATGAGCATTAAACTACAGCCAACTCTCTGCAGAGTCCACCCTGCATCAACCAAGCGCCTGCACAAAGAGATATCCATGTCAGTGAATAGAAATTTTCTATTTGTGCTGTAGAGCTGGCCGCGATGAGATCTGTAAGTTTCAAGAATGTACATTTTATATGTTTAAAGGGGTTGTCTGGCTTAGATAACCCATTACTGTAAGGGCCTTTGCACACGCGCATGCCCTCCGAGACATATGGTCTGTCAGTCTCAAAGTTCAAGAAGAACCGCAAACGTGTCTCGAATGGTGGTCAGACACCCTGGCTAGGAGGTCATCAACATGAATGTTAAAGAAGAACTCCCGCAAATTTTTTATCCTCTGACCTGTTAGAAAGGTGCATGATGTAATATCTAGTGAATGCAATCTTCTTATAAGAGACTGTATTTGTGAGTTATCCCCTCTCTTCTAATTGTAGCTGTGTCATGTGACCAACTCCCTGACCTCCAACTGACCCAGGACAGGAAGCCAGTCACTTCTCTATTCATTCCTATGAGACTCAGAGTGAGGCTCCCATAGGAATGCATAGAGAAATAGACTTCCTGTCCACACATAAGATGCTGTGTGAGTTGGTGAGTCTGATTGCTGATCACATGACACAGATGAGAAGCATCAGGGAGATATAACTCACAAATACAGACACTGGTAAGAAAATGACATTCACTACAGATTACATCATGTACATTTCTAGCAGGACATGGAACAACATTTTTTGCAGGAGTTCTTCTTTAATACTATTGTCAGCCGAAGACTTTTGATCAAAAAAATAATGTACAGTAATGGAACTATGGAGTTATGCAGCCATCCAAAGCATCGAAAGGTCCTCCAACCATTTCCAGGGTGACTGCAGTCATTTGTAAAACAAAAAAAAACAAGCTTCATCAGGGATTATTTTTACAAAATAACCCCAGGATTGACAATCTGAGATATACTGAGGGCCACTTGGCTCCTTTGATCTCAAGAACAGGCCTGGTTCTGGAGAGAACACTCATGGCTCAAGCACCAAATAAGACATATATAACTGGGCATGTCTGGTCTGATATTATGGCCTCATGCAATGATTGGGATGGGACTGAGGCCATGTAGGGGCAGCTTCTGATGATTCACCCTTCATTCATTAGGGACAATTCTACTCGCCTAAAATAGTTAGCAGTTGTTTTAATGAAACTTGTTAGGCCATAGTATAGAAAATATTTAATATCTCTTCCAATAAAATATAATGGCCAAATTCCAGATAAAGTTCAAGAGACTGTAGGTCTGGAAGAAATTGGGAAAAAAGTTGAGGAAGCTTGTGAAGCTAAGTCAAAGAAAAGCATGGTCCATCTGGCTGGTCTTTTTCTCTGATCTTATCTTTTTTTTTTACTTTTGTGTTCCTCTTATACATATCATCCAAATTTCTTTACTAAAATGAGAAAAATGAATAACAAAATACGTTATCTTGTTCCCTTTGTGTACAGGAGCCGGTACTGATGCCAATGTATTTCTCGTAATCTTTGGAGAGAATGGAGACAGTGGGACACTCGCCTTGAAACAGTCCAATAACTCCAACAAGTTTGAGAGGAATCAGATGGACACTTTCCGTTTTCAAGACATGCTGAGCCTGGGAGACCTGTGCAAAGTGCGCGTCTGGCATGACAACTCAGGTAAGGATGAATTCTCATTCCAAGACTTTAATACTGATGATGTATAGCTCATCAGTATCTGATTGAGAGAGGTCCGACACCCGGGACCCCCATGGATCACCTGTCTGAGAGGGAACCGGCGCTCCTGCAAGTGTTGCGGCCTTCTCCATGTTCACGGGTGTTGGACCCCCATCGTTCAGATACTGATGACCTATCCAGAGGTCATCAGTATTAAAGTCTCCGAAAAACCCATTTAACTTTATAGCAAAGAAAAAAAAAAGGTAAAAATCATAATATAGGCAAATAAGTAACAATATTATTAATCCTCTTCCAAATTTACTTTCTAAATGTGGCCAGAACCCACCAATTTAAGCAGGATTGGTTGAACATCTGCTATGTATGTAAATCAGGGTTGCCAACCAGAATTTTTCTTTTTTCTGGACAACATATCCCAAAATCACGGACAGCCAATAATTTTTACGGACAGTTTGGAAAACCACAACTAACGATAAAGATCATAAGTAATCCATGTCTATAGCTCCATATACTGATAAGAACTCATTACTAGCATTTACTGTGAGCTGTAAAAATGATGATAAATACAACCAAAATAACCTAGTCAAGTACCGCTGGTTTCAAAAAAAATCACAGACACATCTATTTTTTTCATGGACAAAAGAAAAAAGTCACCTATTTTTACGGACTGTCCAGGAATTTCTGGATGCTTGGCAACCCTGATGGAAATCACCAGACTTTCCCCCAATATATGCTCCCATGAGTGATAAACCGTCACTAGAGACATCCAGAATCCTGTTCCCCTCTCCCCTTAGAAGTCCATGTACGGTAAGCCGAGTCAAGAGTAAATGTGTACAGGGAAGTCAGGTATCTAAGTGTACTGACAGTTTTAAGGGGAATTCCCATCTCAACATTTATGGCATATTGCTAGGATCTGCCATCAGTGTCAGATGGGTGTGGATCCCACCAGAATGGGGCCCTCAAAGTGAAGGGAGAGCAGCTGCGCACAGGGGTGCACCACCAATGAGGCGAGGTGAGGTGATTGCCTCAGGCAGCACCAGGTAGGGGCAAGAGGGGACAGCAGAAGGGGT